>OZ024746.1:16104297-16136797 GCA_964016885.1 Eledone cirrhosa | reverse complement strand
TGTGTGTCAATATCTGTGTGTGTGTGTGTGTCAATATCTGTATGTGTGTGTGTGTCAATATCTGTATGTATGTGTGTGTGCCAATATCTGTATGTGTGAGTGTGTGTGTCAATATCTGTATGTGTGTGTACCAATATCTGTATGTGTGTGTGTGTCAATATATGTATGTGTGTGTGTGTGTGTCAATATCTGTATGTGTGTGTGCCAATGTCTGTATGTGTGTGTGTGTCAATATATGTATGTGTGTGTGTGTGTGTCAATATCTGTATGTGTGTGTGCCAATGTCTGTATGTGTGTGTGTGTGTGTGCCAATGTCTGTATGTGTGTGTGTGTGTGTGTCAATATATGTATGTGTGTGTGTGTCAATATCTGTATGTGTGAGTGTGCCAATATCTGTATGTGTGAGTGTGCCAATATCTGTATGTGTGTGTGTGCCAATATCTGTATGTATGTGTGTGTGTGTGTGTGCCAATATCTGTATGTATATGTGTGTGTGTGTGTGCCAATGTGTGTATGTGTGTGTGACTGTATATGTGCCACTGTGTGCCATATGTCTATGTGTGTGTGCCAATGTGTGTATATGTGTGTGACTGTATATGTGCCACTGTGTGCCATATGTCTATGTGTGTGTGTGTGTGCCAATGTGTGTATGTGTGTGTGACTGTATATGTGCCACTGTGTGCCATATGTCTATGTGTGTGTGTGCCAATGTGTGTATATGTGTGTGACTGTATATGTCCCACTGTGTGCCATATGTCTATGTGTGTGTGTGCCAATGTGTGTATGTGTGTGTGACTGTATATGTGCCACTGTGTGCCATATGTCTATGTGTGTGTGTGCCAATGTGTGTATGTGTGTAGGTGTGCCAATGTGTGTATGTGTGTGACTGTATATGTCCCACTGTGTGCCATATGTCTATGTATATGTGCCACTGTGTGCCAATGTGTGTGACTGTATATGTGCCACTGTGTGCCATATGTCTATGTGTGTGTGTGTGTGCCAATGTGTGTATGTGTGTGTGACTGTATATGTGCCACTGTGTGCCATATGTCTATGTGTATGTGTGTGTGACTGTATATGTGCCACTGTGTGCCATATGTCTATGTGTGTGTGTGTAGGTGTGCCAATATGAGGAGGAGATGGCACCATCAGACAATAGACATCACCAACACAGCAACAGTTGCTTCTTTCTAACAATTTCTCTTCTAAGACTAAATATTTAACAGCAGAACTCAAAGGAAAACATTGATTTCTTTTGGAATGGAAGTGAAACGGTTAAACATACAAATTACACTCTGTCTGTGTCTGTCTGTCTGTCTGTGTGTCTGTGTGTGTGTGTGTGTGTGTGTGTGTGTGTGCGTGTGTTTCACTGTGTGTTTGTGTGAGTATGTGTCACTGTGCATTGTGTATGTCTTTGTTGTGTGTGTCTGTATTTGTGTCAGTGTGCGTCTGTATCAGCCTGTGTCATATCAATGTGTGTCTATGTATCAGTGTGTGTGTCTGTGTGTGTCTATCTCAATGCTTCAGTGTGTGTGTGTGTGTGTGTGTGTCAGTATGTCTGTGTGTATGTGTGTGCGTATATATGTACGTATGTATGTATGTATGTATGTATGTATGTATGTATGTATGTGTTCATGAGTGTGTGTGTGCATGAGATCACAAGAAAATTGCAAATTTGAAAATTATGCCAGTGCAAAATATGAAGACTTTGTAAGTAAATAGTTGTAGGTAATGAAATAGATTGTGTAGGTATGTATATATATATGTATATATATATATATATATATATATATATATATATATATATATATGTATATTTATATATATGTATGTATATTTATATATATATATATGTATATATATATATATATTTATATATATATATATATACTAAGAGTGGGAAATGAAATATCGTTTCATTTTTTCCGTTTATATATGTATATATATACATATATATATATGTATATATATATATATATATATATATATATATATATATACATATATATATATGTATATATATATGTATATGTATATGTATATATATAAATAAATATACATACATATATAAATATACATACACATATATATAAATATACATACATATATAAATATACATACACATACATATAAATATACATACATACATATAAATATACATACATACATATAAATATACATACATACATATAAATATACATACATATATATAAATATACATACATATATATAAATATACATACCTACATATAAATATATATAAATATATATATACACACATATATATATATATATACACATGTATGTGCAGTTATCATTTTATGGTGGTGTCGTCTCTTGTTTGTGTGTGTTTTATACAAAATTGTGAGGACTCAATACTTATAGTTGTGTGATGATGCGGGTGTGTGGGGTGGGGGTAATGAAGGTGATCAGTTTGAAGTGGTATCTGGCTGTAAGGACCAGATATAGGCAAAGGGAGAACTGTTACCCCGATAGGGGGCAACTTATAGAATTTTACCATTTCACTGAACACCTTCTGTTATTATTGACAGCAGTGATGGGATGAGGTGGAGGAAGAGGACTGCTGACTATGTGGGGTGGGAGGAGGGCTTTTCTTTAGATGTTTAAACAGTATAGTTGAGTATATATATATGTGTGTGTGTGTGTGTGTGTGTGTGTGTGTGTGTGTGTGTGTATAAGTGAAGTAGAGGATCAATTGTGTATGTGTGTGTTTGGATGTTTAGTCAATGTCTGTTTACTAACATACAAATATCACAACCAGACTTAAAACCTCAGATTGGGAATGAGGGGGGAGGGGGAGAGTATGTATTTGAGAGAGAGAATGCTAGAGGAGGTCAGAAGGGCAGGAAGCTGGGGTGTAGAAAAGCAATTAAATTTGTTATAATAATAAGACATGCTGTGTTATGTTGTAATGGGATTTATAACAGTAAATAATGATGTCTTTATTGGTTAGAAATATTTTCTAAGTACAATTGTTGAGTTTAACTAAAGACCAATAAGTTTTGTGTCAACAATTGTTGAGTTTATCTAAAAGTGAGAAAAGGTTTTTGCTAAGAAACGGCAGAGTTGAATAAATAGTTGATAGTTTTTAACTGGAATTGATTTTGTCAAGTAGAAGGGAAGACAGTGAAAGACCAGCACAATAAAATCACTAAAAACTGTATCAAGTCCAATATTCAATTATTTCTGCCAATAATAATAATAATAATTTTTTTTCCTAGGCCTGACCTGGTGGTTTTTGACAAGGTAAATAAAGCTTGCTTGATTACAGGTGTAGCTTGCCCCTTTGATACAAAAATGCAAGAAAAGGAGGAGAAAATTAACTGGTACCAGGATTTAAAGTGGGAACTGAAAAGGATTTGGAAATGTCATGAGATCAAGGTCTTACCCATTGTTATAGGACCACTAGGTACTATCTCGAAGAGCTTCCAAGGCTGGTTAAGGAACATTTGCCAAGTCCCGTTTTTTTGGAACACTCCAGAAAGCATGCCTACTGGGAACAGCAAGGATCCTCCGATACATCCTGAATATCTGAGGCTGCAGGTGGCGACTTGATGTTCATTAGGGCAAATTTTCCAGTTAAATAACAAAAATGGCTGAGATATCAAAGTAATAATAATAATAATAATAATAATAATAATAATAATAATAATAAGGGCTAACATCAGAGAGGGGCCCTTGGAGAAAATAACACTCCTTGGAACTGCTAGGATACTCAGAAAAGGGCTTGACAATTGAGGGTGCCACCACCGTCTACTGGTTGTGGACAGCTGGCAACAGAATTTCATCATCAGCAACAAATGCTGTGTGACCAGTGGATAATAATAATAATAATATTAATAATATAGGCACAAAACCAGAAATGTTGTGGGAGGGGTTTAATCCATTTAAATCAACCACAGTACTTGATTGGAAGGATGAAATGAAAAGTTGACCTCAGTGGGATTTGAACTCAGCTTGAACAAAAACTCTAATAATTCTAACATCCAATAATAATTTCTCAAATTGGCAGAAAGCCAGACATTTTTAATTGAGGAGTGTAGAGTTACTATTATATTACTGGTACTTTGATCTAGGAATAATAAACAGTAAAGTTAACATTATAAAGATGGTAGTACAAAAGGAGTTTTAAGAAGACATAAAGAAGAGGAGCTGTATGGAGAGACGAAAGGAGTTTTGTGGGAACACAAGGAAAATGGGTTTTATGGAGGAGTTTTATGGGGAAAAGTGATAGAATTATTATGTTGTATGTCGTTTGTTAAAGTTTTCTTGTTTCTCTCTTCAAGTGGACTGAATATTGCAGAGGGTGGGGGGATAACTTTGGGCTGAATTATACATTTAATTAATCCTCATTTAAAAGAATGTGTGTGCCTGATAATGTATGTATGAGGCATATAAACACTGAACTTTCTATTGTTTGTTCACTTAAGATTTGACATAAAACCAGGCAGCAGTATATATATATATATCAACTGCTCAACAACAAAACACAACAGCCACACTGCAGTAGTATATATATATCTCAACAATAAAACACAACAGCCACGCAGCCAGTCATTGTGAGTTAAAAAGAATGATTAAAAATGTCAGTATTCAGAAAAAACAATTTTACAATTTTTAAAAAGGAGTAGAAAAATGATAGAAATAAGGAGTTTAGGTTATTTTTGGATTATAAAAAAAGGAGTATTTGATTGATAATCCATGTTATCTTCGAAATACTTATCATGTTCTTTATCATTTTCTTCATGTTATTGTCGTTATTTTTTTCATTTCTTTTGTTTTGTATTTTTTCTTGTTATCTTACTTTCACATTCATTTTTTTTTTAATTATTTTTTTTCATAATATATTTCCAAAAAGTTTTAGTATTTTATTTTTTTTTAAGTTTTGAAAAAAAAAAAAAAAAATTAATTTTATACATACATATATATTTTTTTTTAATTTAATGTTCTTTAATTTGAGATATTTTATGAAATATGGATATGTTGGATATCCAGAAATATTAGATTAAAACCGTGAGAGAGGATAGTTAATAAAAACTAATTAGATAAAATTACCTCGTATGTCTGAAAGCAAGAGAGAGAGAGAAAAAAAAATTTAGAAACATTTTTATTTTATATTTTTAAGGAAATTGCACAAGTGATACTTTTGGGATTAGGGAGAAGGGATCAGTTGTATATTTATTAAAGGGATCAGTTGTATATATTAGTGGAAGTATAGAGTAGCTAAGTTGAGGGGAGGTGGATGAAAGAGGTCTGTGTAGAGTGGTTATAGTGAGTGAAGTAGAGGGATATGGGCTGGAAATATGAAGTATGTACGTGTCTATATATTTATATATATGTGTGTGTGTGTGTGAGTGTATTCTGTCTATATGTGTGAGTGTGTGTGAGTGCGTATGCATGTGAGTGAGTGCATATGCGTGTGTGAGTGTGTATGTGTGTGTGTGAGTGTGTATGCATGTGTGTGAGTGTATATGTGTGTGTGAGTGTGTATGCGTGTGTGAGTGTGTATGCGTGTGTGTGAGTGCGTATGCGTGTGTGTGAGTGTATATGTGTGTGTGCGTGTGTGTGAGTGTGTATGCGTGTGTGTGAGTGTATATGTGTGTGTGAGTGTGTATGCGTGTGTGTGAGTGTGTATGCATGTGTGTGAGTGTATGTGTATGGATATATATGGATGTGTCTATATGTGTGAGTGAAAGGAAAAGAAACACAGAGGGATAGAGTACTAGAAAAAAAATGATGTATATTATATATGTGTGTGTGTGTGTGTGTATGTGTGTGTATGTATCTGTGCATGCATGTATTATATGTGTGTGTATATATCTGTGCATGCATGTATTATATGTGTGTGTGTATTATATATGCGTGTATGTGTGTATCTGTTTGTATTACATGTGAATGAGGATGTATCTGTGTGTGTGTTTCTGTGTTGGTGTGTGTGTGTGTGTGTGTGTGTGTGTTTCTGTGTTGATGTGTGTGTGAGCTGCAACTGTGTGTATGAGTGTGTGTGTGTGTTTCTGTGTTGGTGTGTGTGTGCTGTATTTGTGTGAGTGTGAGTGTGTTTCTGTGTGTGAGTGTGTGTGTATGTTTCTGGGTTGGTGTGTGTGTGCTGTATTTATGTGAGTGTGAGTGTGTTTCTATGTGTGTGTCTGTTTCTGTGTTGGTGTGTGTGTGTGTGTGTGCTGTGTGAGTGTGAGTGTGTTTCTGTGTGTATGAGTGTGTGTGTGTTTCTATGTTGGTGTATCTGTGTGTGCTGTATTTGTGTGAATGTGAGTGTTTCTGTGTGTATGTGTCTGTTTCTGTGTTGGTGTGTGTGTGTGCTGTATTTGTGTGAGTGTTTCTGTGTGTGTGTGTGTGCTGTATTTGTGTGAATGTGAGTGTTTCTGTGTGTATCAGTGTGTGTGTGTCTGTTTCTGTGTTGGTGTGTGTGTGTGTGTTGTATTTGTGTGAGTGTGTGTGTGAGTGTTTCTGTGTGCATGTGTGTGTGTGTGCTGTATTTGTGTGAGTGTGTGTGTGAGTGTGTATGTAAGGGATGCCGGGGTGGGGATATTGGTGGAAGAAATAATGAATATTAAGAGGATATAAAAAAGTCTTTAGGTAAAAAGATGACATTTACAAACAACGTTAAAATCTGCACAGGTTAGATAGAGAATAAAGCAAATTGGACTTGGTTAGTTGCTATATCATCAGGGTTAGTATTATTGTGGTTACTGTTGTTGTTGTAGTTGTTACTGATGTTTATTTTGCTAAGAAAAATATAATAAAATGCTGATCTGTTTTAATATTTGTTGGTATCTTGTTCTGTTTTAATTACTTTAAAACTAGAGAAAATAATTGTGTGACTCAATTTGATCTTGTAAAAAATGTAGTGTATATATGTGCATGTGTGTATGTATATATATATATATATATATATATATATATATATATATATATATATATATATATATATATATATATATGTGTGTGTATAAATATACATGCATATACAAATATACATACATATATATATATATATATATATATATATATATATGTGTGTGTATAAATATACATGCATATACAAATATACATACGTATATATATATATATATATATATACACATATATAAATATATATGCATATACAAATATACATACATATATATTATATATATATATATATATACACATATATAAATATACATGCATATACAAATATACATACGTATATATATATATATATATACACATACATATATAAATATATACATATATATATACATATACATATATAAATATATACATATATATATACATATACATATATATATATGTATGTATATTATGTATATATACATATAATACACAGAGAGAGGGAGAGAAGTTTGAATCAAGTGAATGACTGTAATTTATTAAAACTCTAAAAGGAAGAAAAACAAAGACAATCTATGATTAATTAATAACATTTTGTTAAATATATATAAAATAAAACCAAAAATGTTGTTTCATTCTGTTGTCTAGTTTCTGTGAATAGCAATAGTTATTATGAATGTTGATGTAGAATTGAAGATAAACTGATATTGTAAAAGATAGGGTATTCTCTGAAGTGATGGAATAAATAAAAAGTAGAATAAACTGTTAAGGGAGATTTAAAACATTCATCTCACCCTTACTACTGCTTCTTATTTCATTTGTCATCTTGTCAACATTTTAATGATAACAATGATCATAATGATAACGATGATGATAATGATGATGATGATGATGATGATGAACATAATGATTGATATGATAATATTAAAAATAAAAACTAATAAAAAGGGGCTATCTTAATTCGGAATAAAAGTATGAAAGGCAAGAAAAGTGAAGTTACTTCTGCTAGGATAAATCGAGAGAATGTTTTCAGTAATATATTAACTGAGCCTAATGAGGAGTAGTTAAAGATCTGTGAAACAATTGTCAATTCATGTAATATTTGCAGCAAAAGTGGTTTTACTTATGTTAACATCAATGATATGCCATCTTGTAATTATTGGCTTTACTAAAACTGTGAAAATATTCTAAGAAAAATAACTAAATTTAACAGAAAAATCTAAACGAAGTTTCTATTTTATTGCTTGTTCTAGTCACTTAATGACTTGGAGAGGAGATGGGCTCCAGCAGGTTTTAAAAAATGCCCTAGAAACACTGTAAGTCAATATGGCTACCCTACAACTCCCGCAGGAGTTACAAGACCATGTATGCAGTCACTTAATATTTATCAATACTTTTTAATGACCTTACCACGGATATAATAATGGTTTCTGATTTAGGCACAAGGCCAACAATTTTGGGAGAGAGGAAAGTCGATTAAACCGACTCTGGTGCATTACTGGTACTTTATTTTATTGACCCTGTAAGGATGAAAGGCAAAGCTAACCTCAGAATGTAAATGGCCATAACTCTATGCCACAAAGTTTGTTGTCCGATGCTCTACCAATTCTGCTAATTCACACATCCATTTTTATAACAATAATATATATAGCCTTCTAGAGCTTAAAGTCCCACTTTAAAAGTTTAAATAATCAACTTGAATTGACAACAGTGTTTTAATGTTTTAGTGGTAGCTATTTTATTAATCTAACCCCACACAAAAGAGCCCTAATGTTAACTCTTGTAGTTGCTCTATAACTGTAAGGTATTCAACAATAATCTGTTATAAACATAGTTCAGGCATTATTATAAACATATAGTGTAGCTCTATACTATTTTAGACATTACTGTTGACATATAGTGTAGCTATTTACTATAGCAGACAGTACTATAAACACATAGTGTAGTTCTATATTATTTCAGACAGTACTATAAACATATAGTGCAGCTGTTCACTATTTCAGACAGTACTATAAACATATAGTGCAGCTGTTCACTATTTCAGACAGTACTATAAACATATAGTGCAGCTGTTTACTATTTCAGACAGTACTATAAACATATAGTGCAGCTGTTTACTATTTCAGACTGTACTATAAACATATAGTCCAGCTGTTTACTATTTCAGACAGTACTATAAACATATAGTGCAGCTGTTTACTATTTCAGACATTACCATAAACATATAGTGCAGCTGTTTACTATTTCAGACAGTACTATAAACATATAGTGCAGCTGTTTACTATTTCAGACAATACTCCTACTTTAACCAAGATTATTAGTATAAACAGCTATAGTAATTATTATTTATTTTTAAGTTAGATAAAACTTATATCAACAATGGAACTCAACGTCAGTGATTGTAAAACACTCTAAAAAAACTTAGATAAATTTATGACACACTTCATTTTACTGATTGAAAACAAAAGAACAAAAACAAAACATGAAATGTTTAAAAAAAAAAAAAACAAAAGGAAGAAAAGTATTTGTTATTTGTAAATATTTAGAAATATGAGATTGGTACATAGGAATCACTTGATATCAGAGAAATACTTGTGTAACAAAACTCCTTTGATTTACCTCATCATGGTAAAATACAAAGATAGCATCAATGGAGCTTGTTTAGAGATGTTGGTGTGTGTGGAATTGTTTTATTTTAAACTTTATGAGCTCAAATCTGAGCTGGTTTCATTAAATGTATAGGAATTCTTAGAGCCTTTGCCACACAGAAGTAGAAGAGTAGCATAAGTGGTAGAAATTCAGAGTACATGCTGTAGGAATAACCTTAGAGATAATTTTCTTAAAATCTTATTTAAATATTTAAAGGGGTTTTCATGTTTTCCTTCAATTATTCAATATTTTTTCTTTCTTTTCTTTCCCCCAACTTTTACAAGATTACAATGGAAAAAGTAGGCAAGAATTTTACATTTTTTTTTGTTTTGTTTTGTTTTAAATGATTAATTTCAATGAAAGATTTGGGCTGATAAACATAGGCTTGACAAATAGTGTATATAAAGGTACAAGCTATAGAAAACAAAGTAACAAGGTGCAAAGTAGCAGGTGATATTTTAACTGATTTCTTTTTTTAAATATCATTTTATAAAAAAATGTTTAAACAATTTTTTTTATTTTTCTATAATGTTGTTGTCATTATTGCTCTTCCACCAAAGTGGTCAATTCTTGGGAACTCTAAGCAACAGACAGCAATGGGTGTACAGCAATCAAATAGGTTCACAAGAATCCACAAAAAAAAGGTATGAATTGATTTTTTTTAAAAATAAAAATTGTAAAAAAAAACAAAAAAAAACAGTTTAAAAAAGGCCCAGAAAAGATTTGATTGCTGTTGAAATTATTATTATTATTATTATTATTATCATTATTATCTGGTAGAGTAGGAATTAAAGAAAGATATGGTTTATAAACTTTACTTAACTACCTCCTGAGAGTTTGTGATGGACAGCTTAAACACACAGTTTTGAGTAAGCATACTCAGTAGGTTGTTTTGTTTTTTTTTCTAACACACCAGCTCAACTTTGCTAACTGATATCAGAAGTTCAATATAGTTTTGCCTACTTCTAACCTGTGTCTCCCATTCCAGAGTATCAATATATATTGGCTTCCAGCCTTGAAGTATCACTTGAAACTTGGCTGTCCTGCATAGCTGTGCGGCATATTCAACGTTGAGTTTTATGTAAAAAAACCTGAGAAGTTTCCAAACGTTCCCCCCATCACCACCTCCACAACTCAAAAAAGGATTTAATAATAATAAAACCAGAAAGTAAAGGGGGAAAAAAACCCAGCTTTGTTTACATCCCTGAGCCACATTCCCTGCTATCAGTTTGTAAGAAGTGAACTCTTTAAGGGAAACCAAAGTTCAATAGAAAAGCCATTGAACGTAAAGTTGTGATAATCAGTTGCATTCAGTTGCTTCACTTTTCACAGCCAAGGGGATTGGTTAGGGAAACAGTAACTTGGAGGTAATTGAAGCCAATATGAAGCCTGCACAATATTTTAAATATGTTTTTTTTTTTTTAAGGTTTATAAGTGATCACCTGCCATACTTCAGCTGATACTGGAAGAAAATCCACCAATAATTTACACTAACCTTGAATCAGTTACTATGTAATTATCTATCCAAACACCACCACCATCACCACTGACACCAACACCATAACAACAACAACATCAACCATCCTTGTCACCATTTAAATACAGTACTTGGTTGGTTGTAAGCAACTAGTCTCTTTGATTCCTGCCTAATGTATACACACACATACACATATATGCATGCGACATATGTGTATGTGTGTGTCTGAATGTGTGTGTGTGTTGTTACAGCCCAATATAAATGTTTAGATACATATATGCATATATTTTTAAATATATATACAAATATATTATTTTTTAAATCAGATATATATATATACATATATCAAAAAAAAAAAAAAAGATGGAAGAAGATTAAGACAAGATTTTAAAAAGAAATTGTGAACCAGAATATATCTGACTATTCTTCTCTATCATAAACTTTGAGAAAATAAATATACAGATGATCGGAAATAAAAACAATAATGTAGAAAATCTGTGAAAATACCACAACCTCCATGAACTGATTAAAAGAAACATTAACAAGGAGCATGATTTTTGATTACATACGGTTACAAAAGAAGAAACAGTGATTTATAAAATTTGGTTAAATTGTTTCGCACAAAATTATTTTGTTTCAACTTAGATATAAGTTAATCTCTCTTTCTCACTTTCTCCGTAGCCAAAAGCAAAGAAATATAGTCAGTTTTAAGACAGAGTTATTCCTGTAGTGCCATCACCTCTGTTCTCAAGTAGACATTCTTTTATCTGCTTCATAGCACATACAAGAATGTTTACTTCAGCAAAACAATACATCTGGATGATTCTCTATGAGGGAACTCTTTAACCTAGCTTCCATAGACAGACAAAATCTTTAATCTAATGAATTAAAAAAACAAAGGTGGGAGTGTAGGGATGGGAAGGATGATGACTATAAAGTGTTCTGGAATTGTTGTGGTGTAATTCAATCATCATCGTCATAACAACACCCGTTGGTTAGAAAAATCTCTGATGACCGATTTGAAGGAGAGCAAATGGCAGAAGATGATGAGGCTGGTTTAAACTGGTTTAAACTCAGCGATTTAAGGAGAGTTAGCCAAGCAACAGGACAGAGACAGAGACTTATGTAAGGGATATTTACAATGTTACATATATAAAAACATTAAATTTATTTTTAAAAAAAAGATGTTGGTGGATGTTTCAGTGATAAAGTACTAAGTTGATACTAAAGTCAGAGAAGTTATGATGACCATGTCTGTTTGAAGGGCATTACCAATAAAAGCAAAGCTGGGAGCCCTGGTATTTAACTCAGTTTACCACTATAACTTCACATTTATAATAGTGGATTGGGATCTGTGATGTTCAGACCTTTCCTAAGCACACTAACAAATGAGTTGGAACAGGCATGAGTACATCATGTGAGAAACTTAGCACTGCACTATCGTACAAACATTCTAGTTTTTTAAAGGAGGGATATAACTGATTAAATCAAGCCGAGTATATTACAGGTACTTAATTTATTGATGTTGGAGTGATAAACAGTGAAATTGGCTAGTGTGAATTGCACTCATAACTATCTGGAATGGCACTAGAGAACCAGAAGTTGATTTGAAGATGGCAACTTCTTTTTTCACCTTTAAGGGTATGTACCCTATTTTATAGCATCTCCATGTATGAGCACACTATTCTTTATATCAATAATAATAATAATAATAATAATAATAATAGTAATAATAATAATAAACTTCAGAATCCAATTAAAAGCTGAATATGGTATAGCCTAAACAATAAAGAGGCCATTCATAAAATGCCAACAAACCAATGAATTAAATGTAGGAAAGCCTAAAAAAAAGGTGGGTGGGAGAGGGGGGTGATGGGCTCTGCATAGCCTCCATCTGATGAACAGAGAAAAGATCCCTATTATCTTCCATCCCAAAATAAATTTAAAAAAAAAAAAAAAAAAAAAAAAACCATGCTTCAGTTGAGTTTTACCTATAACAAACACCACGTTTCGGTTAAGGTTTCCCTATAACAAATACCATTGAATGAAACTATTTAAAAAAAAAAAAAAGCCAAAACATTTTGTCTCATTAGAATACACAACCAAGAATTTCAAATACTGCACATCACCTTTCAACTATAAAAAGGCATAGCTGATTTTCAGTCAGTTTTTTTTTAAATATTTAATGGCATATGATTGTGTTAAGATGTGTGTGTGTGTATATACATATATATAGTGGAGTCTGTTTTATACAGAGATTCCACGTTATTCAACACCCCAATCCAATTCTATACAATATCTCAGAAGTCATACCATCTTCTTGCCATGTCCAAAGTAGCCTCCTTAACAAAGAAAGAAAGAAAAGAAAAAGAAAAAAGAAAAGAGAAATAAAATATAAAATGAAAAGAGAAACGAACCAACAGATCTTTTTCTCCAACACCTGATTGATTCCAGGTTGATGTGTGGTATAGAATAGTAGATGTGTTGTATAGAGTAGTTGATGTGTTGTAGAATATATAGTGTGTTGTATATAGTTGATGTGTGTTGTAGAATATATAGTGTGTTGTATAGAGTAGTTGATGTGTGGTATAGAATATGTAGTGTTTATAGAGTAGTTGTTGTGTGCTGTAGAGTATATAGTGTGTTGTATAGAGTAGTTGATGTGGTTGAAACAGATGGTATGGAACTGGTATCCTGATGAACACATACACACAAACACACACAAACACATATATTTGACCCTGTTGAGAGTGTTTTCTCAAATAGACAATTATATATACATGTGTGTGTAGATATATATGAAATGTGTGCATCACAATACAAATGACCATAATAATAACAGTTGACCATTATAAATATAAGTTGAAAAAAAAAATTGAGTAAATTAACCCCAGGAAATAGGTAGATAAAGGCAATTGCAAGGAAGTGAACCCCATATCTGTCAGATGCCAAGCAAATGTGTTAACCACTTCACTAAAAAGCTACTGGCCATCAATTCTGTCTGTTTAGAAGATTCTAAGCTTCTATCTAGCAGTGTTAAGTCGGCCATTATGTGTATGTGTTTGTATATATATATATGTATATATATATATATAGAGAGAGAGACGGTGTCCCAAAAGATGTATACACACTCTCATTAGAATGCTGTTGAAGTGTGTACACATTTTTGGGGGACACCTGTATATATACATATATATTAATAATAATAATAATAATAATAAATGCAAAGACTAAAATCCAAAGAGGGCTCGATAAGGATAAATATATATCAAATATATAAGAACCCTAGAGCAAATATTTATTAAAATAACATTAAAGTTTAAGCAAAGAATTGCTGCTTTCACCCTTAATGGAAGGGTGAAAGCAGCGATTCTTTGCTTAAACTTTAATCTGTTATTGTTATATATATATATATATATATATATATACACACATATAATTGTTTCTACTTTTGGCACAAAGCCAGCAATTATCCCAGTACATTACTGGTACTTTATTTTATCGACCCCGTAAGGATGAAAGGCAAAGTAAACCTCGGCGGGAATTGAACTCAGATTGTAAAGGGACGTAACTATGCTGGAAAGCATATCCTACCCTCTACCAATACTGCCAATTCACACACATATAATGTTATATATATATATATATATATATACACATATAATGTTTAATGGCTCAGTTCTTCTCTTCTCTGCATATAATGTTTCCCTAATGTTACCTTAAACTGTAAAGATTAAAGCAACTTTATCTGTAGCAAGCAGGCTACTGATCGTAAATTAAAACAACAAACTATATTTATAATATACAAAAGTATTATTTTTATAGAGAGGAACCAATAACTTATTCAACATAAACCTCAGACCACCCTATATTAACAGCATTGATTCATTTTAGTTCTTTAATAAATTCCTTAAAAAGAACTGAAGAAACATTCCAGAGATCCTCTTTTATACTTTTACTAATTTCAGTCATCAGACTATGGCCTTGCTGGGGCATTGCCCTGATTTAGTTGATATCAACCCCAGTACTATTTTACTGGTTTTAGTCAACAGACAGAAACCATGCTGGGGCATTCTCCTGGTTTAGTTCATATCAATCCCTTTTACTATTTTACTGGCTTTAGTAAACAGACAGTAGCCATGCTAGTGTACTGACTTGATTTGGTTGATCACATCAACCCCAGTAGTTTTACTGGTTTTAGTCATTTGACTGAGGCCATTCTGGGGCACCACCTTGATTTAGTTGATCATTTCAACCCTAATACCTTTTTTACTGGTTTCAGTCATTAGACTGTGGCCATACTGGGGCATCACTTTGATTTATATCATAACAACCCCAGTACTTAGTTTTTAAAAAAAATTTGTTACTTATCTTATTGGTCTATTTTTTTTATTGAACCACTAAGGTATGGGACATAAACAAACAAACAAAAACACACACAAATATATATATATGACAAGGTATTAGTCAGTTTGAGGCTAAAGTAGAAGACACTTGCCTAAGGTTCCACACAACAAGACTGAACCAAGACCTGCCTGGTTTCAAAGTGAATTCCTTGACCACTCAGCCATACCTGCGCCTATCTCTTAAAAATTTAAAGAAACAAGTGTGGAAATTTTATTTTGATGAGAACACTTATGTTTCATGTGTTGTTGTTGTTGGTTTTCGTGCCAAATATGAACCATAAATAGCTTCAGTTTTATTTTTACTTCAAATTTGAATTTAAAAAAAAAAGTCACTGAGAAATTTCTTTATAGTTTTAAGATAAATAATGTCGATAAATTGACTACATTGGAAAATATATGTCTGGAGTTCCAGTTCTGACAAACAAACACACACAAAAAAAAAAAACAAAAAGAAAAAAAAATGATCTTAAAGAAATTGAAATATTCAAAGAATAACAGTGTAATAATAATGATAATGATGATGATTCTTTTTAATTTAAGAACAAAGCCAGATATTTGGGGGATTAGTTTAGTCAATTAAATTACCCCCAGTACATGACTGGTAGTACTTTATTTCATCAAACCCCAGAAGGAAGAAAAACAAAGATGACCTTAGTTGGATTTGAACTCAGAATGTAAAGAAAGCAATAATTAAATGCCATAAAGTATTTTGTCTGACACTCCACCAATTCTGCTAATCTACTGTCATTCATAGTTTCTAATTTAGGCACAAGGCCAGCAATTTTGGGGTGGAGTGGGGGGTGATTACAGTATATTAACAACAGTACTTGACTGGAACTTTATTTTATTAACTCCAGAAGGATGTCACAGTTGACCTCAGGAGGATTTGAACTCAGAATCTGAAGAACTGGAACTAATAACACAGGGATTTTGAATGATGCTCTACCAATTCTGTCAACCCACCATTATCACCATCATTTTTTCTAACATAGTCCACAAAGAAATTTCAGGGAGAAATCAATTACCCCCCCCCCCCCCCCCAAGTATTCGACTGGTACTTTATTTTATCAACCCCCAGGAAGATTAAAAGCAAAACTAACCATAGTGGTATTTGAAACCAGAACACAAAGAGACATAATGAAATATTTGATCCGACACTCTACTGATTCTGCCCATCCTCCCATCTTTATAAATAATAATGACCAGTCTTTACAATATGACATTGACAATGAAAGAAAAGACACATAAAAATTATGGTAAACTTTCCATTTAAGACCAATGAGGGGATCTGTGGAATTTAAAATTATGTTGCAGATAAATAACAGATATATAAAAGAAAAAAACAAACATTTCACTAACAATTTCATTGGTAACCACCTCTACCTTTCTTCTCTCTCTCTTTCTCACACACCGTTCTCTGTCTGGGATGTGTGTGTGTTTATACACACCGTTTTCTGTCTGGTGTATATATATATATATATTAATTAATCTTTTATGTATTTCCTGTACCTTTCGTAGTTTTTATGTTCTTCACACTAGTGGTAATATACCCCCTGTAATTGAAAACACATTCTATTCCTGTATTCTCCTTTCTATATCATATATATACACACACACCCTTCTCTGTCTGGTTTATATACACATGCACTGTTATCTGTGTTTTGTATAAATATATTTATATGTAGTTCTTAAATATAAATATTGGGTCATCAAGTATGAAATTTGTAGAAGTATTTTTTCTACAAATTTCATACTTGACGACCCAATATGTTTTGTAAATAAAATCAGAAGTTTTCACTGTATGTTGATTACAGAAAATAGTGAACACAACTGGAAAAGACTGGTCAATAGCAAGCATGCTATTGACCATCTATATATGGAGGGGGTTCACATGCCATAATATTATACTATCTACTGTAGTCAACATACAGTGAAACCTTCTGATTCTATTCACAAAATTTTCAATTATCACCATATTCTAATTCACATACATATATATATACACACACACACACCACAGAGATGTGTGCATGTATGTATATATATATGGAGGCACATGGCTTAGTGGTTAGAGGATTGGCCTTACAATCGAAAGGTTGTGAGTTCAATTCTCAGACCAGGTGATGTGTTGTGTCCTTGAGCAAGACACTTTATTTCACATTGCTCCAGTTTACTCAGCTGTAGAAATGAGATGATAGGGACTGGGGTCTCTATCATTCCACTGTACAGTGGACGTGCAGGCGCCACGGAAAAAAGCACCCAGCACTCACTGTAAATGAGGTTGGTGTTAGGAAGGGCATCCAGCTGTAGAAATCAAGCCAGAATCAGTTCCCGTCCCACCCTTACACGCAGGGAAAAGTGGACGTAAAATGATGATGATGATGATGATATACACACACACACTTCTTGCATTTGTGTGTATGTGGCATGCCCATATTTAAAAACTATATATTAATACATATGCACATATCTGTGTGTGTGTTCATATTTACAAACTAAATATATATATATATACACACATACATTTGTGTGTGAATGTGTGTAGATATGTATGTGTGAGTGTCTGATCCCTGTCAGTTTCGACAAGTTTTCCAGTTGTTTAAGCAATGGAACTGTCAGCTTGTAAAATTAACATACAAGTGGCTGAGCATTCCATAGACACGTGTACACTTACTACAGTTCTCAGGGAGATTCAGTGTGTGACAAAGCTAGTGTTTTGAATTACACAGGTACAATTTATTTTTGCCAGCTGAGTGAACTGAAACAACATGAAATAAAGAATCTTGCTCAAGGAAACAATGTGACACTGGGATTTGATCTCATGACCTTACACTCATGAACCAAACACCCTAACCACCAAGCCACACTCATAAACCAAACATTATCCACCAAGCCACACTCATGAACCAAACACTAACCACCAAGCCACACTCATAAACCAAACACTAACCACCAAGCCACACTCATAAACCAAACACTAACCACACTCATGAACCAAACACTAACCACCAAGCCACACTCATAAACCAAACACTAACCACCAAGCCACACTCAAGAACCAACCACCAACCCACTCCTTGAGACATATATACACAGAGAATCTCATTAACAATACAAACTGTAATGTGTAACTATATTATATTGATATCCAAATTGATATATCCATACATCATATATATATTCAAATATAACCATACATAAATACAATTATAATCATACATACATACATAACCACACATACAAACATAACCACACATACATACATAACCACACTTACATACATAACCACACTTACATACATAACCACACTTACAAACATAACGGCACTTACATACATAACCACACTTACAAACATAACCACACTTACATACATAACTTCTATTTCTTGGTTACAAACGATTCTAAAGTACTTTTCAATTATTCATAACTGAATTTAACTGGACATATCAGATATGAGCATGTACTATAAATATATATACATATGAATGTGCGTGTGCATGTGTTTATATGCAAATATGTATACGTGTGTGTCTATATATATTCATAAATATATGTGTGTTTATATGTTTGTATATATCCATATGTGTCTGTATATAGATGTGTATATATATACTGAGAAAGAGAGAGTGATTACTATTAAAGAAATTATTATTATTATTATTATTAACAGCAGTAGTAGTAGTAGCAGCAGTAGCAGCAATCTGCTTGTCTGGTTCTGAATCCAGAACAGTAGAGCAGCTGCAATGATTGTAGAATGTGAAAGAAGCTGTTTCAGTTAGTTTTATTCTTGAAATAAAATGTTTCTAGTTGGAGTTTATAAAGCCTGAGATTTAAAGCCTGAGTTTTAAATAAGCCTGAGATTTTGTGGTGAGGAGAGAGAGATAAAGAGATAGATAGGATAGATAAATAGATAGAGAGAGAGAGAGGAATATTAGCAACGTAAGTGGTAAATACAATATATAGAACTAGAAATGGCAAGTATATTGTGACCTGAAGATTACTGGGAGCCTGCCTCTGTAATACATACCTGCCATACACTCAACACTAACAATGAGAAAGATTCACAACATTGCCACAATGGGGGAAGGGAGCTTTGTCAGTTTGATCAATCCCAGTATGTTACTGGTACTTGTTTTATCAAACCTGATGAGGTGGAGGTTTGTCAGTTTAACCAAATCCCAGAACGTTTCTGGTACTTCTTTTATGGAAGCTGATGGGGGGGGGGGGGTGTTTGTCAGTTTAATCAAATCCTAATACATTACTGGTATTTCTTTTATGAAACCCAGGAGATTAGGATTTGTAAGAACATGAAAAAAAAAACTAAATATTGCAATTTTTCTGTCACCCAACAATTTCTGCAACTCAACTACTTCAATAATAATAATTTTTAGGTTCCACTTTAGCCAAAATTAATAAGAAAAAAAATATTTAACAAACAAATCAAAGTGAATGAAATGGAGAGGAAAGTGAGGTGGTTTAACACATGAAAATATTTCTGGTTCTATGATACTATTTTAAACTGTTTATATTTATCTAAAAACCTTCCATTGTAATTTTATGTAAGAACCTTTGTTAAGTTACGTTCCAAACACCAGTTTAATAATGAGAAAGTTAATATTATTAAATCCCTCCAAATTCTTGATTGTTTTCAAAATTATTTGAAAATCATAAGCAGTGTCCTTCATTAGAAATATGGTGATGAAAGAATTAAACTGGGACCCTACTCAGTTTAGCTTGCAGAACAATTACTCTGTTAGGGATATGAAGCAAGATATTATTGGTATATCAACTCATACACTATACAAACCTGTAGAGTAATTGAAATGAAGAAAAAAGGCAGCTATAGTTAGTTGTATATCAAAGACTTATTACAACATATGTAAATGTTATATGGTAACAAAATTAAAAATTAAAAACTTGACAGAAAGTTTTAGTTGTAAATGATAATAATCTATATTTCTGCCAGAGAGAATGTTACATGAGATAGTGGGAAGTAGATTCCACAATTGTTATAACATCTTCCAGGATTGTCTGATATATATATACTAAAATAAGTTAAAATCTGTTCAAAGCCCAGAGGCTCATCAGGTTGGAGCTTAATCTGATTTCATTAACATTAAGAAACTGATAATACAAGACAACCCACTGGACAAGATGCTAGTCCATTGCACAGTGAACTCTCAGCTGAGTGAAATGGAACAATGTGAAATGAAGTATTTTGTTTTAGAAAACACTGCCAGCCAGTTGAGGAATTAAACCGAAGACATTATAATTGTAAGGTCCATCACACTAACCCCAGTAGTATATTGGAGAATATAGTTAGCTTGGTCTGTGATTATAAGTCAGCTAAACCAGATTATAAACTAAGAGAGGGAGGAACTGCTTGTATAGGACTGAGGTAGCTGATAGAAATATGGACAGAATGATTATTTTCTAATATCGTGACAGAATTTGAGAAAGGTGTTTAGAAATGTCTAGAAATCACCTGACAAAATATGAATAATATCACATCTTGATAAGCCTCATGCAAGCCAGAAGCTGGCTGAAGCTCATAAGATTCAGAAATATCTTGATCAAATATGGAGGTGTGTGTATGTGAAGTGGGGTGATAGCACAGGTGTGCTATTTGAGAAGTATACCTGACTTTTTGTGTCTTGATTATGAAGAAAGAGTACTGTTACTGACAGCAATAACAGGAAATGCTCCACAGATTTAAAATAGTAAATGGTTAAAATAAAGAACTGGGGAAAACTTATATAATATAATTCAATCCAGATATATGGAAATTCAGTTTAATAAAAACAAAATGAAACAAGGACAGTAACCAGATCATATCATACAATAACTGTGCTTACTAAACTATCTAAAATTTTGGAAACATTTATCATTAATAGATTATTCCACTCAGGTGGATTAATCCCAGCCAAGGCAAGCACACACTATATACAAATGAACTTCTCAGCAGTTGTTTTATCAACATAAACTATAGCTTATTCTAATCCCAGTACCAACTAATTAAATGCCACTGATGATGAATTAGTAAATCTTGAAAAAGTGCTTGACATGATCACATTGATAGCGAGACTTGTATATGTTTTTTATACATAAACATATCGTGTATTCCTTCATATACACCCCTGTTATCTAACTTAGGAGAGACAAAGAACATTTCCTTAAAATGTCAAATAAAAACACTGAGAATTGCGAACATAAAAGAATCATGTTCTTCAGAAATTTAAAACTACAGAAAAAAAAAAAAAAAAAAAAATCAACCAGTTTCATCTCATTAGATATAAAAAGAAGTTGTGGTAATATAAACATGGCACTTCAATTAAAAAGTTATATCATTATGAAATTGCCAACTCGTTTTATAACCAGGCTGCTAGCTTTCTTACTCATCAGTATACCAAACTGAACTTTGATAATGAGAAAAATCAAATTATAAATCTTCTCCAGGGTCTCCCACAGGGTTATCCTGTTTCACTTATTCTATTTCTATACAACAGATTAGTTTAATTCTTTCAAAGAAATTATAAAAGTGTCAGGTTTTGCTGATGATATCAACATATATATATTTCGTCAAGTATCATTAATGACAATAAAACTAAATTACATACAACTCTATCAACTGCAGCTAAATAGCAAACAAAAATGATTAATTTGATATCTCTAAACACAATTGATTCATTTTCATTATCCAGATTTTTTCAATTATCAATGTGATGAAATATATTTAATAAAACAGTTTGTAATGCTGCAAAAAGCTATAATGGTCCTTGGTATTTTGTTACAATCCAATTTGAAAAGGAAACTCATCTCAAGTTTTCATTGAAGAATAAATGATCTCAACATGGCATGCCATTAATGTACCATTAAAGAAATACCTCTGCTTGACATGAGATTATATAAAAAGGTGAGTTATCAATGCTTAACTTTTGTATGGCAGCTGGGTTTCAGGAGATATAAGCACTGGCTGACTTCAAGATATTCAAATAGAGAAAACTATAAGTTAAGACCTACACCCAAAATAGCTATTAAGAAAGTTACTTCACAATGATTCCCAGGTTCAATCCTGTTGTGTGTCATCTTTACCATAAACTTTGATCAACACCCAATCCTTGTGAATGAAATTGTGCAGACAGAAGCTGTGTGGAAGCCCATTCCATGGATTGTATCTGTAATTCAAAGATCCAGCCTTGCTACTGTATCATGCTGATTCTACCTGAGAATTATGTTGAGGGTACACATGTCTATGAAATAATCAACCACTAACAAGTTAAGTCAGTTTTTTAGTAACTGAATGCTCATCATTGAAATTAATGGGGGATATTTTATCACAGTCACCACAAGAGTTACAATACATCGTTATATATATAGTGTGGGGGACATTTTGTTAATTTGTGGTGGTGGGACTGAAATGGTGTTGAGGTTTTGAAGGAGAATACATTGAGAAACTATCTCTATTTATATTTACCAAACAACCCTACCATAAGACAAACACTTTCAGTGGTGTACAACAGGTTATGATACATCACAGTACTGTGGCAGATACAGTTCTGTCATAGCATGGACAGCGACAAAAACATAGTTCTGTCATAGCAAGGATGGTGACAATTAATAAACAGACAAATGTGATTATAACACGGTTTTGTCTTCCCAAGGAACGTCTAATGTGAAGTTATTTCTGAAACTAAACCTAATTTCTTTATCCTTTAGAGTACTAACTTAACATTCTATATTGATGTCTTATTAAATAACTAATTTCTACATCTTACTTTAATGTTTCCATTGAAGACAATCATTTACTGAAGATATAAAAGCAACATTTGGTATTTTATTTATATATACTTAGATACTCTATTACATCATACAGCCTAATTTAGACTAAGTTAATTTTCAAAAAGTATTGTTTTAGTCTGCTATAAGACACTTTGATAGGTTTACATTTCAAAAGAAATACTTGGTCAGACGAAAGCAACTAGCGACATAGTAACATTTCCGATAACTACTTTGTAGATTTTTCAAGTAAAAAGAAAGAGAATAAAAAAGAAAGATATTTAATGAAATGAAAGAAAGATAAAATATTTAGTGTTAGGTTTATAAGTGATGTAGACTGTTACTTCCAATGTTGATGGAACAGAGAGAGGAAAAGCAGTTGAGAAGTTATTTTAAAGCTAACAAACTCTAAATTTACACAAACCCAAAATTTACACACACACACACACACATCCCAAAATAGATTTAAAAAAAAAAAAGAATATATAACTATTCTAGAATAAATTTACACACAGTTATAATAAAAACCAAGAAAAAGATATGCAAAATAAAGGTAGGGCAGACAACTTCATTGATTTTTTGTTGAAGTTCAATGCTGTTTTAAGCTGGTATAATTGTAAAAATAAACTCTATACACATTATGAGGAGGAAAAACAAACATATTCATCAGATATATTACAAAAACGAAGTTTTCTCTTTAGATAAAATAGGAAAGCAAACTGGACTGGTTATTTTAAGGACTTAACAATACAACCAGTTTCTCATCAGTGAGGTTGTTCACTAGATAAACACAACTACATCACAATTCTTTGCAGAGGTAGATTTAAGATAGAACTCAATACACAAAGATATGGGGCTAGTATAACAGTACTTAACTGGCTATATATATATATATTTCTAACATTTGCTAAGTAAAAGTTATGAAGTGATGGATCACAAATTGAAAATATCTGTTCTTCAACAATACATTCAACTTCTTTCAAACTATCAAACCTCACTGGCAATGTTTCAAACTGCAACATCTTCAAAATACAGACCCCTTTTAACTCAAGACAATACAAAGAATGTTGGTTTGTTAGGGTATTTTGACAATATATCCCTGAAATTCTGTTATAAGAGTCATATGGTTATGTACAAATCTGTTAATGAACAAGTTGATTAATAAAGATCCCTACCATTTCATCAACAGTTTACCCAATAGTCACACTTGATGGTATTGTAGTTTATTTTATAAGTATTACACACACTTACTATTGTGGCAATTGTAATTAAACAAACCAATACATTCAACACAAACAAAAATATTGACATTAAATCTATTAAAATTCAAATATGACACCATTTAGTTTCACCAAATCTTCACTGATCATCATAAGTACACACACATTTTACAGGTAGGTGTTGCTAGGCATGGGTAATCTTTGTTCAAACTAAACTGATTATTGAGGTAAACTTACACAGTAATAACTGAGTGTAACCTTAAAACACATCATTCTACAGCTTTACTGTTAACATGAAAGAGCAATGCTGTAATTCCTGACAAAGAAATATTAGATAAATAGAAAAATGATTTAGATGTAAACGAGAACTGGATCAGATTTATGTTACTAAAGAGCAGAATTGGTACATTTGATGTAGATAGAATTCCTTGACTCACTACTAGGATTACTATTGGTGGTGATTGGAAATAAGGAAATAAAATCATTCACAAGAAATATATTTGTATATAAACAGATAATATAATACATTCCAATATAATAATTCTGCAATTTTGCTAGAATAAATATTGGCTAATAACTGATACAACTAACATTGTCTCACATGTGGGGAAGTTTTATTGTTCAGTGAGAGTAGCTGTCTTTTTCTGGATGGTTGTCTTAGAATTTAGGTGTTTGAATTAGAGGTTAACTCATTAGATGTGGAATATTACTGATTGTTGTTGTTGTTGTTGTTGGTGGTTGTTGTGATAGTAATAGTTTGGGTTTTTTTTTAGTAGCAGGGGTGTGGTTCCAAGCAATAAAAAAATTAATCCTTTCTCACATCACAAGGATCCACTGGATCAGTGTTCAGCTTTGGTTTCTGTTTGGTTAATTGGGAGGGACAAATATTTGTGTAATGGTCTGGACACTAAACCATGACAACGTTCCTCCAATAAAGACTTCCTCACAGCTAACTCAACTGAGATAATATAGAATTAAGTGTCCTGAACAGAAACAATGAAATACTTAGAGTAGATTCGAACTCACAACCTAAAAGATATCAGCTGTACATCTTATCCATTTGGCTAAGCAATAGCATGACTATAAAGAATATGTTGTTCCTCTATGTTATATAACTATTTCCATAGCTGGCCATGTATTAGTTACTTACTGAATGTATCTTGTAGCTTATGAAATAGAATCTTTTTAGTCATGCTGAACCGGAAAGATTTGCAAAAAGAAAAGAAAAAAAGAAAAAGTAATAATAATTGTAGAAAAATCAGTTGAAAGAATCATAACTGCAAATTATTTAAATAGATTTGTTGTTGAAAAAAAACAAACAAAATTAGTTATAATAATAATAATAATAAATAAAGTAAACTAAAGGAGATGTTGGGAGCGTGGTGAGAAATATAAGTATAAAATCTAATAAGGCAACTCATTTTGCTGATTAGAAATTATTGCCATGCGAGATGGTAACCTGCCATTTCTAAGTTAGAACCAACACCTGCCGTTGTAAGATCAATATTGAAGTATATACGTTGAAAACTGTACAAATACTATCAGTGTTTTTGTGTAAGGGAAGAGAAAATTCCCACCAAAAAAATATCTGTAAACAATTAAGAAGCAGAAGAATAATTGTAAAGGTTTATATTTCTTTGGTGTTTCTGATATTGTGGGGAAAAAAAAAAAAAAAAAAAAAAGAAAACGGTGTGTAGGGTGGTGGGTAGAATTCAGCAATAATAGGTTTTGTTTTCATCTTTTGAAAGGAATTAAAAATCAAATACACTGGTTAAATGATTTGGAATCAAATTATAAAAATGTAGAATTGTAATTTTGGTAAAGTTATCATCGAAAGACAAACTGTATTTAATTCTTTGCTTAGTGTGGACAAAAAAAACAACAACAGAGATTGGTAAAATGAATGTTGACAAGTTTTCAGGAAGTCAAACAATGGGCAAGAGAAAAAGCCAAGTGGTTGGGAGTTGGGGCAATGGTGAAGGAAGAAAGAATCAGATGTTAGAGAAAGAGAGAGAGATACACAACCATTTCATTATGTTTTTGAGATATAGATATTATTTATATATATATATATATATGTATATAAAGATATAGATATTTATATATGGATAAAAAGACTTATCAAAGGGGTAGAAACACTTCCTACCAGAAGACCATTGGGCAAAACTTAGTCTTGTGATCAAGAGAAAGGTTAAAATGAAAACAGAAATGTAACTAAGTAAAATAGAATTTTGGTGTAATATTTTTCATTTTTAGTTTAGGCACGAGAATTGCAAACACCTGTCGCTGTGAAGTTTGAGGGGAAGAAAAACTCCACAACAATTATCAGAATTCCTCAATTCAAGGCCGGTGGATTTTCTTCGTTCTCTAACTAAAGTATGTTATTTTGTTGTCAATCTTCTTAAAACATTTCTTTTCGCAATTTTTCTTTCACTTTATCATAAATTGTAGATAAATATTGCATTAGCTGCAGATAGATACAAGATACGGGGTTGTAAAAAAAACAAAACAACAACAAAGAAAAAAAACAAGAAGAAATAAAAGGAAGAAGAAATGTAAAGAGCTGAATCGAGAGTTATTTGATTATTCACAATATATATAGTGTGTAAAGAAAGGTGTACACAGTTTAGAGGGCAGAATACAGAGGCCAGAGAAGATACAGTATAGTTTGCTCCATGAATAAGTCTGATTGATAAATTGAGTCTCAGTATTGGTTGACAATATAACAACTATTACCATTGTTTTGGTAAACAATAAAGATTAGGGAGTTAATCTAGATGGGATAGTGGTAAAAAAGTTGAAAGGTGTACCTTTGGGAGCTTTGGGTAAAAATTGAAAAGAAAATAGACTGTAAAATAAAAGACGTGTTGATTGGTGGAAGAATGTAGAGAAATAATATAAAGTTTGTGTGCAAGTATTTAAACATATTGGATGTACTAAGGCTAAGAGGAAACACTCACAGACAACTAAAAAGGAAGAGTAACAGTACTGGATTAAAAGAATCATAACTATTTTTTAACTGTTTTGAATAACTATATATTTAGTAGTAGTTGTAGTATTAATAGCAGTTTACTAGATAAATCTTTTCAATAAGTGTGTGGGGGTGTAATATATATACACACACACACATATATGTATGTGTGTGTGTATATATATATATATATATATATGTTCGTATGTATATTTAAAGATATATACACAGATATATCCATAGACATAAATATATCTATTACAGATGTAAACACATTTATAGAAATGTATCCAGGCATGCACAAAGAAGAAAATGTTGGCTTAAAGTCGGTAAGAAATAAATAGAAAATTTCTTAACCATGCAGATTATTTAAACAGCTGTAATACTACAGAAGACAACATTTCTAAAGTTCCAGACAAATGTGTGTGTGTGTGTGGTGTGTGGTGTGTGTATATATATATATATATATTGATATTGTGGTATTGAACTTAGGCAAATGGAAAATGAAATGTTTCCAATATTTGGCATCAACTGATAACAACCTAGCAGTATTTTCCTCCTTGGTTTCCCTTTATTTATTTTTGTGTGCAAGAATTTGATCAGAAAATCTAAAATACTCAGTCAAAAGAGTGAATTTGGGAAGAGATAAAGGGTTACATTAACCCCTTTGATTCAAACCTGCCTGAAAACAGCTTCTGTTTTTTTATGATACAAAACTGCTCCTTTTAAAGTGTGCATACTGATATTTTGAAAAAAAAAAAAAAAAAACCGTTCGTCATAATTTTATGTAAAAACTTTTTTCTTAAATAATGTTCTGAAAATTTGCTAAATAACAAAGAAGCTAGTAATTTTTTTAAATTCTTGATTATTTTGAAATATATAGGCAATGTGTTTCATTAGAAATATGCTAACAAAAAAGTTAAAGTGTGGTCCTTCACAGAATGAAGAAATCCTTTAAAACGACAGTGTTAGTGCTACTGTTTATCATTATTATTAACCTATATGTAAATGAGTCATCTATAAAATCTACATGAAGTTATAAACTTCAACACCACAGTATACATTAGTAAATAAGCATTACTGATGAATGATAATAACCATGAAATACATATACAATGCTCTTGCATGGATTACTGAGGCAGCTGTAGTATTATCATAGTTTAAAATCCTAACAGCATCACTTGTGAATTTATTATACATAAACATACTGTATACACCTCCACTCTCTACAATGGTGCATAAATGCTAATGTTGAAGAATATTTTAGTAAAAATTATCTATTAGTGAGTAGATGATACTCTTTGCTATTCATTATAAAATAAATAAATTGCCTTTTATTTTCCTAAACAATATTATGTTAAAATGTATGAATTTTGTTGGGAGCATTCAGATAAAAAGAGGCTATGTATACCCCGTACCACACCACACATATATCTACCTATAAATATCAAACAGAAAAAACCCACCCCACTCATGTATATGAAGAGAGACAGAAAAATATGCATAATGTATATCCACATATAATATCTGTATTAACATATAATGCAAATATATATATATATAGTATCAATAAAGATCAATGTATAATACATATGCACATGTATGTATAATACATGAACACGTATATGTAGAACACAACATACACATGTATGTATAATGCATATAATTATAGGAATAAAATATAAATATACTCTCTCTCTTTCTTATATATATATATATATATAAGTGCACATAAATATGTATATGTATAATCACAGGATATATACAAATCGTAATATATAAAACATAATATACAGAGTATGTTATATATGTGATATATTTATATATTCACATACATAGAAATATATATATTATCAGATTTGACTAGGTTGTTCATATTACTTCCTGTCATGATCCAGCATAAGATTCTGGGGCTCAGCCCTGCAACATCCTGTGTCCCATAATATTGTATATAATATACATATATACATACACATACCTCTAGAAGCTGAGCTTCACAGAACCAGAGAACGACTAGTTATGAAATTACAAGTAGTCCATTAATGGAACTAAAATTATGTAAAACATTTCAAAAATTCAGTATGTAATAACTGCATATACACATGTATAGATACAGAAACATAGAATAGGATCCAACCTGCACACACACACATTTACTTAATTGATGTTGTCAAATTCCAAAGATAGAGTGTTTGTTAAAAACATGCTCTCTCTCTATTGGTGAAAATATTTATATAATAAAATAATAAAACCAAAAGAATACACACACACACACACATATATATATAGAGAGAGAGATAGATAGAGGGTGGCTCAAAAATCATTAGACTATTTCAAAATATAATAAACCATTTTGAAAAAAACTAATTGTAAAAAGGTTATAGTTTTAAATGGACTAGTGACGCAGTTTGGCCACCCTGTATATATATATATATATATATATATACACATACACACACACACACACACACACACACACACACACACACACACACACACACACACACACACACCAAACATTTACATAACCTCTTTCTTTTAAAAACACCCTAACACATTTCATAGATTAATAATGTGTGTGTATAATATATACGCATTCATACATGTATAAACATATATCAAATATATATATGAAATGTGTGCGTCTCAACACATGTGACCACAATAATAGTTAATCATTACAAATAACAGTTGAGAAAATTGGGTAAGGTACCCTTAGAGATGGAAAAACGTTATCAGAGGTGCACCATTTTCCCACGTCAACTGTGTGTGTGTATATATATATATACACACACACACACACTCACACGATGTCTAATAAACTGCAAATGTCATTTGGACTAGTAGTTTCCTTATGCAAAACTAAACCGATTGTTAATAGTCTATAAATACCTAACATCATTCCTGGACTCTCTGTAAAGGTATACAGAAATAATGTTTTAAGTAAAGTTTTTGTGAGATTGTCATTGGAGGGAAACATATACTATGTAACCAATAAGTTGAAGAATCAGTTGAAATCAAATATGTAAAAAAGAAGAATGTAAAGTATGGAAACACTGAAAAATATGGAACAAAAGAGGAGACATAATTTTATAGATGTTAGCGTCAATCTTTTGATTTATACTTGCAGCTAAAACTTAACTTTCAACACCCTAATTATTTAGCAGAAAATATCTAAAAAAAAAACATGTTCATTCTAATGTTTATAGTATCTTTGCTAGTATGTAAATTGCTGTGAAAACTTGCAGTATTAGAGTAAACATTTTAATATTTAATGTGATGCTGTTATAATGCTGTTTTATACTTTTAAACAATATCTTGGTAATGTGGTTTCATGTTGTACAGGACAATAAAGGTTAAATCAGGAAAAAAAAAATTTTTTTCTAGGCAATAAAAATATCTTTCTTTCCGAATTTCCTGATATTTATTTTCACTACATATTTTATGCGAGTCTTGTTGGCTGATTTTAATATATAACAAAAAAAATAGTGAGAAAACATACAAGAAAATCATAAACCTAATGATATGGTTAATTAGATATAATTCAATCTTTAAGATTGTTAGCAGTGTTAATATTATGGTGCTTACTGTCATTTTCATTCTCTAAAAGAATAGTGTCCAGCATGTGTGAACACCATCACACCACTATGTACTGTTATGGTTATGTTTGTTACATTCTGCATGATAAAATATGGTTCTTAGACTTAGAAACTTTCAACCAGAAGTCTATATTAGATAGAAAGTGATCATCAATCATGTATCAATGGGTCTCTTATGCTGTTGAACCACTCAATATTAACTTATTGAATCTTTCAGAGATCAAAATCTAGAAATGAGATGAGCATGCTTTGCAAATCTATGTTTGGGACTTCTTTTGGTATTTATTTACAATATAAATGGTACTTTTAAAGTAAGTAAATGACTTAAATAGCTGTTTAGTGTTGATGTATTTAATGATGAATGAAAATAATTGAAAACAGAAAATAAAATAAACACAAAATAACAAAATCGTAAAAAAAAAAAAAAAATGAACAAAAATAAAAAAAAACAAACAAAAGATTTTTTAATTGAAAAATAAAAAAAAGCCTTTAAGAATTATATCTTTATTAGTTTAATTTTTTTATTGATATATATATATATATTTATTTATTTATTTATTTTAAAAAGATGTCCTTTATCATAGAAAATATTAATGTGAAATTTAGGGGTTTGTAAATGATATCCATAAAATGGTAAGCAGATATCTGGACCAAGAAACTGTTTTACTGCATTAGTTTTCTTACTTTCACAAGGTCAGCAAAGAACTAGCCAACACTGAAGAGGGGAAAGTCAGAATTATGTGAAGTGTTTTTGGCAGAGTAGAAAAGTAAACTTAATTTCAACAAAGTTTATCAACAAACAGATATAAAATAAGGTCAGCCTGAAAAAGAATCCATGCAGATCAAACAACTTCTTTTGTTTTGATTTCACCAAATTCTTCATGCTGCCTCTATCTTTAGTTCTTTTAGTTAAATAGATGAATTAGTAGAAGCTAGTTGAGATTTTAAACAAATTATCACTAGCATTCGGTTTTAGTTTACTATTTAAAACCAGATTCTGAATTAATAATTGTCTCTAATGTTGAAATTAAAATCTAAAATATTGTATTGAAAGTTCTACTAAATGAAAAATAGATATTTGTTGCTGTTGTTGTAAATGGCTGTATTGAACACTAGTATGACTAAGCACAAGACCTTAGATTTTTAGGTCAGGAAAGGGAGGCAAATGAAATGTTTTAACATTCATGGTTTTCTAAGGGGAGTATTGTGCATGGTGAAGTCAAATATATTTTAGCAAGAATTGAAGTTTTCTTGTAGATTTGCCTTGTAAGTTACTTACCTCTTTCTCTGCAGCATTTACTGAACACTATATATATTTATATACATGTCTATGTGTATGTTACATATAATCACACATATTATGTGTAAACTGGACACTATATATATGTGTGTGTGTGTATGTGTATACATGTGAGTGTGTGTGTGTGCTACATATAATCACACACATTTTGTGTAAGCTGGACACTATATGTGTGTGTGTGTGTGTGTGCGTGTGTGCGTGTGCGTGTGTGTGTGTGTGTGTGTGTGTG
>OZ024746.1:16089297-16101797 GCA_964016885.1 Eledone cirrhosa | reverse complement strand
CTGGTGGCTCTGGTTTGATAACAACTTGAAAATTTGGGCTTTGTTGTTCAGAGGACATATCATTTGAGGTTGCAGAACCATCTGCTTTTAGAGAAGTCTCTGAGACGGAGGATAAAGCAGTTTCGTTCTGCGGGGAGTTTTTCATCTGCATATTCTCTGTAGTTTCATGATGACTTGCAAAAACATTCATAACCCGACTAGCTTCGGATTGGATTTGCTGTTTCCCACAAAATCCTGAACGTAGGTGATTGCGTAGATGGCTATGGCTTCGGAACATAGCACTACACATCATACATTTTGTAAATCGTCCTCTCTGCGATTGCAAAACGGAGGAACGGATTTTGTTCCGTTTCGAACTAGTTAGTAACTTTCCCAAGATTGAACCCTCACCTGATGCTGATGCTGCTGATGCAGCATGAGCTGAATGAAAGCTAGGTATTAATGCAGATCCTGATGAAAACTGAGAGCTGCTACTTTGAAGTCTCATTGAAGTCTCACTTTGGAGTCGCATCCTACTTTCAGACTCAAATGTGTCGGGGAAAGCAGTCGCTCCATAAGAATTCTGCAAATGTAAGTTATTCTTTGCAACAATGCGGCAGTTTTCATCCTTAACCCCAGGCATGTCAAGGACGGAAGAGATTTCTTGAGCAGATTCATTCCCATAGCAAAGTTGTCTTTGGTTGGCATTTAAGGGAACAGATCCATCAATGCCATTGCTCATTGCATAGCTTGGATCATGCCCGTTCTCCTGGCTAGACTGAGCTTGGCAGTGATTAAAGTTTTCATTATGTCTTACAGTATGTACTGATGACTTTGGACAATTGTTCTTTGAACTGCTACTAATGCTCACATTTCTTAGTTTCTCGTGGATCTTTACAACAATCTGATTGTCGGGTTCCTCAGTAGCAATACAGATGATACCATCAATTTCAAGGCGGCTACTATGCTCTGAATCTAACTGCTCACAGCACAGCTTTATGACGGCATCATAGATGAGTTTGTTTAATTTTAGTTGGCCAGCCATCTTTCCAGGAGGAGAAATCACAGCCAGACTGGTAAGAAACCCAGGACTGCAAATAGAGAAAATATAAAGTTAGAACAGTGGAAAGAAATATCAGTGTTACATAACAGTAATCATACAGCACACACTACACTACAGGTAGTAGGTACCATACACCACACACTACACAGTAGATAACATACACCAGAGTAGGCATTACACACTTCACACCACACATAACACATCACACACTACACTCACACCACACACCTGCACTACACTACACCACACACTACATTAAATAAATGGGGAAACAAGTGTTGTATTAACAGATGAGAGATGTATATAAACATAGGAAAAGTTGGTCCAATGTTGCCACATTGTAATTGTTTTTTAGTACTGGGGTCGACTTTTTCCCCCATAGAAAAAAATCGGCTGTGTTCAGACCTGGAGAGGATTGGGCTTTGCCAGGTTTAAAAGTGCCCTAGACACCATATGACAGTGCCTCTATGACTCCACAAGGAGTTATGGGATCTTTATCGCTTTTTTTTTATATGGCAGTTATGTTAGAGTTAAAGTTTTATGTTTGTTTTCCCATGATTTTATGGGCTAAATGAAACCTGGGGTTTATTCCAGTTTCATTGGTGTTTTCCCATGTTTGCATGGGTTAAATATAAGCTGGAGTCTATCCCAGTCTGATATGAGTTAAACAACTGACACTTATAAGACTCACCACTACATGGAGTATTGGCCCATTGCAGAATCAACAGCCCAGCTGTCACTGGTACTGATTGTCATCTGTTCTGGAAATTGAACCCACACCCTTATCATTATGAACCCAACACTCTAAACATTAAGCTACACACCTTGTCACATAAAATGTCCTTCTTTACAACATTACACAGTTTAATAATGAAAGCTACTTAACAGTACAAGACGGCAACTCATTTATCTTTCAACATCAAGTAGAAATCTATTTATTATTCATAGCTTAATTACATTCCATGATTAAACTAATTAAAGACAATGTTGCTTGTTGTTGCTGTCTTCTACTGTAAAATATAAAGAATTATTATTCGTAGTTTATTAGTGTATGCTGGAACCCCAGCAGCACAAAAACAAGAACGAATGAACTTCTCAGAATCAACAGCCATCCACCCCCAACTATAGCTTTACCAACCCACAATTGGTCAGGCGTGGTGAGTACAGCTACAGCCCTGATATAATCAAAACCAAACAGAAAGTGGTGGAAGTCAACCAGTGATGGAAGGAGGAGGTCCTGCAACAGGAGTGAGAAAGCCCTGGATATATTATTGCAATAACTTATTGCATTTCGTAGTTGTTTAGCCCAGGTCAAGCAGACCAATGACCAATGACATTTCAGCCATGACCATCCTATTATTTTCTGTTATATTTACGAGAATATATTGTCCAAATGTGTCCTCCTATTTTAAAACAGCAAGGTGTGATTTGAGGGAAATGTAGTTATTTCTCATCGGTTGAAAGCCTATGCTGAGAGGCCTCTGTTGATTGTGAAGACAGTTATTGTTGTTGTTGTTGTTATTTAGTCCCAAGTCTGCCTTGATCAAGCAGATCTGTGACCAATTACATTCCAGCTGTGACCACTCCATTTTATTTTCTGGAAGAAAGTATCTAGGACATTATCTAATGTATCCTTTTTACAAGATGGTAGGGTACAATATGAAGGGAAATTGTCTGTTATTTCTAGTAAGTTGGGTGTCTACATAGAAGCTGACTTGTGAGGATAAGTTGTGATGGAGCTAATAGAAACTAAACCAGAGCCCTGTCCACTGTTCCAACACTTGCACCACATACAGTATGGATAATGAGATGAGGAGGACAATGTTGGTGGGTTAACAGGTGTGATGAGAGGGACAAAGTTGATGAGTTAACAGGAGTGATGAGAGGGACAATGTTGATGAGTTAACAGGTGTGAGAAGGACAGAGTTAGTGGGGTAACAGATATTTAGAGTATTTTACAGAGCAGAGGTCAATAAAAAAAAAAGTGACATTTAGGCAAATACCAGCCTTGGCTTTAACCAAATCCTTGTGAGATTTGGTAGGTGAAAACTGTGGAGGCTTGCCATATATATGTTTGTGTATGAGAGAGAGAGAGAGAGTGTGTGTGTGTGTTTCCCTGTGTGTTAGTTTGTGTGTGTGTGAAGCTGACTTTATATTTAATATCTGTTTATGTTCTATGACTTAGCAGTTTGACAAAAAGAGATCAATAAAGTAAATATCAACCTTGAAGTACTGGGGTTGATAGGATTGACTAAATCTTACAAAATACTAAATTTGTTGGAAATATTAGTATATAAGATATTTCCTTAAGCACATGGTTGTGAAGTGAAATCCTGAACCACATGGCCATGCTTTCATCTATAACTAAACTACTACTACAGCTATCACTCACATAAATAAAAGATGATATTTGGTAGTTTGGTAGATGGCTAGAGGGCAGCAGCAGTTAAAAGCTACTATTGTTACTACTGCTACCACTACTACTACCACCCCCACCCCACTACTACTACTACCCCCACCCCACTACTACTACTACTCCCCCCACTACTACTACTACTACCACCCCCACCCCACTACTACTACTACTACCCCCCACTGCTACTACTACCACCCCACCCCCACTACTACTACCACCCCCACCCCCACTACTACTACTACTACTACCACCACTACTGCTGCTACTACTACCCCCCCCACTACTAGTACCACCACCACTACTACTACTACTACTACTACTACCACAACCAATACCACTACCACAACCACCACCACTACTTAGTCACAGAATCACTAGACACCACATTGAGTCAAACATAAAGGAGGAAGAGGACATGTGTTGTTATTACTTTAGAGACTTTTAAAGGTGTTTGTTGTTGTTGTTGTTGTGGAGTGGGATGTATACAATGTAAAACACACACAGTGCGAACAGTTCAATAACTGACTGCAGTATTGAACATTAAAATCAATAGTAAAATATCAATTCTGCTGTCTTTATAACAACAGCTACTGTTACTACTACTACTACCACCACCACCACTTCAGTGGTAGTAGTAGTGGTGGTGGTAGTAGTGATGGTAGTAATAGTTGTAGTAGTGGCGGTGGTGGTAGTAGTAGTAGTAGTAGTGGTAGTAGTAGCAGTAATAGTAGTAGTAGTATATAAGGACCACATGAAACTGAAAGATGACCATCCAAAAGGAAGAACTCAGTTCAGTGAAATTTACAGCAAGTCAACATTCATTAGACAACAGCTAACATGCAAAGATAGTTGTTATTTTATGAAACAAAACATTTTATAAAAGAGTGGCTAAAGTAGTCCAGTTGGAGAACAATACACAGAGTATCACAGCTATGTATTTTATCAAACCCCACTCTACTCCACATTGTATGTATCATCATTTCATTTTACGTCCACTTGCAAGGGTGGGACGGGAACTGATTCTGGCTTGATTTCTACAGCTGGATGCCCTTCCTAACACCAACCTCATTTACAGTGAGTGCTGGGGGCTTTTTTGCCGTGGCACCTCCACGATCACTTTGCAGTGGAATGATATGGACCCCAGTCCCTATCATCTCATTTCTACAGCTGAGTAAACTGGAGCAATGTGAAATAAAGTGTCTTGCTCAAGGAAACAACACATCACCCAGTCTGAGAATTGAACTCACAACCTTTCGATTGCAAGGCCAATGCTCTAACCACTAAGCCACATGCCTCCATGTATACATACATATATATATATACATACATATATATATATATATATATGCAAAAGTTTTATTTAAGATTGTTGGGTTACAACGGGTAAATATTTTATAACTGATATAAAAGCACTCAACAGTTTCTGGAGTAGGTTTACGATATTAAACAAATGGAAACTATATTTATAAAATCAATACATATTGTATTTTGTCTGAGGAAGGCATAACATATTTTTAATATGATATCCCAGAAATATATATAACGAAATAAATATGGTTTTATAAATATAGTTTCCATTTGTTTAATATCGTATATATATATATATATATATATATATATATATATATATATATATATATATGTTTATCTCTGGTTCAATCGAGAGTAACCACAGTAAGTAAGGTATTCAATACAAAGCAGAGTATAAATATTTAATAGAGAAATGGCTTCTACAGAACTAGAACTGATTTCTCCCGAATGAAACAGTTCTAGTCCTGTAGAAGCCATTTCTATATTATATATATATATAGGAACGAGTAGGACCCCGACGGCTGAGCTCAAGCCGTTTTGACAGCTAATTCTGGGGTCCTACTCATTCCTATTACCTACTCTACTACCCTAAGTATTGAGTACTTTGGTGTGTTATAGTCCATCTGGTTCCTTACCACATTTCCTTCGTTATATATATATATAAAGGGTGTCCTCAAAAATGTATACACATATTTATTAGAATGATGTTGAAATGTGCATACATTTTTGGGACACCCTGTGTGTGTATATATATGCATACACACACACACACACACACACACACACACACACACACACACACACACACATATATGTGTTTGAACAATAAAAACAGAAGTGAGGTGTAGGTAGAGAGTTCATTGTTTTATGATCGTTTCAGAGGATCAATTGATTGGTGGAGATCGATGTAGTGACTAGTATGGTAGGAGTTAAGTTACTACCTATTTCTAGTCTCGAAAACACTGTTCAGTCGGCCATCCTCCTGAGAAACATTGAGTTCTAACAAAGTGATCAGCCCCACCACAAAGGTGGGCTCAGATATATATATCATCATCATCATCATCATCGTTTAACCTCTATCTTACATGCTAGCATATATTTTAGGTATCAAATTCTTCTCTAACTTCAGATTACATAGAAGGACTAGAGTAGAGTTTGATACCTAAAATATGCCTGGAACTAGCTATTGAAACAGCAAGAGCTCAGCTGTCAGGGTCCTGACTTTTTATAATAAAACCAGACCCTACAACCCCATTTATTGAGTACTCTGTTGAGTAAAGGTAAAACTAGTTTCAAACGGGCTCTATACTGATTTATATTATATAGTATCAGTTATATATTTTATCTGCTGTCAATCCCTCACTCCTAAATTCCACTCCACATCACATGTTCATCCTTATGGGGTCAATAAAATAAAGTACCAGTAATGCACTGGGGTATTTGCTGGCCTTGTGCCAAAAGTAGAAACAATTATATGTAGAGTGTTACGGGTATATACTCTTCCATCCTAATTAATAAGGGGGGGGGGGGGGGGGGGGTAATCGGTAATTTTTTTTTAAAAACCAGAATTAGTAATTTAGTTTACTTATTGAGACCCCGACCTAACCTATTTATTTTATAACATATGGGATTTCTTGTAATGAGCTTTTTTTTTGTCATGTATGATGTTTTTTTAATGTATAATGAAAATTAATTGTCATAGGAATGCTACCACTTAAAATAAAATTTTGCTGGAGATAGATTATCAAAATTAAATACGCGGGGATTGGGGGGGAGGAGCAATTATTTTGAGACCCGAGAGTAGCTTGTTAGGTGTCACACCACTCCAATCCACACCACAATACTCCCCTCCACACTACACTACATTACACTCCACTCCACCACTCCACACCACACCACTCCATACCTCTTCACTCCACAACACAGAACCAGAAGTGATTTAGGACAGGTTGGTATCAAAAGGATTAAATAAAATTTTAAAAGGTTATGAAAATTTAATTTCTAATGTATTATTGTTGATTAACCTGACAGTATGTGTGAGTGTGTGTTGAGGAGGGGGGCACTGGCTAAATATATTTTCTAGAAGAGAGCCATAGTTGAAATTGTTTGCTAGCATGGAAGATGGACGTTAAATGAAGATGATGATGAAACTTTTGTTTAAAACATTCAAATGCCAAACTTTACAACTGATTCCAATTTTGTGTATGATAGATTTGATATATCATCCAGTGTACAGCACCAGTTGGACATTGTGGCTTTGTCCTTTAGTGGAGTAAGTACTCTATGTTACAAGTATTAAGGGCTGAAGTTAGAGGATAACTTCTTTCTTTCTTCTTACCAGTTTCAACTACTTGAAAATAGCCATGGGTCCTGACCGACCTCATCTGACCAAATTAAAGTGTTAGTATAATGGTCAGTCTTTCAAAAATATATCTTATTCAGATATAAGAGAATAAGATTATGCAAATTCTTGCCTTTCTTATGTAGAACAACTATATTCTTTTCCGCCCACTTAATTCTGGGGGGATCGTGAGAGCAGAGTCCCCAAACATTCCTTCCAGAAGATCCTGTTAGAAGCAACCATCTCCAACTGATCCGGCTGGATCCCAAAGCATGACCAGCCGAGCTCATCAATGTTATCCAACCATCTTGTTCAGGGTCTACCCCTGGGTCTCCTGCCAGTTGGTTTTGCCCATGAAATCTTTCCTGAGACATTCTGACCACATATCTGTAATATTGGAGCTGTGATCTCTCAATTCAGAGAAGTAGTGGCTCAACCTGGAGAGAATCCATGAACTCCAAGCTATGCATTCTATTGAGTAACATTATTCTAAAGATCCTTTGAAGGAACCCCCATTTCGGCCACTTGTATTCGTGATCATATATTTTTGGTCCTTACCCAAGATTCATGACCACTGGAATGAACAACTATATTGCAGATATAAATTTAAATTAGGCTCCTTGGGAACTTGAAAAGTATTAAATAGCCACTACAATATAATATGGTTATGTGAGATATTAGACCAGTGTTGTGGTCAGTGTACATATATATATATTAGATCAGCGTTGTGGTCAGTGTATATTTATTAGACCAGTGTTGTGGTCAGTGTATATTTATTAGACCAGTGTTGTGGTCAAGATATATATTAGATCAATGTTGTGGTCAGTGTATTTATTAGATCAATGTTGTGGTCAGTGTATATATTAGACCAGTTGTGTATAATAACTGTGATGGTCACTCAAAAATGAGATTAGTAGGTCAGAGAAAGTAAAGGTCTAATGGTCAAGTGAATAATTGACCACTGTCATATAATATCAATATAGCAGGCAAAGGTAAACATATTGATAGACTGTTGTTTAAAACTAACACCACCACCACTATTGCCACCGCTACTACTGCTACTACTACAACTACTACTACTGCCACCACCACCATCTATTATACATCACCACCAGTACCACCACCTTTACTACTACTGTCAGCACCACCATTGCTGCTGTATGTGTGTATGCATGAGTGTAGATGTGCAGTGTGGGTGTTTGTATAGTATGTGTATATATATAGTATGTGTGTGTGTGTGTATACATATAGTATGTGTGTGTACATATAGTACGTGTGTGTACATATAGTATGTGTGTACATGTCGTGTGTGTATACATGTCGTGTATATACATATGTGTATACGTGTGTGTGTATACATATACAAGTGTCAACTATTAAAGTAGGTGAGTCCCACACACGCATACACACACTCACACACACACACACACACACACACACTTCTAGAGATTTACATTAGAGAAAAGTAGACAATATTTTACAATAAGCATAGAATAGTTAACATAGTTGGACTATTGAGTACTATACTGTACTGTGTTCTACTGTACTATACTCTATACTGTATTGTATTACACAACACTATACAATATATTACAACCACACCACACCACAATAGACCACACTACACTACAACTACAACATGCCACACTACAACCACTCTACACCACACTACAGCACACCACTCAATACTACAATCACACCCCACCACAACACAACACATTACAACTATACCACACCAAACCACAACACAACACATTACAACTACACCACAGCACACAACACCACAACACACCTGCACCACACCACATTACAACTGCACCACAACACACCTGCACCACACCACACCACACCACACGACATTACAACTGCACCACACCACAACACATTACAACAACACTACACCACATCACAACTGCACCACACCACAACACATTACAACAACACTACACCACATCACACCACACTACATTACAACTGCACCACACCACAACACATTACAACAACACCACACCACAACACATTACAACTGCACCACACCACAACACATTACAACAACACCACACCACACTACATTACAACTGCACCACACCACAACACATTACAACAACACTACACCACACCACACTACATTACAACTGCACCACACCACTACACCACACCACACTACATTACAACTACACCACACCACAACAACACTACACCACCCCACACCACATCACATCACACCATCAATGCTGGTGTTTTCATCAATGAAAGATTTTGCTGGCAGACACAACTTGCCATGTTAATAAGAAATCAATATATCAGTTAGACAGCAGGGTGGGGTGGTAAAAGAGAGAGAGAGAGAGAGGGAAACAGAGTTGATCCATAACTGACTATTCTCCAAGAGATGTTGCAGAGTTGTCTGATGGATTGAGGTTACCAGTTTTTGGAAGTGCAACGTTAGGTGAGATAGAAGGAAGGAAAGGAGGATAGCAGTATATCAATAGAGGAGGTGGGTGGTGGAGATGGGGGATGGAGGAGTGTGGTGGACGAGGGGAGAGCATGTCTGTTAATAGAAGTGGAATTTGCCAATGTTTAAGCTGTCGGCCTGCTAACAGAACAGCTCCAGACATGGTTAATCGCTTATTTCTACTTACAATGGAGTAGTAAACCTCTCAGATATATTAGGCATGTCTAGCTCTCTTCTATAGAACACACATTTAACTGCGTTAGCTCTTTCTCTTCTATAGAACACACCTACAAATATCTGTGTTAGTTCTCTCTCTCTCTCTCTCCTATAGAACACACCTACTGATATCTGTGTTAGCTCCCTCTCTTCTATAGAACACACCTACAGATAATGTGTTAGTTCCCTCTTCAATAGAACACACACATATCTAATTGTGTTAGCTCTCTCTTTTCTATAGAACACACATATCTAACTGTGTTAGCTCTCTCTCTTATAGAACACACCTACAGATATCTGTGTTAGCTCTTTTATAGACCACACATATATCTATGTTTTCCTTACCAGATTTCAAATTAAAGACTGCATATAATTTTCAAATAAGAATTTGAGTCGCTCATTATTAAGCTGGTGTTTGGAACATAACTTAACAAAGGTCCTTACATGAGATTATGATGGAAGGTTTTTAGATAAATATAAACACATTAAAACAAACAGCATTATTTCATAGAAACAAGGGATGATTTCAGGCAGTTTGGTATAAAAAGGTTTAAACAGAGGTAGGTATTACTAAAACTTCAAGTATATTTTAGTTAAGGTTGGTGGAAGATTGGTGTAATAATTAAAGCTGACTCATGTGGGTAGAAGATGGACACTAATGTAGGAACTAATGATGATAATGATGGTAATGGTGGTGGTGATGATGAATGTGGTGGTGGTGATGATGATGATGTTTGCCATAAAGCTACATTTGTCTATAATTGTTGACAGTTGCTAACCTACAATTCTAAACTAAAACAAAAAGCCACTACTAATTCTGGTTGTTTGTTAAGCTAAAATACAGTGGATTTCTGGTTTATAGCTACATGGGCAGCTGCCATGTAGAGGACACTGACTGATGCTGTCTCCATAGCTACATGGACAGCTGCCATGTAGAGGATACTGACTGATGCTGTCTCCATAGCTACATGGACAGCTGCCATGTAGACACTGACTGATGCTGTCTCCATAGCTACATGGACAGCTGCCATGTAGAGGACACTGACTGATGCTGTCTCCATAGCTACATGGGCAGCTGCCATGTAGAGGACACTGACTGATGCTGTCCGCATAGCTACATGGACAGGATACTGACTGATGCTGTCTCCATAGCTACATGGACAGCTGCCATGTAGAGGACACTGACTGGTGCTGTCTCCATAGCTACATGGGCAGCTGTCATGTAGAGGACACTGACTGATGCTGTCTCCATAGTTACATGGACAGCTGCCATGTAGAGGACACTGACTGATGCTGTCTCCATAGCTACATGGGCAGCTGTCATGTAGAGGACACTGACTGATGCTGTCTCCATAGCTACATGGACAGCTGCCATGTAGAGGATACTGACTGATGCTGTCTCCATAGCTACATGGACAGCTGCCATGTAGAGGACACTGACTGATGCTGTCTCCATAGCTACATGGACAGCTGCCATGTAGAGGATACTGACTGATGCTGTCTCCATAGCTACATGGACAGCTGCCATGTAGAGGACACTGACTGATGCTGTCTCCATAGCTACATGGACAGCTGCCATGTAGAGGACACTGACTGATGCTGTCTCCATAGCTACATGGGAAGTGACTGATGCTGTCTCTATAGTTACATGGACAGTGACTGATGCTGTCTCCATAGTTACATGGACAGTGACTGATGCTGTCTCCATAGTTACAAGGACATGGACTACTACTGTCTCCATCGTTACAAGGATACAAACCACTGTTGTCTCCATAGTTACAAGAGTAACAACTACTGCTGTCTCCATAGTTACAAGGACATGGATCACTGCAGTCTCCATAGATACAAGGACAGTAACTGTTGCTGTCTCTAGACTTAGAAACCTGAACTGTAAACCACACTTGTATGTAATGGGTGTTGCCTGGTTCATTTAACAATCATTAGGTCCTAGGATCCCACTGTCTGGCATCTTGGACAAAATGTTATTTACCATAGAAACTGTTTGGAAGATTGTCAGATGGGCTGTAGCTGTATTTTAAAGGATATGCCTTGCCACAAACTGTTATGCTAAAATAGCAACTTCTAACCTTGCTACACTAAAATAGCAACATAACAACACCAACATAGCAACACAGCTACACTAAAATAGCAACCTTGTCACTAATATAGCAACCATACCACACTAAAATAGCAACCTTGTCGCTAATATAGCAACCATGCTACACTAAAATAGCAATATTACTACACTAATATAGCAACCATGCCACACTAAAATAGCAGCCGTGTCACTAATATAGCAACCATGCTACACTAAAATAGCAATATTACTACACTAATATAGCAACCATGCCACACTAAAATAGCAGCCGTGTCACTAATATAGCAACCATGCCACACTAAAATAGCAATATTACTACACTAATATAGCAACCATGCCACACTAAAATAGCAGCCGTGTCACTAATATAGCAACCATGCCACACTAAAATAGCAATATTACTACAGTAATATATAGCAACCATGCCACACTAAAATAGCAATATTACTACAGTAATATATAGCAACCATGCCACACTAAAATAGCAGCCGTGTCACTAATATAGCAACCATGCCACACTAAAATAGCAATATTACTACACTAATATATAGCAACCATGCCACACTAAAATAGCAGTCTAACCAGATTAAAATAGTAGCCTTGCCACGTTAAAATAGCAACGTT
>OZ024746.1:15971797-16081797 GCA_964016885.1 Eledone cirrhosa | reverse complement strand
GGATGGGTCTATATTAGTGTGACACTGTGTTGGTGGATGGGTCTATATTAGTGTGACACTGTGTTGGTGGATGGGTCTATATTAGTGTGACACTGTGTTGGTGGATGGGTCTATATTAGTGTGACACTGTGTTGGTGGATGGGTCTATATTAGTGTGACACTGTGTTGGTGGATGGGTCTATATTAGTGTGACACTGTGTTGGTGGATGGGTCTATATTAGTGTGACACTGTGTTGGTGGATGGGTCTATATTAGTGTGACACTGTGTTGGTGGATGGGTCTATATTAGTGTGACACTGTGTTGGTGGATGGGTCTATATTAGTGTGACACTGTGTTGGTGGATGGGTCTATATTAGTGTGACACTGTGTTGGTGGTTGGGTCTATATTAGTGTGACACTGTGTTGGTGGATGGGTCTATATTAGTGTGACACTGTGTTGGTGGATGGGTCTATATTAGTGTGACACTGTGTTGGTGGATGGGTCTATATTAGTGTGACACTGTGTTGGTGGATGGGTCTATATTAGTGTGACACTGTGTTGGTGGATGGGTCTATATTAGTGTGACACTGTTGGTGGATGGGTCTATATTAGTGTGACACTGTGTTGGTGGATGGGTCTATATTAGTGTGACACTGTGTTGGTGGATGGGTCTATATTAGTGTGACACTGTGTTGGTGGATGGGTCTATATTAGTGTGACACTGTGTTGGTGGATGGGTCTATATTAGTGTGACACTGTGTTGGTGGATGGGTCTATATTAGTGTGACACTGTGTTGGTGGATGGGTCTATATTAGTGTGACACTGTGTTGGTGGATGGGTCTATATTAGTGTGACACTGTGTTGGTGGATGGGTCTATATTAGTGTGACACTGTGTTGGTGGATGGGTCTATATTAGTGTGACACAGTGTTGGTGGATGGGTCTATATTAGTGTGACACTGTGTTGGTGGATGGGTCTATATTAGTGTGACACTGTGTTGGTGGATGGGTCTATATTAGTGTGACACTGTGTTGGTGGATGGGTCTATATTAGTGTGACACTGTGTTGGTGGATGGGTCTATATTAGTGTGACACAGTGTTGGTGGATGGGTCTATATTAGTGTGACACTGTGTTGGTGGATGGGTCTATATTAGTGTGACACTGTGTTGGTGGATGGGTCTATATTAGTGTGACACTGTGTTGGTGGATTGGTCTTCACGGATTTGTTTGTTAAATTAATGTACACTTGGGGAGGTGGTGGTGTGGTTGAACAGACCTGGTCAACAGTTGGTGAGGTGGTGGTGTGGTGGAACAGACCTGGTCAACAGTTGGTGAGGTGGTGGTGTGGTGGAACAGACCTGGTCAACAGTTGGTGAGATGGTGGTGTGGTGGAACAGACCTGGTCAACAGTTGGTGAGGTGGTGGTGTGGTGGAACAGACCTGGTCAACAGTTGGTGAGGTGGTGGTGTGGTGGAACAGACCTGGTCAACAGTTGGTGAGGTGGTGGTGTGGTGGAACAGACCTGGTCAACAGTTGGTGAGATGGTGGTGTGGTGGAACAGACCTGGTCAACAGTTGGTGAGGTGGTGGTGTGGTGGAACAGACCTGGTCAACAGTTGGTGAGGTGGTGGTGTGGTGGAACAGACCTGGTCAACAGTTGGTGAGGTGGTGGTGTGGTGGAACAGACCTGGTCAACAGTTGGTGAGGTGGTGGTGTGGTGGAACAGACCTGGTCAACAGTTGGTGAGGTGGTGGTGTGGTGGAACAGACCTGGTCAACAGTTGGTGAGATGGTGGTGTGGTGGAACAGACCTGGTCAACAGTTGGTGAGGTGGTGGTGTGGTGGAACAGACCTGGTCAACAGTTGGTGAGATGGTGGTGTGGTGGAACAGACCTGGTCAACAGGTGGTGAGGTGGTGGTGTGGTGGAACAGACCTGGTCAACAGTTGGTGAGGTGGTGGTGTGGTGTGGTGGAACAGACCTGGTCAACAGTTGGTGAGGTGGTGGAACAGACCTGGTCAACAGTTGGTGAGGTGGTGGAACAGACCTGGTCAACAGGTGGTGAGGTGGTGGAACAGACCTGGTCAACAGTTGGTGAGGTGGTGGAACAGACCTGGTCAACACGATGCCAGTATGGTATAACAGATATAAAGTGATGATGATGATGTTACTTGAATATCTTACTAAATGTTTTAACATTACCTACAAACTGATATAATTAAATAGAAAATACACATTATTACTATCTGACTATATATGGTTATAATAAGTCAATTACAATTGCCTCCCCACTCTCTCATTATATTGCTGGTACTTATTTTATTATAGAGCTATGAAAATAAAGCTGACAAAATACTTAATATAGTTTAACCATTCACGTTGGACACTTGCATAATAATAATAATAATGGTTTCTTATGTAGGCACAAGGCCAGCAATATGGGGGAGGAGAAGTCAATTAAATCTAGCCCAGTGCATTACTGGTGTTTTATTTTATCAACCCTCTAAGGATGAAAAGCAAAGCTAACCTCAGCACGTTTTGAACTCATAATGTAAAGGGCCGTAACTCTATATCGTAAAGGATGGTGTCCAATGCACTACCGATTACTGCCAATCCACTGCCCTTAATATAAACCGATGACAGCAACAACAACAATATCAACAAAATCAATTAGTGACTGTTTTGCTCCTTCCCACGTTCTGGATACTGTGGCAAACGTGAAGGTCACTGCATCGATAACCGAACAATAACATTCTAAACTACCAAGAATTATTGGAGAACTATTTTGTCAGTTGGTGGTTTTTGTGACGTTTGTGGAAGTCGCTGACAACAAGGTTCTTGCCATTGTTGGCACCTTGCCTTAGTCCATGTGTTTGTCTCTACCGAGTTTTCTCTTAACCGTATTTGTCCCGTGTTTTATGATGTGTGTGTGTATAGTAACCTCAGTCATATATATATATGTGTATATATATATATGTCATATATGTGTATGTAACCTCGGTCGTGTGTGTGTGTAAAAGGTAAACAGAAATAACACAATCGGTGCAGTATCATATATATATATATATATGTGTGTGTGTGTGTGTGTGTGTGTGTGTAGAAGTTCTATTTAAATTGTTGGGATACAACAAGCAAATATTTTTATAACTGATATAAAGCACTCAACAAATTATTTGAGTAAAAATACTATATATTAACAAATATGGTTTTATAAATATAGTTTCCATTTTTTAATATATCGTTATATATATATATATATATATATATATTCGTTTCAATTCTATTGAAATAAAAAAAATAATTACAATGTAATAACGTGGAAAAATAAGAGAAATGAAGTTATTTCGTTGAGAAGTATATATGGTTACACAGACGATGGTAGAGGTTTATGGAAACATGGGGAAGTAATAACTTTATTTCTTTACCAAGTAGTACGAGTTGCTTCCCTTGGCATTGAAAGCTTGTAATACTACTCCATTTTCTTTCGCTTCGCATGGTATATCAATTTTTTCACATATCTCCAATACACCTCCACTATTTTCATCCCAACTCTCTACAAACCTGTAATTCTTTCCTCACTCATATACGCCTGTTTACATAGCTACACACACCCGTCTACGTCTCAATGTGTCTTCTATTTGTCTGTCTACCTATTTATTTCAATACCTGTCTCTTTATCTATCTATCTAAATATATATTTATTCATCCACCAATCCATCTATCTCATAATTTATATCTGCCTGTCTACGTATTATCTATCTGTCAATATGTCTATCTGTCTACGTAGTATTTATCTCCCGGTATGTCTGTTTGTCTACGTAATATTATCTATCTATCAATCTGTCTTTCTACGCATTATCTATCTTATCTCCCCCTATGCCTGTCTGTCTACCTACTATTTACCTCCCAATATGTCTGTCTACCTACTATTTACCTCCCAATATGTCTGTCTACCTACTTACCTAAATGCCAGTCTACCTTATCTGCCATTCCGCACTGACCCAACTCGAGGAAAAAACAAACAACACAGCAGACAACCAGACATGCCTGCAAAGTGTGCCTATGTAGCTGTGTCTGTGTGTCTACAGCCACTGATATTAATAGAAAACCGCTATTATCAATGGTGGTCAATTCGGTTATTTCTTTCATAATTCTGTGACTAGCTGTAGTAGTGGTGGTAGTAATAGTAGTAGCAGTTGTTGTAGTAACCATGACCCTCCCACCCAAATCTATCATCAGGCACCAAGGGTTTGTAATGTGACAGTGTTGTAAGGGGATGTGGGCTGGAGAGAGAGCAGGATTGGGGGTGGTGGACAGACATATATATATATATATTGTAGAAAAGAGAAAAGTATACTATACAAAAGAGAGAAGCAAGTGTGAATGAGGTAGAGATTGTGAAATAGGAGGAGGAGATAGGGGTGGTGGGTGACTAGACAATAAAGAAAAGCGAGATGAAAAGAAAGAAAACTGGGTCAGAAACACAGTTTGGCAGTTTATCTCTGTGCCATATACATCTTTTTAACAAAAGAGGTTTCTCCTTCTAAATGGACCTCATTATGTCACTGATAATGATCTATCAAACAGCCCGAGTGATGAAAGATGTGACCCTTTTGTAACAGTACTTCTAATGAAATACACTCTATTTCAATTAATTAGTAAATGATTTTGAGGGATTCACTAAAATCATTGATTATTTCATACTAAGATAAATTTCTCATAAAATTATTTTGATTTAAAAAGAAACTCTTTAAAATAGGTTTTATTTCATAGAAGCAGATGTGGTTTTGGCTAGGTAGGTAGCAAAAGGGTGAATGTTAAACATACAGAAGTGAAACAGGCAAGAAATGACTCACCACCAACATAACCATTTCATATTCCAATACCAACATTAACAGTGGCAATAGTGATAGATGGGTGGATATCCAATCCAATGCCGTCTCACTCCTGTTGGAGGAACCCCTCTCTGGTTGACCTTCACCACTTTCTGTTTGGTTTTGGTCTTGTCAGGGGTGTAGCCTTACACAAAACGCTTGGCCAATTGTGGATAGGTGAGACTATTTAACCCAAGGTGGTCATGAGGATTTAGTCAATCATATTAACCTCAGTACTTATTTTTTCAATCTCTTTTTATCAAATTACTAGATTACAGGGACATAAATACAGCCACTGGCATATCTATACACACACACACATCATCATTATCATCCTCATTTAATGTCTATTTTCAATGCCTGCATGGGTTATATGGGTTGTCACACCCTGAGGCTGTTTTGGTCAGGTTTCATGTTTTCCTCATACACTTTGTTTTTGGTTTGGTTTCCACGGTTGGATGTTTAGTTTCCTTCTTAACACCAACCACTTTACAGCATGTACTGGGGTGCTTTTTGCCATGGCACCAACACTACCACTTTACAAAGTGCACTGGGTGCTTTTTTATTCTGTCCTTGACCCAGCTAGAGAGGCTGTGATGAGTGCAGAGGATAATTGATATATATATATACAATGGCTTCAGCAAAAAAAAAAAAAACCACCCCCATATGTAACATGCAGCAGCCATTTCTACTCCTCCTTTACCAATATCTTCTAAATCCTAACTAATTCTACTTATATCTACTATAGCCTTACTAATCCTACCTATATCTACTATAACCTTACTAATCCTACCTATATCTACTATAGCCTTACTAATTCTACCAATATCTATTATACCAACCTTACTAACTTTTTATCTAAATCTGTTATGACATTACTAATTCTACCTATATCTGATTGTTGATATAACATTACTAATTCTACCTATATCTGATTGTTGATATAACATTACTAATTCTACCTATATCTGATTGTTGATATAAAGCTCTAAAATAGGTTACGACAAACTGATGCATGAAAGTATAACTAGAAAATGGACTTTAAACTCCCCTTTTTTTTATAGATCCTACATAGCATCCCATTTCGCTACCAGCTGTGGTATTGTGTAACATTCATGTCTTTCATAAAGACACTATCAACATAATTTTAAATGAATCAAAACTATAACTTTACTGTTCTAATTAACCCTTTAGCATTTAAACCAGCTATATCCGGCCAGAATTCTCTCACCTCTTTCTGTTCAAATCAGCTATACTGATGTTAAGGTATTGTTCTCAAAATAAATAATATCAAAATCTCGTAGATTCGATATTATGTGAGATAAAGCCTTTACTGTGAAAATACAATAGTATATATAGAGTAATATAAATGCTAAAGAGTTAAACACTAGAATATGGTGGAGTTGAATTTCTCTTCATATACCAGAGTTGTATAAACACAGCACAGTTAACCCTTTCTTTACCATATTTCTAAAGAAATATTTTGTATTTTAAATAATGAAGAATTTCAGAAGAATTCATTTAAATTATAATTTCAGTAAGATAGTGTTTGTAACATAACAAAATATTCTTATATAAAATTACGCTGGAAAGTTTTAATTTAAGTAGGAACCATAACATCCTGTAATAACTTAGCTGAAAATATCTAAAAACAGTTTTGTTAATCCAATGTTTACATATCTTTTCAAATGTATATAGTATCTTTGCTAGTGAACATATTCTGGTGAAAATTTGCTGTAAACTAAAGTAAAGACTGAAGTTTTCAGATGATGCAGTGATAATTTTGTTTTATACTTTTTAAAGAATGTCCTTGAAGAAGGTCTTGCTGATGTAGTTTCATGTGGGTCAGAGCATTAAGATTAAAAAAGGGTGGTTTAGTTTCACAGAAGCAGAGGCAGTTTGGAGTGGAGTAAGTACCGAAAGGGTTAATATTACAATGGCATCAGCAAAATCTTAGAGTAACTAGCCTCTCTTTTGAAAAACTTATAAGCCAAATTATTTTGTTTTGGAATCAATAACACACCTACAAAGATAGAAACCTATCTGTCTAATAGACTTTACCAATTCCTCTAGCTTGTTTCATGGCTTTCAAAATGATAAATATTAAAAATATTTTCTTTTCTTACATCTTTAATAATTTCCTGCATCACATACTGTAAGACATTGGTGTGATATTGAATCAAGTTGGAAATTATAATGAAGATTAAAAGAGATTAAATGTTAGCAACTAAAGATATTTCACTAAAGTTATTTGAATTCCCAAGTTCCAGCAACACATTATATTGTCTAATTCTCTGACACAAGTTATTGTCATTGACACAAACAGAAATATCTAATAAGAAAATATAGCTGACTTGATCAAAAAAGTAGGTGGTGGTCTGGTTAGGCAAGGGTTACTAGAGATTCAAAATAAAAATCTGAGTTGTTCGATGAGAAGATATACCTAATGATTCAGTGAAGGTCGTCTTTAATCAAAGAATGAGAGAATAATATTCTTGTTATTCCACCAGACTTCAATGAAACATTCAAATGTCTCTAATATTTCATGATTTTTTTTTTCTTTCCACAAACCTATATATATATATATATATATATATATATATATATATATATGTTTGTGGAAAGAAAAAAAAATCATGAAATATTATATATATATATATATATATATAGTATTAGTTATACTATTTATGGTTATGTAAACACAAAACCTTAAGCAGTTGTAAGTATTTTACACACACCCTAAATAGTGGTAGGCAGTAATGTATTACTACCTTATTACCAGTAAGTTAAGTAGCTCAATGTAAAAACATCAGATGATTTACAGAGCAGTTATATGAAATATAAGAATCAAAGAACTGTTCAAAATATATATATATATATCTTTATCTTTTGGTCTTTTCTAACAAACTGTAGCCACAATTTGGCCAACTTCCCTCTCTACTTCTTGTTTCCTTTCATTATCTCAATGGAAGGAAACTGCAGGAGAGGAAAACCAAAGAAGACCTGGGCAGAGGTGGTGAAAGCAGATCTTAAATTGCTAAACCTCACAGAAGAAATGATGAAGAGACACAATAAATTGAGGGGTGCTGTGCTGGAAATGATCTATCAAACCCATGCAAGCAGGGTAAAACAGATATAAAATATCATACATTGTATATATATGATTTAGAATAGGTACAGCATGTCCCTGTGTGTGCTAAATTGTGACTAAAGGGGTTGGTTCCAGGAAGGACATCCAGCCTTAAAACATTGCCTCAAAAAGTCACCATGGTCAGTAGGAATACTGCAGCCATGGTGATCTCTTGACAGTTGACTGTCAAGAGGTTGCCATGGCTAAACCCTGTTTTAGCAGGGAAATAGCCTTAAAAACGACCCTGTGTGTGGTTGCTTTCTTTCTTATTATAAAATAGAATTGGAGCCTCTATCATAGAATAGGACTGAAGGCTCTTATCATAATAGGACTGGAGCCCCTACCGTTAACCTTTTAACACCACCTTACCTGAAACAGCTCCAGTGTTTTAATACCAACCCTCTAGATTTAAAACATTCATATTTAAATTCAAACATATTATTTTATGTAAGAAACCTTTATTAAGTTGTTCCAAACACCAACATAATACTGAAATTATCACTCATATTTCTAAATCTGTTTTTTCTGCTATATATATTTTTTAATTATTGAAACACATATGCAGTCTATTTCTTTAGAAATGTGGAAACAAGAGTTAAAAGACATACAGAGATGTTATAGGAGGCCAGCTAAACCTACATGGGTTAACAACAACAACACTTATTTCTTGTTTTAATTGTTCTAAATGTTTCCTTTCACTTTTTCACTTTAATAAAATGTTTCTTGACAGTGGTATACATAAGTCTACCCCTATGACAAGAATACTCCACAAGACAACAACAGATATTTCATCAGCACAATAGAAGGATTAAGAGAAAATAGAAGAGGGAACGAAAACAGATAGCCAGTCAGACAGCAAGGAGTGATGATTGAGCCAATCAAACAACAAAAAGTGGTCATTGAACTACTTAAAAAACATGGAGTGATGATTGAGCCAGTTAGAAGGGAAGTGGTGACTGAGCCAATTAGACAACAAAAAGTGAGGAATGAGCCAGTTAGACAACAAAAAGTGAGGAATGAGCCAGTTAGACAGCAAGAAGTGACAATTGAATCAGTCAAACAGAAAGGAAAGATGAACGAGTCAGTTGGTCAACAAGGAGTGACGATTGAGCCAGTTAAACAGCAAGGATCAGTGACTGAGGTAGTCAAACAGCAACAAGTAATAAATGAGAGGGCAAGACATCAAGGAGTGATGGTTGAGCCAGTAAGAAAAAGAGGGATGACAACTGAACCAATGAGAAGAAGAGGAGTGACAACTGAGCCAGCCAAACAGCAAGAAGTGATGGTTGGGCCAGTAACACAACAAGCTGAGATAGCCAAACAACATGGAATGATGATTGAACCAATCAGAAGAAGAATTGTGACAACTGAGCCAGTCACACTAACAAATCTAGGAGTGATGGCTGGGCCAGTCAGACATCAGGAACCAGTGACTGATATAGCCAGACACGGACCACCGCTAAATATAGCCAGACAGCAAGGACCAATGCTAAGTATACCCAGACAGCAAGGACCAATGCTAAATATACCCAGACAGCAAGGACCAATGCCAAATATACCCAGACAGCAAGGACCAATGCCAAATATACCCAGACAGCAAGGACCAATGCCAAATATACCCAGACAGCAAGGACCAATGCCAAATATACCCAGACAGCAAGGACCAATGCTAAATATAGCCAGACAGCAAGGACCAATGCTAAATATAGCCAAACAGCAAGGACCAATGCTAGATATAGCCAGACAGCAAGGACCAATGCTAAATATACCCAGACAGCAAGGACCAATGCTAAATATACCCAGACAGCAAGGACCAATGCTAAATATACCCAGACAACAAGGACCAATGCTAAATATACCCAGACAGCAAGGACCAATGCCAAATATACCCAGACAGCAAGGACCAATGCTAAATATAGCCAGACAACAGGGACCAATTATTGATACAATCAGACAGCAAGGACCAATGATAAATATACCCAGACAGCAAGGACCAGTAATTGATATAGCTAGACAACAAGGACCAGTAATTGATATAGCCAGACAACAAGGACCAGTAATTGATATAGCCAGACAACAAGGACCAGTAATTGATATAGCCAGACAACAAGGACCAGTAATTGATATAGCCAGACAACAAGGACCAGTAATTGATATAGCCAGACAACAAGGACCAGTAATTGATGTAGCCAGACAACAAGGACCAATTATTGATGTAGCCAGACAACAAGGACCAATTATTGATATAGCCAGACAACAAGGACCAGTAATTGATATAGCCAGACAACAAGGACCAGTAATTGATGTAGCCAGACAACAAGGACCAATTATTGATATAGCCAGACAACAAGGACCAGTAATTGATATAGCCAGACAACAAGGACCAGTAATTGATATAGCCAGACAACAAGGACCAGTAATTGATATAGCCAGACAACAAGGACCAGTAATTGATATAGCCAGACAACAAGAACCAATTATTGATATAGCTAGACAACAAGGACCAATTATTGATACAGTCAGACAACAAGGACCAGTAATTGATACAGCTAGACATGATACAACCAGAAGAAGAAGAGTAATGACTGAGCCAGTTAGACAGCTAAAAGAGAAAGTCAGAGAGCCAGGAGTGATGGTTGAGAAAGTCATACAGCAAGGAGAGATGATTAAGCCAGTCAAAAGAAGAAAAAGAAGAAAAAGGAGAAGGCATGTCAGTCAGTCAGTTAACCTGACCTGTCAACAACTGACCACAAATTGTTAGAAATAGGAAAAAGACTGACTTATAATCCTAATTAAAATAAAACTTCTATAATCAGCTTCCTATTTGTTATCTTGTTATATTATTATATTATTACTTTAAGTTGTATAGGTCCTTTCACACACTAACATACACACATACATAATAAAACACACACTAACATATATAAGTCGTTATACACACTAACAGACACAAATACACATGAACACACACTAACATCCACACACAAATACACACATTAGCACATACTAAAACACACACAGAGACAATGCCATTTATGAAAAGCAACATTCTAAAGACCACTTAAATCTTTAACACTGCTCTTCTACGATATATCTCATTTGAAAATATCTAGATATAAATTCCAATGTTCCATCATTGTATATGTAAAAAAAGTTTTCTTAATATATGCAAAAAAAGTTTTCTTAATAAATGTAAAAGAAAAAAACTTTTGTTAATATATATAAAAACCTTTTCTTAATATATGTAGAAAACACTTTTGTTAATATATGTAAAAAAATCTGTTAATATATATAAAAAAAAAATTTTGTTAATATATGTAAAAAAAACTTTTAATATATGTTAAAAAATTTTCTTAACATATGTTGAAAACATTTGTTAATATATGTTCAAAAAGCCAACTTAATGAAAATGTTAGTTATTTTGCTAAATTCTTGAATATTTTCAAAATTAATTGAAATACAGATGGATGGCCATGAAAGGGTTAAAGACATAGACAGTATCTTTCATTAGAAATATGGCCATGAAAGGGTTAAAGACATAGACAGTATCTTTCATTAGAAATATGGCCAGGAAAGGGTTAAAGACATAGACAGTATCTTTCATTAGAAATATGGCCAGGAAAGGGTTAAAGACATAGACAGTATCTTTCATTAGAAATATGGCCAGGAAAGGGTTAAAGACATAGACAGTATCTTTCATTAGAAATATGGTCAAGAAAAGGTTAAACAACTAAAATGTAAGTCTTTCTTCACTTACATCATTATCAACAACCATCCAGCCCCACCCTCACCCCCACATGTCTGTCACCAGGCTTTGAAGCTGGTGAGAGATGGGCAGATGAGGGTATGTGGTGGGGGACAACAGAACAGTCTCAATGGGCACTCTCAATAATTCTAAGATGAGAATTATGTATAACTCTGGTAACGGATCCCACATTAACTAGGACAGGTCCCACATTCAACAGGGTAGGAGTAAGTGACATTCCAGTGTCATTCACTCTGGTGTCAGCCCCTACTCTGGTGATGTGAGACCTAAGTGCTATCCCAGTGTCCCTAAGTGGTGACAGGTCCCACATCCACCAGGTTAGGGAGTAAGTGCTATTCCAATGTCCCTAACTTTGGTGACAGGTCCTACCGCCACTTACTTTGAAAACTATATTACATCAGCATTGCTGTAGGATATGGGCAACATATACATTCCCTGGGCCTATTGCTGTCGATATGGTTCATCTGGATAGGTTTAGCTGGCCCCTATGAGGTTGCATTTCATAGGCTTCTGGGTTGTTTTAATGATAGGAGCAGAAGTTTTATTAAGTTACAATTTTTCCTTTGACAGGAGGTGGGATTTGAACTCAGAACACACAGGGCTGAAACAGATACCTCAAGGCATCCCATCTAACACTCTAATAATACCCGTAACCCACTGTCCTATATTGATACTTTATTACATTGTCCTAACCCTAAGTCAGAAAATCAAAGTTGACCGTGGCAGGGTTTGGACTCAGAAAACACGGCTGAAACAGATACTACAAGGTATTCAACCTGATACTTTAATGATCAACAATAATTCAAATTTTCTCCCGATATGATTTGGTTTGATTTCAGTCTGAGAAGCACAACTGTATAACTGTCCCCTTCCTCCTCTCCCCTATCTCCCTCAAAATATGTTTATTGATGCTATCCATGTAGGACAGTATCACACAGTATAAACACTTGCACTCCACCACCACCACCACATGGAGGATAGTATCACACAGTATAAACACTTGCACTCCACCACCACCACATGTAGGATAGTATCACACAGTATAAACACTTGCACTCCACCACCACCACATGTAGGATAGTATCACACAGTATAAACACTTGCACTCCACCACCACAACATGTAGGATAGTATCACACAGTATAAACACTTGCACTCCACCACCACCACATGGAGGATAGTATCACACAGTATAAACACTTGCACTCCACCACCACAACATGTAGGATAGTATCACACAGTATAAACACTTGCACTCCACCACCACCACATGGAGGATAGTATCACACAGTATAAACACTCCACCACCATCACATGGAGGATAGTATCACACAGTATAAACACTTGCACTCCACCACCACCACATGGAGGATAGTATCACACAGTATAAACACTTGCACTCCACCACCACCACATGTAGGATAGTATCACACAGTATAAACACTTGCACTCCACCACCACCACATGGAGGATAGTATCACACAGTATAAACACTTGCACTCCACCACCACCACCACCACATGGAGGATAGTATCACACAGTATAAACACTTGCACTCCACCACCACCACCACAACATGGAGGATAGTATCACACAGTATAAACACTTGCACTCCACCACAACATGGAGGATAGTATCACACAGTATAAACACTTGCACTCCACCACCACCACCACAACATGGAGGATAGTATCACACAGTATAAACACTTGCACTCCACCACCACCACCACAACATGGAGGATAGTATCACACAGTATAAACACTTGCACTCCACCACAACATGGAGGATAGTATCACACAGTATAAACACTTGCACTCCACCACAATATGGAGGATAGTATCACACAGTATAAACACTTGCACTCCACCACCACCACATGTAGGATAGTATCACACAGTATAAACACTTGCACTCCACCACAACATGGAGGATAGTATCACACAGTATAAACACTTGCACTCCACCACCACAACATGGAGGATAGTATCACACAGTATAAACACTTGCACTCCACCACCACAACATGGAGGATAGTATCACACAGTATAAACACTTGCACTCCACCACAACATGGAGGATAGTATCACACAGTATAAACACTTGCACTCCACCACCACAACATGGAGGATAGTATCACACAGTATAAACACTTGCACTCCACCACCACCACCACAACATGGAGGATAGTATCACACAGTATAAACACTTGCACTCCACCACCACCACCACAACATGGAGGATAGTATCATACAGTATAAACACTTGCACTCCACCACCACCACCACAACATGGAGGATAGTATCATACAGTATAAACACTTGCACTCCACCACCACCACCACAACATGGAGGATAGTATCATACAGTATAAACACTTGCACTCCACCACCACCACCACCACCACAACATGGAGGATAGTATCACACAGTATAAACACTTGCACTCCACCACCACAACATGGAGGATAGTATCACACAGTATAAACACTTGCACTCCACCACCACCACCACATGGAGGATAGTATCACACAGTATAAACACTTGCACTCCACCACCACCACCACAACATGGAGGATAGTATCACACAGTATAAACACTTGCACTCCACCACCACAACATGGAGGATAGTATCACACAGTATAAACACTTGCACTCCACCACCACCACATGGAGGATAGTATCACACAGTATAAACACTTGCACTCCACCACCACAACATGGAGGATAGTATCACACAGTATAAACACTTGCACTCCACCACCACAACATGGAGGATAGTATCACACAGTATAAACACTTGCACTCCACCACCACCACCACCACATGGAGGATAGTATCACACAGTATAAACACTTGCACTCCACCACCACAACATGGAGGATAGTATCACACAGTATAAACACTTGCACTCCACCACCACCACATGGAGGATAGTATCACACAGTATAAACACTTGCACTCCACCACCACAACATGGAGGATAGTATCACACAGTATAAACACTTGCACTCCACCACCACCACAACATGGAGGATAGTATCACACAGTATAAACACTTGCACTCCACCACCACCACAACATGGAGGATAGTATCACACAGTATAAACACTTGCACTCCACCACAACATGGAGGATAGTATCACACAGTATAAACACTTGCACTCCACCACCACAACATGGAGGATAGTATCACACAGTATAAACACTTGCACTCCACCACCACAACATGGAGGATAGTATCACACAGTATAAACACTTGCACTCCACCACCACCACCACAACATGGAGGATAGTATCACACAGTATAAACACTTGCACTCCACCACCACCACCACCACCACATGGAGGATAGTATCACACAGTATAAACACTTGCACTCCACCACCACAACATGGAGGATAGTATCACACAGTATAAACACTTGCACTCCACCACCACCACAACATGGAGGATAGTATCACACAGTATAAACACTTGCACTCCACCACAACATGGAGGATAGTATCACACAGTATAAACACTTGCACTCCACCACCACAACATGGAGGATAGTATCACACAGTATAAACACTTTCACTCCACCACCACAACATGGAGGATAGTATCACACAGTATAAACACTTGCACTCCACCACCACCACAACATGGAGGATAGTATCACACAGTATAAACACTTGCACTCCACCACCACAACATGGAGGATAGTATCACACAGTATAAACACTTGCACTCCACCACCACCACAACATGGAGGATAGTATCACACAGTATAAACACTTGCACTCCACCACCACCACATGGAGGATAGTATCACACAGTATAAACACTTGCACTCCACCACCACAACATGGAGGATAGTATCACACAGTATAAACACTTTCACTCCACCACCACCACAACATGGAGGATAGTATCACACAGTATAAACACTTGCACTCCACCACCACCACATGGAGGATAGTATCACACAGTATAAACACTTGCACTCCACCACCACAACATGGAGGATAGTATCACACAGTATAAACACTTGCACTCCACCACCACAACATGGAGGATAGTATCACACAGTATAAACACTTGCACTCCACCACCACCACATGGAGGATAGTATCACACAGTATAAACACTTGCACTCCACCACCACAACATGGAGGATAGTATCACACAGTATAAACACTTGCACTCCACCACCACCACATGGAGGATAGTATCACACAGTATAAACACTTGCACTCCACCACCACAACATGGAGGATAGTATCACACAGTATAAACACTTTCACTCCACCACCACAACATGGAGGATAGTATCACACAGTATAAACACTTGCACTCCACCACCACCACAACATGGAGGATAGTATCACACAGTATAAACACTTGCACTCCACCACCACCACATGGAGGATAGTATCACACAGTATAAACACTTGCACTCCACCACCACAACATGGAGGATAGTATCACACAGTATAAACACTTGCACTCCACCACCACAACATGGAGGATAGTATCACACAGTATAAACACTTGCACTCCACCACCACCACCACCACAACAACATGGAGGATAGTATCACACAGTATAAACACTTGCACTCCACCACCACAACATGGAGGATAGTATCACACAGTATAAACACTTGCACTCCACCACCACAACATGGAGGATAGTATCACACAGTATAAACACTTGCACTCCACCACCACCACCACCACCACAACATGGAGGATAGTATCACACAGTATAAACACTTGCACTCCACCACCACAACATGGAGGATAGTATCACACAGTATAAACACTTGCACTCTTCTACCATGACTACAACAACAACAACAAAGCATGTGATGTCACACATCACTGACTTTACATCCATTGTGTTCACGAATCCCTTGCTTAAACAGCAAATCACTATCACCCCCCTCTATAGCTCTAGCTCCCTCTCTCCCATCACCATCCTCACCACCACCACCTCTGCAGCTCTACCTGCCTCTCTCACCCTCACCACCTCTGCAGCTCTACCCCCCTCTCTCACCCTCTCCCATCATCATCCTCACCACCTCTGCAGCTCTACCTCCCTCTCTCACATCATCATCCTCACCACCTCTGCAGCTCTACCTCCCTCTCTCACCCTCTCCCATCATCATCCTCACCACCTCTGCAGCTCTACCTCCCTCTCTCACCCTCTCCCATTATCATCACCACCTCCCTCTCTCTCTCACCTTCTCCCATCATCACCACCATCTCTACATCACTACCTCCCTCTCTCACCCTCTCCATCATCATCACCACCACCACCACTACGTCCCTCTCCATCACCACTACCACCACTTCTGCACCACTACCTACCTCTCACTCTCTCCCACTGTCACCACTACCTCTCTCTCACTCTCTCCCATCATCATCATCATCATCATCTGCAATCCAATCATGTTCACTCTCAGTGATGTGTCCAACAACATCAGCAACAACAAAGTTAGTGTATAGTAAGGGGAGAGAGGCAGGTGTAGATAGGAGAGAGAGAAAGGGAGAGTGTGGGTAAGTAGTTTGTTGAGAGAGAGAGAGAGAGAGAGAGAGAGAGAGAGAGAGAGAGAGAGAGAGAGAGAGAGAGTAGAAGTAACTAGATAATTGAGAGAGAGAGAGAGAGAGTAGAAGTAACTAGATAATTGAGAGAGAGAGAGAGAGAGAAATCGGTGGTACATATTTCTGAGTGTTTGTGTAATTTTTTAATGTGTAGTAGGCTTGTGTAATGTGTGTGTACATTGGATTCTGAGTGTGTGTGTGTGTGTAGGGTTCTGAGTATAGAGGTGCCTGTGTATGACAGTGATATGTATACAAATGTCTGAGTATATACGTGTGTATATGTGCATATGATATGTATACATATGTGTGTGCGTTATATATCTAACAAAAAACAGCTGCCCAGTTACCCACCCACCCATTGGTGTGATGGTATAACAACCTGATTGACTTTTATAACTTTACATAAATTAGTGGGATAAAGGTGGGAGGGAGGAGTGAACTGGAGAAGAGAAGGGAGAAGAATGAGAGGGGGACAGGATAGAGGGGAGAGAGAGGAGGGAAGAAGGAAGGAAGAAGAGAGGGAGAGGATGAAGGTTCAATGAGAAAAAAGAGCAAAACAAAGAAAGAAAGGTGGTGAAGGGGGAAACAAGAGAATGTAACACTGAACATTGGTTGTGTTATATCCTTTAAGTTATACCATTAACAGTGATATGACTATGGGTTTAGAGAGCAGTATATCTTTGATAATACATGGTAAGATATATATATATATATGTTATTGATGTGATAATGTATAAGATATACTATACCACTCTGGATAACACATGGTAAGATATATATATTATTGATGTGATAGTGGGGGGGGGGGGGCATATGCACCCCCGGGGGGCGTTTCAGAACTCCAGGGAGGCGTTTGGGAGCAAGGTCGCGTTAGGGGGGGGGGGGGGGGGCGTTTGGAGGCGCTGGAAGGCTCTGTACTTTGGTAAGTTTTATAAGCCATATTTGTATGTCTTTGAGACAGCCAGTGTGAATGCATTTGAATGAGCATGCAGACAGCAAGCATAATTATAGTCTGTGAGCAGGTGTGCAGGCGTGTCTAGAAATTAACCGGCAATCGTGATCCTAAAAATGGAAAAACCCACAGTCAACTGGGTCAAGCACAGCCAGTTAGAATCTTATCTTTACTTCACCGATAACAATGTATTTCATGTGTGAAATGATTACTCAACCGTAACGAGTTAACACTATGTAGATCTATTTTATTCTCTATTGTATAAATAATATTACAAATAAAAAAAAAAGAAAAGAAAAGAAAAAACACAGAAGTGGGTAGCACACACATCTAGGACCACATGCAACACATAATCAGGTAATACAAACATCTAGGACCACATACAACACACAGGTAGGTAGTACAAACATCTAGGACCACATACAACACATAATCAGGTAATACAAACATCTAGGACCACATACAACACAATCAGGTAATACATACATCTAGGACCACATACAACACACAAGCAGGTAATACATACAGCTGGGACCACATGCAATACATAAGCAGGTAATACATACATCTAGGACTACATACAACATACAGGCAGGTAATACATACATCTAGGACCACATACAACACACATTGTATCACGAAAAGACCACAAAAAACATGGGTGGAGGTGGTGAGAGCAGACCTCAGATCACTGAAGCTCACAGAGGAGATGACGAAGGACCGTGACAAGTGGAGAGATGCTGTGCTGAATAGGACCCGTCCCACCATTACAAGCAGGGAAAAGCAGACATAAAATGATGATGATGATTTATATATATACTGTATATATGTAGTGTAACCCACAAGCTGCTAGTTTAAATATCTGAAACCCTGAATTCAGTTTTGAAATAATAAAAATCAGAAATAAGAAAGAAAATACAAAAGAATTTTATTTGAAACAAATTTTCTTGCAAATAGATAAATCATTATCATTTTATGTCTGCTTTACACACTGGCATGGGTTGGACAGGTTGTTAGGTCAGTGTTACCAGATGGGCATGGGTTGGACAGGTTATTTAGGTCAGTGTTACCAGATAGGTCAGTGTTACCAGACTGGCATGGGTTGGACAGGTTGTTAGGGTCAGTGTTACCAGACTGGCATAGGTTGGGCAGGTTGTTAGGGTCAGTGACCAGAAAGGTCAGTGTTACCAGACTGGCATGGGTTGGACAGGTTGTTTGGGTCAGTGTTACCAGACTGGCATGGGTTGGACAGGTTGTTTGGGTCAGTGTTACCAGACTGGCATGAGTTGGACAGGTTGTTAGGGTCAGTGACCAGATAGGTCAGTATTACCAGACTGGCATGGGTTGGACAGGTTGTTAGGGTCAGATAGGTCAGAGTGACCTCTTCTTGCTCACTGTGTTCTATATTTGGCATGATTTCTTTGGTTGGATGATTTTCATGAAGCCAACCAGCTTACAGCGTATACTGGGTGCATTTGTCATAGAATCAGCAGTAGCACTTGATAGAGTACAATGGGTGCATTTTATCATGACATCAGTAGTAGCACTTGACAGAGTGCATTGGGCGCATTTTATTATGGCCCTAGAGATGTCACAAGTTTGACAAGACTGAAAAGATGTTTCAAACCTTACATTGTCTCCATTTAACCACCAAAAGGTTTACATGTTATATTTTAAATAGTGAATCTTTTCTTCAAACAGTACCAGTCCTTTGTTTTGAATACTTATATATATATATACATATGCATATACATATATATATATCATCATCACCGTTTTTACGTCCGTTCTTCCACGCTAGCATGGGTTAGACGGGTTGTCCTGTTGTGGTCAGTGTTGTCTTGTTCATATGGGAACTGATTCTGGCTTGATTTCTACAGCTGGATGCCCTTCCTAACACCAACCTCATTTACAGTGAGTGCTGGGTGCTTTTTTGCACTGGCACCTCTACGACCACTTTACAGTGGAATGATAGGGACCCCAGTCCTATCATCTCATTTCTACAGCTGAGTAAACTGGAGCAATGTGAAATAAAGTGTCTTGCTCAAGGAAACAACACATCACCCGATCTGAGAATTGAACTCACAACCTTTCGATTGCAAGGCCAATGCTCTAACCACTAAGCCATGTGCCTCCATATATATAGAGAGAGAGACTTGTGTACATCCTCCACATTTTAAGGAAGATGTAATTTACATCTAGCTATTTACACAGTTTTACTACATGTCTGTAATGTACAGTTTTACTACATGTCTGTAATGTACAGTTTTACTACATGTCTGCAATATACACTGTTTTACTACATGTAGATATATAGAATACAGTTTTTGGTGTATATACAGTGATGGCTAAAGACTAAGATTCTATACTGTAGCAGCTATAGGCTACTATAGACCTAGATCTATAGGCTATATATTCAATAGACCTAGAGGCTAGAGATTCTATAGACATAGACCTATATGCTAGAGACTCAGCACAATGACAGCTATGGGCTTGCTGTTTTGCTTAAGCATTCAACTGAAAACCCAAAATAATCAAATTATTCAGGGCAATTTATTTTCAATGATTACCAAACAATGCCAAAATAACCAGCCTCTGTCTAAAATGGGTGAAATTATTCCTTGCATAATTTTCGGTAGTGTGTTATAATGCTGAACAATTATGGGGAGAAGCAGAATAAAACGAAAGAAAATGGGGTTAAAGACGGAGGTGGGGTGGGGAGGGGGGATGTGAATAAAAGTAAAAACAAAACTGTTATAGAGAGGTGAGAAACCTATGAGAATTGCAACTGTTCAGAGGTTAGTTTTATGTAATCTAATAGCGTATTGATTTTTAGCCTTTTTAGTTACGATGTTGATGGAGAGCTTTGCCCCAAAGCCAACACTATCTTCTGCTCTTCTATACTTGGCTTTTGGCCCTGCAATTCTCTATTCTCTGTTGACTTCTTTGGCCAAACATCGGCAAAGAGAGGCTTTCACAATTTAAGCCTTTAAGTCATATGACTTTGCCAATTCCCAAAACTGTTTCAACTTTTACAACTTAATAACTTACATAAAACAAAAAGCCATCTATCTTCTTTCAACCACAATTAGCATTTCCAATTCCTGAGAGAGGTTTCTAATTCCTTACTGATCACGCACAAACAGCTGTTCCAATTATTCTCCATTAGCAGCCGTCTACACACACTTTGCAGTTGCCAGATTCTTTAGACTAGACTCTTATCTCGTTTGTCTTTTATACAATAACAACAAGTAATAGTAGTAGAGTATGATTTAGTTTTCCACAGGTAATGGGGCTAAATTGTGTGTCAGTAGCTGTGGAATATAGTTTAGTTTTCCACAGGTAATGGGGTTAAATTGTGTGTCAGTAGCTGTGGAATATAGTTTAGTTTTCCACAGGTAATGGGGTTAAATTGTGTGTCAGCAGCTGTGGAAATAGTTTAGTTTGCCACAAGTAATGGGGTTAAATTGTGTGTCAGTAGCCATGGAATATAGTTTTCCACAGGTAATGACACACAATTTAACCCCATGGTTAAATTGTGTGTCAGTAGCTATGGAATATAGTTTTCCACAGGTAATGGGGTTAAATTGTGTGTCAGAGCCGTGGAATATAGTTTAGTTTTCCACAGGTAATGGGTTAAATCTATTTGGTGCAAAAACTGTCCATCATAGACAATGTGACAAGGAAAAGACTGTAGAACTAATTAAAGCTAAAATTGTTGACAGTTGCAATATTAATGTTGAAAGATGGATTGCTGGAAAAATAATTTTTAATCCTGTCAGCTATTTGAGGTTGATATCATTGATCTGTTTGAGAGAGTGTGGTAGTGTTGTGGCACAATATTGTGACAGTGACACAGTATTGAAGCACAATATAGTGACAGTGACACAGTGTAGTAGCAGTTTTGTGACAGTGTCATGGCACCGTTATCAGTTAATGATCTACAAAGAATGTCATTACTATTTCTACCCACTCCTTTCCTGCACACCGAGCAGAGCCTGAAGGGATCTGGGTCCTGTTTTCCTTTCTACTAGGAATTTAGTTTTTGCCAAGTTGACTTTAATATCTTTTGATTCTAAGCTATGCTTCCAGGCTTTGAATTTCTTCTTTAATTCTGCCATACATTCAGTTAAGAGGGTTAGATCATCTGTATATAGAAGTTCCCATGGGCAGCCAGTCTTAAACCCTTCTCCCCAGATTATGGAACAGGGAACTCTGCCAAAAGCTTTCTTCAGGTCAACAAGTGCTTAGAGGGGCTTACTTTTAGCTATGTACTTCTCCTGCTGTTGCCTCACAAGGAAGAGGGGATCAGTGGTATTTTTACCCAGCACAAATCTGAACCGCATCTAATCTAGGTTAACTCGGTCCTTAATAAAGTTGTGCAATAACTTTCTGCAACATTCATGACCTGTTCCATCAACTTCATGCTTCTATAGTTTTCTCTCTCTAGTGCAATACCTTTACCTTTGTAGCAGTTGACAATGATGTTATTATGCCAGCCATTGGGTATGACACCATTTTATATTACCTGGTTTACAATATGAGTAGTTAAGGTGTAACCCACCATCTCAGATGCTTTCAGCATCTCTGCAACTGACCCTGATGGTCCAGCTACTTTGCCTGTCTCCATATCATTAATTGCCTTACTTGCTATGCTATATATATACACACACACACACACACACACACACACACGCGCGCGCGCGCACATACATACATACATAGACTGTTCATACTTAATTTACTGATGATTCTCCTGTGATATGAACACACAACTGAGAATCATAAATCTAAAAAAAAAACTTTAAAAAAAACTATTAAAAAGAACCACTCTTAAACTATTCAATCTGTCATTTTAGTCTAAGTCATTTCCAGTTATCCAATATAGAAATATTGCTTACATAAACATTTCTTCCCTTGTACAAGTAATTCTCTCTCTCACACACGTGCATGTGTACACATACACACCACTTTCCAGAAACTGTAGTAATAATAATTGCAGTAATTGAAAAATCTACATTTGCACTGTACTTTACTATTTCCTCTCACTCTAATTTAACCAGGTAGCAGTGCTTGGTCATATATCTGAACATCAACTGCACTAATACCACGTGTTGCACTCAACACACTGAATTATATAGTACCAAATGGCTTTTATCTAAAATGTGCATAAAAATAGTCTTTATATATATATATAAACCCATGCTAGCGTGGAAGATAGACATTAAACGATGATGATGATATATATACACACATATATTTATATATACATATATATAAAAAAAATATATATACACATATAAAATATATAATATATATACACATAAAATATATACACATATAAAATATGTATGTATATATACACACACACCACCCACACACAATATAACCCAGAGTGCATGGAAAATGGCCATTAAACAATGATGATGATTAAACACACACACACACTCTGTACTCTCTGTTATTTTCTGTGTTATTTTGATAGTTTTTGAAAATTCCATCTCTATGGAACTGGATTATCAATGGATTTGTATGGAAAATAAAGACGTAGTTTGACAGTGAATGTACTATTGTTGTTGTTGATGATGATGTTATTGTGGATGATGATGATATTATTGATGATTATGATGTTCTTGGTCTTGCTGATGATGATGTTCTTGGTGTTGCTGGTGATGATGATGATATTGATGTTGTTGTTTTTGTTGTAACTGTTGGTGATGTTCTTCAGTTCTTCTCTTTCAACGTCAAACTCTCCACTTATCTTTCTTATACATTTCAAATACATTGATTTTCAAATATATTACTTTATTTTACTACTTTAGAGAGGATGGAGAGGAGACAAATATTGTAGAACAGAAAGAAATACAACAATAGTAACAACAACAACCAAACAAGATGGAGGTATTTCTTTGTAGATTGTCATTTTACTATTTTGTAATGGAACAAAACAAATGTTTAAGTCATCATCTGTTCACTAACAATTTCCATCTCTTTCCCCCCAGATGTGGTTAAGAGAAAACATACAGTTATGCTAATATGTTAAGTAAAGCTAACATTCCTACTGTATGTTTAACAACCGATTTTAACTCTTTCGTTGCCATATTTTTTTACAAAATTCATAACCTATGATTTTTAAATAATTTTCAAAATAATGAGGAATTTGAAGGGATTTAATAATATACCTGACTTTTTTCATTATTCAGCCTGTATCTGGAATATAACTTAAAGGGGTACTTACATAAAATTATGATGGAAGATTTTTAGATAAATATTAGGGCTTTGTATTATAGAATTAGGGGTGCTTTCAGACAGGTCAGTATCAAAAGTGTTAAAGTTTCTTTTTAGCATTCCCCAGCTCTGTAAATTTTAGAGGTATAAGATTATAAACTACATGGTTAAGGCTGCAAATTTGTCAACATTGACCTTATATAAGTAACTTTATTGTTTCTGTGTCAGTCTGACACAGAAACAAGGACAAGCCTAGCATTAAGTACTTCCACTTATATCAAAACTGACCTAAGCATATTATCACAGTAATAAGCAGAATTGAAAATTAACCTTTTCATTACCATCACCATGCTTAACATCAATTCTCCCTACATGTCATCACAGATAGTCAGTACTCAATCAGAACCTCTGACATACAGCTGGAGAGTCCAACATACGATCCCACACTCTACTGAGTGCATTATACCCTGGCACCAACAGTAGAGAGTTTGTCATGTCTATGGAATAGCTGAAGAATCCATCTGGTGGTTGGTAGGTTTTATACATTTGGATGCCCTTCCTATCATCAACCACTTTACAGAGTGTACTAAGTGATCATTTATCATGTAGATCACCAACACTAGGAAGATGGTCATGGTCTATTTATAGTACAGCTGAAGAGTCTTCAGGACTTTTTGTTTGGCAAGTTTTCTATGACTAGATGCCTTTCCTATCACCAACATCTTTATTGTGAGTACTGGATGCATATATCATGTAGTTCACCAATAATATTTCTAATAAAAGACACTATAATTTTCAAATAATTTTGAAAATAATTATAACTTGGAGTGATTTAGTAATGTAATTAACTTTCTTATTATGAAGCTGGAGTTTAGAACACAAAGGTTCTAAACTCTAGCTTCATAATAAGAAAGAAACATATAAAATTATGATCAAAAGTTAAATATAATTTAACCCCTTTCTTGCCACATTTCTAATGAAAAATATTGCCAATCATTTTAAAATCATTTTGAAAATAATCAAGTATTTGAAGGGATTTAGAAATATAACCAACTTTCCCATTATTAAGGTGTTCGGAAGATAACAAGGGCTCTTACATAAGATTATGATGAAAGCTTTTTTTTTTAGAAAAACAAACAATTTAAAATAAACATTTATTCATTATAGAACTAGAGCAGTTTCAGATAGTTTGGTATCAAAGAGGTTAAGCTTTAATTGAACACATATGGTCAGCAGACGAAAATAACCCAGACAAACATTAATTGAACATAGGTGCCACATATATTTCACAGTTCAATAGTTTATCAATAGGAACAGCAACTAGCCAACTCTTAAATGATTTCCTCTAACAATTCATATGCAAAAATTCAAATTTATACATATTTAACATTTTCGATACCAAACCACTTGAAACTGCTACTGGTTCTATGAAACAATGCTGTTTATTTTAATGTGTTTATATTTATCTAAACACCTATCATAATTCTATGTAAGAACCTTTATTAAAGTGTGTTCCAAACACCATATTATATTCAAAATTATTTTAAATCCATAGGCAGTGTTTTTCATTGGAGTAATGAAAGGATTAAAATGTTTATCATCATTATCATTGTTTAACATCCATTTTCCACGCATAACATAATTTTATTTAAGAATAATTGTTATGTTCCAAACATCAGCTTAATAATGAGAAAGTTAGCTATATTACTAAATCCTTCCAAAATCTTGACTGTTTTCAAAATTATTTAAAAATCATAAACATATGATAATTCATTAAAGATATGGTAATAAAAGGGTTTAAAAGAGAAATATACTGAAAGCCCTCCAGTTCTGCTAGTCAAGAAACTGAATGGTAAGTAATGAAAGATAGAATTATGTTTTGATTAGATTTGAACCTTACAGTAAGTTTATAATCATCTTTACAATCTTTTTCTGAATACATAAATACAGTCTATCTAAACAGGTGCAATCTAATGTTCTTAATGGTAAATAGATTAAATTCAGGGTAAATTTCACATTTTTTCAATGTAATAATTTGCAAAGTTGCAGTCATAATTCTAAATGAAATAATTAATAGAATTGTATTGTTGTTAACAGTTACTAAGACACATCTGGAACTATTGTCTAACTGTTCTTACATGACTGAGAGTGCGGGAAAGTGTGTGTGGGTAGGACCAGGCACTGATATCTGAGCTGCTGCTGCTAAATGTAAGTTGAGAATATATCTGCAGGGATCAAGCTGCTTGTCAAAGGCCACACATTGATGAGATGGCTGTCTCGTTAAGTCATTCAATGAATAATTAAGTGTCATCTCGTGCATGCATGATAAACAGAAAACAGAAGATAAATAGAAAATTATATATTTTCTGCTTGGCCATATCCAAAAACATCTGTTCACAGTGTGATTAACCCATTTCTGATTATATTTTTAATGAAATACACAATATTTCAATTACTTAATGAAGAATCTTGAGTAATTTACTAAAATGATTAATCATTTCATTACCGAGATAGTAAAATTAACATTGTTCATATATAAATGTATGTTAGAAGATATACATCTAAATAGGAACCCTTTAAAATAGGCAGTTTTGATTTATAGAACCAGAGCTGGTTTTGGCCAGATTGGTATCAAGATAATTAAAATTTTATATGTGACATAGGTGTTGTGATGTTCATCACTTTTCTAAATGCATTAGTAATATAAGAGTGAAGAGGTATGGCTTAGTAGTTAGGGTATTTGACATATGACTGTAAGATTATGAGTTCAAATCCCAGTAGCACATTGTGTCCTTGACTAAGATACTTTATTTCACATTGCTAAAGTCCATTCAACTAATAAAAATAAGTTGTCCATATAATTCAGTGCTTGTGTCAATAGAATGCTCTGCCAGATACAGGTTAATTTCTCAATCAATCTGTTTTATTGATCAAACACCTGTGGCAGTTACAGAGGTCCAACAGACAGATCTATAAGTGACAGATTAAAACTACTGTTAACAATTTACAACTAACCTATAAATAATAGCTAAAATACTATCATAGCTCCTTAACCCTTTCATTGTCAGATTACTCATGAAACACACTCCCTTCTCACTGCTATTGCAGTGGATGGAGTTGGCTGCCGCACGTGAGCCCTGCGAGGTGGAGTGGCTGTTCCAGCATGTCTCCCTTGCTGTCCTCCAGAGCAATGTATTCTACATCCTGTCAGCTGGGATCCAAAGGCAAGGGAAAGTTAGTGGAAGTGGAAGATACTCGTTCAGATGGCACTTTCTCTACATTTCCCCATATCTATCTTTAAAAACAACTTCTACCACTGAAGTATGATGATGCAAATTATGGGTAACAGCTTTAGTTGATTAAGTTAACACTATGACTACATCACATTAGTTGAAAAGACAGATGTGGAATAAATGAAATCTCCCATGGTTTTCAAATCATTTCAGAAATAATCTAGAATTCAAAAGGATTTAGTTAGTAATATAACTAACTTTCTGTTTGGAACATAACTTAACAAAGATTCATACATAAAATTATGATGGAAGGTTTTATAACTAACTTTCTCATTATTAAGCTGATATTTGGAACATAACTTAACAAAGGATCTTACATGATGGAAGATTTTTAGATATATATAAACATTTTAAAATCAACAGTTTTGTATCATAGAACCAGAGGTGTTTGGAACCTAACTTAAAGTTTTCTACATAAAATTATAATGGAAGGTTTTGTATTGTAGAACCAGGGGTGGTTACAGCTCTTCACCTATCTAGATGTCAAGCCTTCTTACAATCTAGATGTCATAGCCAGATGTGAAGCTCTCTACATATCTAGACATGGCCAACTATCAATCTCTCCTCCTATCCAGATGTCAAACTCTCCACCTATCTAGATGTGAAGCTCTCCACCTATCTAGATGTCAAGCTCTCCTCCTATCCAGATGTCAAGCTCTCCTCCTATCCAGATGTCAAGCTCTCCTCCTATCCAGATGTCAAGCTCTCCACCTATCCAGATGTTATAGCCATAGGCTTTGGCATTGATTGTTTGGGATCTAGGTAATTTAATGAATGACAGACTTATGAGATCTATCAGCGAGTTCAGCTGAGATCACAGGGTGATGAGATGGTGACAGTGATGGTGATGATGGTATTGCTGGCAATGGTGGCAATAGTGATGGGAGTTATGATGATGATTGTGGTGGCAGTGGGGGTGGTGATGGTAGATACAGAGTGGTAATATACTATTATTTAGCCAAGGTAACGAGTTATAATTGTTTCTACTTTTGGCACAAGGCCAACAATTACTCAGTGCATTACTGGTACTTTATTTTATCGACCCCGCAAGGATGAAAAGCAAAGTTAACCTCGCCGCTATTTGAACTGATAATGGCAAGGGGCGTAACTCTATGCGTCAAAGCATGGTGTCCGACCCTCTACCGATACTGCCAATCCAGCCAAGATAAGTTATAATAGTGTCTAACAATGAGAGCAAATCAGTAAAATGGGGAAGGACAACACTTGTGTTGGGTCAGTGTTTGGAAGGAAGAGAGAGTAGAACAATTTGGATGAGAGGGAGAAAGAGGGGGAGAGTATGTATATATATGTGTATATATGAGTACATTGGGTCAGTGTTTGGCAGGGAGAGAGAACAGTTTGGATGAGAAGGAGAGACTGGGGAAGACAGTGAGTGTGTGTATAAGTTTGATGTGTGTGTGTGTGTGTGTGTGTGTGTGTGTGTGTGTGTGTGTGTGTGTGTGTGTGTGTGTGTGTGTGTGTGTGTGTGTGTGTGTGTGTGTGTGTGTGTGTGTGTGTGTGTGTGTGTGTGTGTGTGTGTGTGTGTGTGTGTAATTATATATACATGTGTATATGTATGTGTGTATTCAAACGATGGTAAAAGCAAGAGGAATGTCTGTCTCAAGTAAGAGATACTGCTTGAATATCATGTACAAAATTTATTTGAACAAGTCACATGTTGGTTCTCAAATTACAGATTAATGTGCAAGTCTGTAGACACACACACACACACACACATAAATGTACTAGCATACACACATGCATTACACACACACACAAATGAATGTACAAGCATACACACATGCATGTACACACACACACACAAATGAATGTACTAGCATATACGCATGCATGTACACACACACAAATGAATGTACTGACATACACACATGCACGTACACACACATAGATGAATGTACTAGCATACAAACATGCGTGTACACATATACAGATGAATGTACTAGCATACACACATGCGTGTACACATATACAGATGAATGTATTAACATACACACATGCACAATAATGGAGCTGAAAACACACACACAGACGGATGTACTAACAGACACACACAGACATACTGACAAACACACATCCACCCAAACATTACATTACATCTATGCAAGGTTTTGTTGTAACATTTCAACTATTTTGTGAAGATATATCAGGAAACAGAGTTAGTTGTGTATATAATATATATTTATATATTAGGATTATATTAAGATTCCCATTTATTAAACATTATATTTAATTATTTACAACTAACTCTGTTTGATATCTGTTTTACACACTGACGTGAGTTGGATGTGTTGTCACATTCTGAGAATAAACAGGTCAGATGCCCACATCATGTTCATATGTTTCATTTTGGGATGGTTTCTATGGTTGGATGTCCTTCCTAATGCCAACCACTCAACATGGTGTACAGGGTGGATTTTATTGTGATACAAGCACTATGATTTACTGGGTGCATTTTACCCAGAGAGTAAGTTACAGATTATAAAAAGCTTGTCTGTATGTTTGGGAAAATGATGTACAACTCTTGGAAATTCATCCAAAACATTTTGGAAGTAAATGCCACGATTTTAAAAAGGACAAACACTTGCAAGCGACTTGGTTTCAATCCACAGTTATTTTTTATTTCACTTGTACAGCTAATGTATTCTGGAGTGGCAACAATGTCCCAACATCATCTATACTATAATTCTAAACCTTGTACCCAATTAAAAGGAATCAATAATATTTTATGTATTGTCATAGTGAACAGAAGGCAGCAAATTGGCAGAGCTGTTAAGGTATCTAGTTAAATGTATTTATTCTGGTTCACTGCTTTCCTGAGGTCAACTTTATCTTTCATTCTTTCGAGGTCAATAAATAAAGTATTAGTTCAGTATTAGGATCAGTTCTGCCTCGATCCTTCTTACATTTCTCTCTCCTACACTGGAAGAAATTGGCTGCATTCCGATTTGGAAAGAGATGGACTTGAGCAGGTGTAAATTGCATAAGTGTGTCAGGACAACACTGCTACGACTCCATCAGGAGTTAAGAGTTCTTTCTTTTCTTTGCTTTCCATAGTAAACAGCCTACAGTAGTGGTAAGCTGAATCTATAGTTTAGTTTCCATTCCTAGGTGCAGTAATTTCGCTTCACTTCTATCTTTAATGTCTTTGAAGAAGCTAAGAACATGAGATAATCTTATTCCTCAATCAGAATTGTAATTACAGAATTAATCCTTATAACATTGTGTCATTATACAAAGTCAAGATTCCAGCTTGGGAGAACTTTCATTCCAAGACAAGTTACAGACAATTCCAACAGTAGTTAGACATTTTATCAAAACCACAGTCTTTCCTAAATTCCTTCAAGACATTCTTATTTTGTTTTCAAACATTGTTTTCTTAAAGTTGTCGTGTGACCTTTATTACACACACACATATATACATACATATATATATATATATATATAGAGAGAGAGAGAGAGTAGGGAGCTAAGGTGGTATTTTGGCACTAAACAACATTACATATTTTCTGCCATTCCTTACAGCTCTCTCTCTGTCAAACCAAATCTAAATTGATTAAATAGATATAATGTCACAATAGCTGGAGAATCTTCATAAACAAATAAAATAAATAAATAAAACAAATCGGTATTCAAAAACAAGAAGAAAAAATAACAACTAAACAACAAACAGTAATAAAAAAAAAAATGCAAACATTTAGAATTTAATTTCTGAGCTCCTTGTAAGTAATGGCGGCATTTTATGGGTGAAATAAGAGAAGAAAAGTGTCTTGTTGATGAGTGACTGATATTAATGTGTGTGTGAATGTATGTATGTGTCTATGAATGGCTAGTGTTAATGTATTTGTGTGTGTGTGTGTATCTGTGTATGTGTTTATGAGTGGCTGCTGGCTGATGTTAATATGTGTGTAATTTATAGTTAGAATGTTTGTCATTATAACAGAATGGGGATATATTTGGAAAGGATCAACCAATATTGTGCCAATATAAGTCCCCACCACCCTCCAGAAGGGAACGGTACCAATATATGGGCTGGTGAGAGCAGAGGTAACAGAGTTACACAACCACAACCAACTGAAACCAGTCAAAACTAGCTAAAAGGATGCGAGCGGAGCTGACCAAGAGTTACACAATTATAACCAGCTGAAACCAGTCAAAACTAGCTAAAAGGTTGCGAGCAGAGCTGACCAGAATTATACAACTATAACCAGCTCAAACCAGTCAAAACCACTGAAAGGGAGGGAAAGTGAAACACGTTTGAATGCACCCAACTGTTCATCTTTCTCTGGAGCTAAAACATTCCAGACATCCTTACTGTTGGTTGGAAGTTGATCCAAATAAAAAGGAGAAATAAATGAATAAAAACTCTGTTAAGATTGTATTGTTATTGTTGTTGTTGTTAGCTGTGAAATTCAGTTGGCCATTTGACAGTGATAGAAGAGTGAGGTCAGGTGTTTTGTGGTGTAGTAACAGAGGAAGTGATAACATAATAAAGTTTAACAATAGACAGACAGACAGAGATATAATGATAGACACACAGCTAGCTAGACAGAGAGATAGAGACAGACACACCTTCTTTTTGCAACAATTATTTCTCTGCTGTTAGTCATAGCAATACCAGCCAGGATCAATATCCAGTAAAATCCACAAGTTGGCAGAATTACTTTAGCTGTTCACTTATTCATTTATTTATTCGTTTTTAAATAAATTATGTCTTTCACTCTCTCTATCCTTCTCTCCCACACACACACTTTCTCTCTCTCTCTCTCTCTCTCTCTCTCTCTTTCACACACACACACACACACACACACTTCCCCTCTCTCTCCCACTTTCACACACAGACATACACACACACTTTCTCTCTCTTTCATTCATTCACACACACACACTTTCTCTCACTTCCACTCTCTCTCTCTCTGATGACAGCTAATATGCCATCCATCAACCCACCCACCTACATACCCGATTACCCACCCCACTCCCCACCTATCTACCCTACTCCCACCTACCCATCACAGTCAATGTAATGTCAGAGTAACAAGAGCTACAGTCGAAATCTCCAGGTCACAGTTGCTTCACTGTATTTCTAAAGTGGTTTTCACTCAGACTCAGTTGTTTTCATTTGATTTTCTGGTTCAAGTAAGGAGAACATGTGGACAGAGAGAAAGTCAGTTTTTACTGGACACAGTATTGATTGGACATGTTATTAGCTGGACACAGTGTTGACTGGACACGGCGTTGGCTGGACACGGTGTTGGCTGGACACAGTATTGACTGGACACAGTATTGACTGGACACAGCGTTGGCTGGACACAGTGTTGGCTGGACACAGTGTTGGCTGGACACAGCGTTGGCTGGACACGGCGTTGGCTGGACACGGCGTTGGCTGGACACAGCATTGGCTGGACACAGCATTGGCTGGACAGTATTGGCTGGACACAGCGTTGGCTGGACAGTGTTGGCTGGACACCGATGGCTGGACACAGCGATGGCTGGACACAGTATTGGCTGGACAAAGTATTGACTGAATACAGTATTGGTTAAACAGCTAGAATAACCTTTATGACCAGTCTCCATATATCACACGAGTGGACGAGGATTACATTAAATCTTAACATCCTCTACCATGTTAACCCTTTAACATTTAAACTGGCCGTATCCGGCCAGTATTCTCTCACCTCTTTCTATTCAAATTGTCCGTAACTGGCTGCTCATACTTGTGTTAAGGTATTGTTCTCAAAATAAATAATATCAAAATCTCACAGATTCGATATTATGCGAGATATGTGAAATAAAGTGTTTATCGTGAAAATACAATAGTATATATAGAGTAATGTAAATACTAAAGGTTTAAATGGCTGGAATAACCTTTGCGACCAGTCTTCATATATCACAGGAGGGGACAAGGACTACATTAAATCTTAACATCCTCTACCACGTTAAACCACATTAGCAAAACATTCTTGAAAACTACAGGCTGTCCCCCCAAAAATGTATACACACTTCAACATCATTCTAATAAATATTGCCTGTACAGGTAATCAAAGTAAGTATACATTTTCTGGGGACACCCTGTATATAACAGTAATGTGACTGTATCACTTAATCTACTAATGTAAATAACTTTCTCATTATCAAACTGGTGTTCAGAACATAACTTAACGAAGGTTCTTACATAAAATTACGCTGGGAGGGTTTTAGATAAATATAAACCCTTTAAAAGAAACAGTTTAAAACAATCATAGAAGCAGGGTGGGAATGGGGGAAGGGGGACAGGTGGTTTAGTATCAAAAGAGTGAAAAGAAATTTTGTAAATTGATTTTTTTAAAAATCCAATTAAAAAAAAAAAGAAACGTTTAATGGTGTAAATTTGTGGCCAGTTTTTGGAGTTGGTTTGAGGATATGTTTTAGGCAGTCTGAGTGAACTTGGAATAATTCAGAGGTCATAGACTGTGTCACATAAATGTGTGTGTGTGTGTGAGTGGCTATGGGTATGTGTGTGCATGTGAGAATGTGTGCTTATGTATGTGTGTGTGGATGTGAGAATGCGTGAGTGTTTGTGAGAGTGGCCTAGTGTACATGTGTGAGCATGCATGTGAGAGTGTGTGGGTCTGAGTGTGTGAGTGCCTCTCTGTGTGTGTGAGTGCCTCTCTGTGTGTGTGCATGCCTGAGTGCATGTGTGCATGCATGTGTGAGTGCATGAATTACAGAATGGCATGTGGGTATATGTTGTACAAAACTATGTGGAGACTATTTATATTTGTACGCACTTCTCTGCATGTTTATGTACACGTTTGCTAATGTAATGTGAATTTCTACATGGGTGTGTGTGTGAATGTGTGTTTGTGCATGTGTGTGAGTGTGTGTAGATGACTCTAGCATGAAAAGTGGGGAAGTGAACCACCCCACCACCACCATTACCACCACCACCACCACCACAACCGCCACCACAACCGTCACAACCACGACCACCACCACCGTCACAACCACCACCACCACCATCACCACCATAACTAAGCACTGAAACATGTTAATTCAAAAGCTCATACACATAGACATAAGAACACATAACTACAGACACACAGACATAAGAATACATAGATACACAGACACACACATAGACAGAGCTAGAGACAAAAGAGTAGCTATCATACTGCAAGACAACATCACACCAGTTGCATGACAGTGCAATAGTTGGAGGTCTAGTGAGTAATGGAATGTGTACAGGAGAGGTGGGAGGAGGGGTGGGAGTGAGGGGGTAGAGGGAGGAGAGAGTGAGAGAGAGAGAGAGTGAGACAGTGCTATAGTTACAGGTCTAGTCAGTAATGGAATATGTGCAAGAGAGAAAGAAAGAGTGTGTGTGAGAGAGGGGGGGGGGAGAAAGAAAGAGAAAGAGAAGGGGGGGGGAGAAAGAGAGAGAGAGAGAGAGAAAGAGAGAGATAGAGAGAAAGAGAGAGAGAAAGAGAGAGAGAGAGAGAAAAAAAGAGAGAGTGAGAGAAAGAGAGAGAGAGAGAGTGAGAGAAAGAGAGTGAGAGAAAGAGAGAGAGTGAGAGTGAGAGTGAGAAAAAGAGAAAGAGAGAGTTGATTGAAATGGTATGTCGATGCACTGGGTACCACAACGGCAGATTCTAACTGCAACAACAACAACAACAACAACTACAACAACTACAACGAATTCTGCAACAATAAAAAGCCTTTCATGATGAATTGAAAACATGTTTTCCTTTCATGTTATAGTAAGATAGCTCCCCCCTTCCACCACCTCTCAGTCTCACCCCCTGAAGCAAAGGACCTCACCCCCAAACACTTGCTCTGTAATGTGGCAATAAGGTCTCCAGAGACTGTCTACCCCCATCTCTCACACACACAAATCAATTCTATCTAAATGCATACACACAATAATATATATATATACACACACACACACACACACACACACATATATATACATATATACATATATATAGACACTGCCACAAATCAATTCTACTCCTCACCCCATACATATATTTACAAGCACGTGCGCGCGCACACACACTACAAACACCCCACTCACACACATACATCTATATCTATATATAACAAACACATACAGTCCCAGACACACACACATACATCTATATATATATATATATATATAAAACAAACGCATACAGCCCCACAGACACATACATATATATATATATATATATAACAAACATATACAGTCCCAGACACACACACACATACATCTATATATATATATATATATATATATAACAAACACATACAGCCCCAGACACACACACACATACATCTATATATATATAACAAACACATACAGCCCCACAGACACACACACATACATCTATATATATATAACAAACACATACAGCCCCCCCCACACACACACATACATCTATATATATATATATACAACAAACACATACAGCCCCAGACACACACACACACATACATCTATATATATATATATATATATATATATAAAACAACAAACAGACACCCCCACAGAAATCAAGCAACACCTTCACCACCACCTCCACATAATTACAGTTGTTATCAGTTTTGGTTCTCTACCTCTCTAGCTCCCCATTGCTGCTGATTGCCAACTGCTGTAGAGTGAGTGTGGAGGGGGGGGGGAGTGAGGAAGGGGATGAGGAGTGAGGAGGGGGGGGGAGAGAGAGAGGTGTGTGTGTGTATAATATATATATATATATATATATATATAGGGTGTCCCCCAAAAATGTATACATACTTCTACTTCACCAGCATTCTAATCAAAGTGTGAATACATTTTTGGGGAGACCCTGTGTATATATATATATACATATATATATATATATATATATATGTATATGTATATATATATATATATATATATATATATATATATATATAGTGTATGTGTACATATATATATATAGTGTATGTGTACACATATATATATATATATATATATAGTGTATGTGTACATATATATATATATATATATATGTGTGTGTGTATATAGTGTATGTGTACATATATATATATATGTGTGTGTGTATATAGTGTATGTGTACATATATATATATATATGTGTGTGTGTGTATATAGTGTATGTGTACATATATATATATATATGTATATGTGTGTGTATATAGTGTATGTGTACATATATATATATATAGTAAAGAGTTACTGCCTGCCGGCTGAGCTCTTGGCCTTTCGATGACAGAGTGGATATATATATATTTATAAAAAGACAACTCCAGCTACACATGCGTAGGCCACATGTGTAGGCCACATGCAAAAAATAGGCTGACAGACATATAAACCTCCTGCACAGCGACACACCCACACAAAATAAGCAAGTTTACAAACAACACAAACATAGGACTATGTATATACATACACACACTATAGACATGCACAGATTTATGCATATAACACAAGCATACATACAGAGAGTGAGGGAGATAGGTGGTTTCTAGAGAACACAGAAAAGCCATTAGGTTTCCTAGTTTGACCCAGTGCTCCCCCTGGAGGGAACCTTTTAAATATATAGCTGTCTGTCACAACAGACAACAGCAGCATTACAACTGTGATTAGGGGTCATTTTTACCCAATGGTTGGCTGGGTGGTACAGCAAGGTGAGGGTGGGGTTTAGTAAATTACACCAAATAGGTGATATATGGTCAATTGGGGAACAGAGAATAGTGAACATAAATTACAGTAGATACCAACAGAGGACAGGCAGACAGTGGTAGCTATAGAGGACAGACAGTGGTGCCTATAGGGGACAGACAGTGGTGGCTATAGAGGACAGACAGTGGTGCCTATAGAGGACAGACAGTGGTGCCTATAGAGGACAGACAGTGGTGCCTATAGGGGACAGACAGTGGTGGCTATAGAGGACAGACAGTGGTGTCTATAGAGGACAGACAGTGGTGCCTATAGGGGACAGACAGTGGTGGCTATAGAGGACAGACAGTGGTGGCTATAGAGGACAGACAGTGGTGGCTATAGAGGACAGACAGTGGTAGCTATAGAGGACAGACAGTGGTGGCTATAGAGGACAGACAGTGGTGGCTATAGAGGACAGACAGTGGTGGCTATAGGGGATAGACAGTGGTGGCTATAGAGGACAGACAGTGGTGGCTATAGAGGACAGATACTGGTGGCAATAGAGGACAGACAGTGGTGGCTATAGAGGACAGACAGTGGTGGCTATAGAGGACAGACAGTGGTGGCTATAGGGGACAGACAGTGGTGGCTATAGAGGCCAGACAGTGGTGGCTATAGAGGACAGACAGTGGTGGCTATAGAGGACAGACAGTGGTGCATATAGAGGACAGACAGTGGTGCCTATAGGGGACAGACAGTGGTGGCTATAGAGGACAGTGGTGCCTATAGGGGACAGACAGTGGTGGCTATAGAGGACAGACAGTGGTGGCTATAGAGGACAGACAGTGGTGGCTATAGGGGACAGACAGTGGTGGCTATAGAGGACAGACAATGGTGCCTATAGAGGACAGACAATGGTGCCTATAGAGGACAGACAGTGGTGGCTATAGAGGACAGACAGTGGTGGCTATAGAGGACAGACAGTTGTGGCTATAGAGGACAGACAGTGGTGGCTATAGAGGACAGACAATGGTGCCTATAGAGGACAGACAGTGGTGGCTATAGAGGACAGACAGTGGTGGCTATAGAGGACAGACAGTGGTGCCTATAGGGGATAGACAGTGGTGGCTATAGACAGACAGACAGTGGTGCCTATAGAGGAGAGACAGTGGTGCCTATAGAGGACAGACAGTGGTGGCTATAGGGGACAGACAGTGGTGGCTATAGAGGACAGACAGTGGTGGCTATAGAGGACAGACAGTGGTGGCTATAGAGGACAGACAGTGGTGCCTATAGAGGACAGACAGTGGTGGCTATAGAGGACAGACAGTGGTGGCTATAGAGATAGACAGTGGTGCCTATAGAGGACAGACAGTGGTGCCTATAGAGGAGAGACAGTGGGGGCTATAGAGGACAGACAGTGGTGGCTATAGAGGACAGACAATGGTGGCTATAGAGGACAGACGGTGGCTATAGAGGACAGACAGTGGTGGCTATAGAGGACAGACGGTGGCTATAGAGGACAGACAGTGGTGGCTATAGAGGACAGACGGTGGCTATAGAGGACAGACAGTGGTGGCTATAGAGGACAGACAGTGGTGGCTATAGAGGACAGACAGTGGTGGCTATAGAGGACAGACTGTGGTGGCTATAGAGGACAGACTGTGGTGGCTATAGAGGACAGACAGTGGTGGCTATAGAGGACAGACAGTGGTGCCTATAGGGGACAGACAGTGGTGGCTATAGAGGACAGACAGTGGTGGCTATAGAGGACAGACAATGGTGGCTATAGGGGACAGACAGTGGTGGCTATAGAGGACAGACAGTGGTGGCTATAGAGGACAGGCACTGGTGGCTATAGAGGACAGACAGTGGTGGCTATAGAGGAGAGACAGTGGTGGCTATAGAGGAGAGACAGTGGTGGCTATAGAGGACAGACAGTGGTGCCTATAGAGGACAGACAGTGGTGGCTATAGAGGACAGACAGTGGTGGCTATAGAGGACAGACAGTGGTGCCTATAGGGGACAGACAGTGGTAGCTATAGAGGACAGGCACTGGTGGCTATAGAGGACAGACAGTGGTGGCTATAGAGGAGAGACAGTGGTGGCTATAGAGGACAGACAGTGGTGCCTATAGAGGACAGACAGTGGTGGCTATAGAGGACAGACAGTGGTGGCTATAGAGGAGAGACAGTGGTGGCTATAGAGGACATGCACTGGTGGCTATAGAGGAGAGACAGTGGTGGCTATAGAGAAGAGACAGTGGTGGCTATAGAGGACAGGCACTGGTGGCTATAGAGGACAGACAGTGGTGGCTATAGAGGAGAGACAGTGGTGGCTATAGAGGACAGGCACTGGTGGCTATAGAGGACAGGCACTGGTGGCTATAGAGGACAGACAATGGTGGCTATAGAGGACAGACAATGGTGGCTATAGGGGACAGACAGTGGTGGCTATAGAGGACAGGCACTGGTGGCTATAGAGGACAGACAGTGGTGGCTATAGAGGAGACAGTGGTGGCTATAAAGGACAGATACTAGTGGCTATAGAGGACATACAGTGGTGGCTATAGAGGACAGACAGTGGTGGCTATAGAGGATAGACAGTGGTGCCTATAGAGGACAGACAGTGGTGGCTATAGAGGACAGACAGTGGTGGCTATAGAGGACAGATACTGGTGGCTATAGAGGACAGACAGTGGTGCCTATAGAGGACAGACAGTGGTGGCTATAGAGGACAGACAGTGGTGGCTATAGAGGACAGACAGTGGTGGCTATAGGGGTCAGACAGTGGTGGCTATAGAGGACAGACAGTGGTGCCTATAGAGGACAGATACTAGTGGCTATAGAGGACAGACAGTGGTGGCTATAGAGGACAGACAGTGGTGGCTATAGAGGACAGACAGTGGTGGCTATAGAGGACAGACAGTGGTGGCTATAAAGGACAGATACTAGTGGCTATAGAGGACAGACAGTGGTGGCTATAGGGGTCAGACAGTGGTGGATATAGAGGACAGACAGTGGTGCCTATAGAGGACAGATACTAGTGGCTATAGAGGACAGACAGTGGTGGCTATAGAGGACAGACAGTGGTGGCTATAGAGGACAGACAGTGGTGGCTATAGAGGACAGATACTAGTGGCTATAGAGGACAGACAGTGGTGGCTATAGAGGACAGACAGTGGTGGCTATAGAGGACAGACAGTGGTGGCTATAGAGGACAGACAGTGGTGGCTATAAAGGACAGATACTAGTGGCTATAGAGGACAGACAGTGGTGGCTATAGAGGACAGACAGTGGTGGCTATAGAGGACAGACAGTGGTGGCTATAGAGGACAGACAGTGGTGGCTATAGAGGACAGACAGTGGTGCCTATAGAGGACAGACAGTGGTGGCTATAGAGGACAGACAGTGGTGCCTATAGAGGACAGACAGTGGTGGCTATAGAGGACAGACAGTGGTGGCTATAGGGGACAGACAGTGGTGGCTATAGAGGACAGACAGTGGTGCCTATAGAGGACAGACAGTGGTGGCTATAGGGGTCAGACAGTGGTGGCTATAGAGGACAGACAGTGGTGCCTATAGAGGACAGACAGTGGTGGTGGCTATAGGGGACAGACAGTGGTGGCTATAGAGGACAGACAGTGGTGGCTATAGAGGACAGACAGTGGTGGCTATAGAGGACAGATACTAGTGGCTATAGAGGACAGACAGTGGTGGTGGCTATAGGGGACAGACAGTGGTGGCTATAGAGGACAGACAGTGGTGCCTATAGAGGACAGACAGTGGTGGCTATAGAGGACAGACAGTGGTGGCTATAGAGGATAGACAGTGGTGGCTATAGAGGACAGACAGTGGTGGCTATAGAGGACAGACAGTGGTGGCTATAGGGGATAGACAGTGGTGGCTATAGAGGACAGACAGTGGTGGCTATAGAGGACAGACAGTGGTGCCTATAGAGGACAGACAGTGGTGGCTATAGAGGACAGACAGTGGTGGCTATAGGGGACAGACAGTGGTGGCTATAGAGGACAGGCACTGGTGGCTATAGAGGAAAGACAATGGTGCCTATAGAGGACAGATACTGGTGGAGGACAGACAGACATCACTAGGGGACACACATACAGACAATAATAGAGGATATATAGACAGACACTAGTGAAGTATTAGTTAAGAAATAAGATGTAAAGTAATGTTAACTACTGAGAGTGACCATGTTAAACACTCCATGGTGGTCATGTTGTAAACTATTAAACAATTATGTATATTTCTGTATGCATACACACAGTCACACAAAATACATTTGTTTGCACACACACACACAAAATACATTTGTTTGCACACACACACACACAAAATATATTTGTTTGCACATACACACACAAAATATATTTGTTTGCACATACACACACACACATATATATATATATATATATATATATATATATATATATATATATATATATATATATATATATCATCATCATCATCGTTTAACGTCCATGTTCCACGCTTGCATGGGTTTGGACGGGAGTTTTCCCACTTGAGGCAAGAGTGGTTGTCTTGCTCGCATAGGACTGTCTGGCGGGTTTTCTACAGCTGGATGCCCTTCCTAACACCAACCACATTTACATTGTGGGACTGGGAGGTTTTTACCGTGTTGCCTACACGGCCACATTACAACGTGGACTGTCTGGCGGGTTTTCTACAGCTGGATGCCCTTCCTAACACCAACCACATTTACATTGTGGAACTGGGAGGTTTTTACCGTGTTGCCTACACGGTCACATTACAGCGTGGACTGTGTGTTTTTTTGTCGTGACACCTACACAATCTCATTTGTTTCGGCCTGGATTTTGTGGCACCAACATAACTTTACATTGAAAGGGGCGGTGTGGATGGGGTGGGGGTGGTGGGTCGGGGTGTATTTTGTTAGAGATGCCTACTGACTGTAGTAGGTTTTACTTTGTATTTAGGTAAGGCAGGTCTTCTCTATTACTGAGTACCGCCAAAGGTCTCGGTCCAGTGACATTGTCTTGGAGAGGTGTAAGTGTGTGAGGTCGGAATTTATCAGCTCGTCCCAGGTTTTTCTGGGTCTGCCTACTCCGTGGCTACCGTCTATCTTTATTGCCCTGCACTTTGCTATACAGCTGTCGTCTTTCATGCGCATCACGTGACCATACCAACGTAGCCTTCTCTCGAGTAAACAACATCTGATCCCTCTTATTTCTAATTTTTTCCTTAGTTCGTTTATGCTTTGCCGTTCGCGTATATTACTATTACACATCCAGCGGAGCATGCAAGCTTCGTTCCTCTCTAGTCTGCGTATATCCTCTGCACACAATGCCCAGGTCTCACTGCCATGTAACATTACTGTTCGTATGCAGGCATCATACAACCTGCCTTTCATTTTTAGGGAGAACCCTTTAGCGGCTAATAGTGGTATAAGCTCTCTGAACTTTTTCCATCCAGTTCTGACTCTAGCTACTGTACTTTCAGAGCACCCTCCCCCACTGCTGATTTTGTCACCCAGGTAACGGAAACTGTCCACTATTTCTATAGAACCCTCTGCGCAGTTGAAAGAGCTAGTATTTTGTGGGCACTTGCTGCTACTTATTGCACCAGAGCACTGGCCATATGTAAAATCTGTGTTCTTATATATATATATACATATATATATATATTCATTCTCCAAAATGGCTGACTGAATACACACATGTTTTTGCTCAAAAAGTGTTTTTTTCCATTCCTTCCTCTTCACACACTATCTTTCTAATCTTTTATTTCTCATTCTATCTTTTGATAAGAGACTAGTGTCCGAAGCATTGACTCTTTTCCTACTATATCTAGCATTGCTTCTTTTTTGTTTACTTTTTGAATACATACATGCGCGTGTGTGTAAAACAGCTGCCATTATGTGGTAGACATTTACACCTGACACCATTGTTCTAGAGTACACCAATACATCCAACATAGAACTGCTAATTTGAAACCATGATAAGCAGGGCATTTGTGGTGGATGAGAGATGAGAGATGAGAGGCAGCCTAAGCAAATTTGGTATAGAGAGTTAACTCTTGGTAAACACCCTAGACATAAACCCAAGAAATGCTTCAGGGATGTTGTTAAAGGAAACCTGAAGACTCTTGGCAATAGTGTTGAGGATTGGGAAGATGAGGCAGAGAGTAGATTTGGCTGGAGAGAGGTGGTTTATTATGGTTGAAATCGCCTTAAGGTCAAAAGGACTGAGCATTCAGCATTTAAAAAAGCACTTAGGAAGAACGATGCAGACTCAGTTCCAGAGGATATCCGAATGGAACATATCTGATCTCTATGGAAAGGTTGTTCTTTCTCGTTCTGGGTTTGCTAGTCATTTAAGAGCTCTCAGAAATTAGAAGCTTGGGGCCAATTATGTTTGTGCCCTCCATGAAAGACCTGCGGGATTATTCGTGTCGGTTTTACAACAAAGTTTGTAAGCCTACGGCTGGATGAGAGTGCATAAGGCGCAAGTTACATTCAGGACTATCCAAGAGTCTCATATATATCACATCTGTAAAACGGTATGGTGGAGCGAGACAGATTTCATTCACAGGTTCATGGCCATTCAACACAACATTGGAGAGACGGTATCTTCTGTAAAGAAGTGGCAGTATTCATATGAGAGAGAGAGAGAGTGCCTGTCTTTCCTCTTGGGCCAATAAATTAAATACCAGCAATACACTGGGGCTGATTCAAATTGATTAAACACAAGAGATGGCCTTATGCCTAGACCCCAAAAATCTTAAAAAAAATAACCGGCTATCATCACCATCATCACCAATATCATCATCATCAACACCATCATTACTATCCTCATCATCATCAACACCATCATTATTATCACTATCATCATCATCAAGTAAAGTCACATGACTCAACAGCAACCCAAGTCCATATTAATATCTTGTGAACACAAGGTATTATATTTTTTATGTATTAACTTGTAACTTTGCAATATTCTCTCTCATACATTAACTCTGCTACTCTTTTGATATTTCTATCTATTCATGTTTACTCTTAAGCTTCTTCCACATTAACACGCTTACTCAACACTTTCTATTTTCCTGTGAAGTTATTGCATCTACACACACACACGTGTCTATCTGTGTATGCATATCTCTGTGTATGTATATATCTGTGTATGTCTGTGTGTCTATGTATATATATATATATATATGTCTGTATATATGTATGTCAGTGTTTGTGTATGGCTGTCTGTGTGTCTGTTAGCCATTATAGTTTTTTTTTTCTTTTAATATTGGAAAAAAAGGGAAAAAATATGACATTAAGTATCATAGAATATACTTTTCAATAATTGCTTCCAAATTTTAATCATTGTACTAGACATACTTTTGTGTATTAAATAAAGATTTGGTGTACATGCATGTGTATATCTAGCTATCATGTGTATACAAACACACACATACACACACATATATATACACATTTCTGGCTATCTTTCCATGATATCTATATCTACACACACACACACACACACACACATGTACATACATAAAATTATTTACTGAGGTGAGTGGGTGTTTATGATAATAACTGTTTATATGTCTGTGTGTGTGCGCACACGCACGCACGCACGCACACACACACACACGCAAAAACACACACACACATATACATATATATTACACACAAGGTAATAATAATAAAAAAGAATATTAATTCAAATTCGTTTTCTTTTTTCTTGATAAAATATCTATCATGAAATAAACCAAGTGAATTAAAAAATAAACATAATAGTAATAATAATAATAATAATGATATTTTCAAAAATAATAATAATAATGATTTCTTTATAATAATAATAATGATAAATATGATAATGATGATAGTGATGATAATGGTGATAATAATGGTAATGTTGATGATAAAGATGGTATTGATGATGATAATATTGATGGTGATAATGATAATGAAGGTGGTGATGGTGAGTGTTGGCGATGATGATGATGATGATGATGGCGGTGGTGATAATGATAGCGATGGTAGTGATGATAATGATAATGATGGTGATAATGATAATGATGATGATGATGGTGGTGGTGGTGATGATGGTGGTGATGGTAGTGGTGATGATGATGATGATGATGGTGATGATGGTGGTGGTGGTGGTGGTGATGGTGGTGGTGGTGGTGGTGGTGATGGCAGTGGTGATGATGATGATGATGGTGGTGATAATGATGGTGGTGGTGGTGGTGGTGATGGCAATGGTGATGATGATGATGATGATGATGATGGTGATGATGGTGGTGGTGGTGGTGGTGGTGGTGATGGTGATGATGGTGGTGATGGCAGTGGTGATGGTGGTGGTGGTGGTGGTGATGGCAGTGGTGATGATGATGATGATGGTGGTGATAATGATGATGGTGGTGGTGGTGGTGATGGCAGTGGTGATGATGATGATGATGGTGGTGATAATGATGATGATGGTGGTGGTGGTGGTGATGGCAGTGGTGATGATGATGATGATGGTGGTGATAATGATGATGATGGTGGTGATGGTGGTGATAGTAGTGGTGATGATGATGATGATGGTGATGGTGATGATGGTGGTGGTGGTGGTGATGGTGATGATGGTGGTGGTGGTGATGATGGTGGTGGTGGTGGTGGTGGTGATGGTGGTGGTGGTGGTAGTGGTGATGGTAGTGATGATGATGATAATAATGATGATGATGAAATTGTTTTGAGTGAATTATTGGATTAAAAAGCAAAGAGTCATTAAAACTCGTTATATATGATTTCAATTTGAATTATATTACACTTCTAATCTCACTAACTTTCATTACAAGTTGATACTTTCTTTACTTTTCTCCTTACCGTCATTTTGTTGTTGTTGTGGTTACTGTTGTTGTTGTTGTTACGGTTGTTGTTACTATTGTTGTTGTTGTTGTAAATAACGAACTGTGCAGTTATTAGTAGCTCTTTCATTATTTTCCTTAGAATAAACAGCCAATATCTTATTTCCATTATTACCATAACTACTACCACTACTACCACCACCACCACCACCACCACCACTACTACTACTACTACTGTTGTTGTTATATATTCAAAAGGCCAGACAAAACATAAACATACAATAGTACCACAGTTCAATCTATTATAGAATAATTCTGAAAGGGTTCACTAACTGTTAGTTTCATCATCATTATTATTATTAGAGATACATCTTTTTCTAGAGCTTCTGCAAAGTTTTTCAAAGTTAAAACTGTATAGAAATATATGCATATCATCATCATCATCACTGTTTTACGTCCGTTCTTCCACGCTAGCTTGGGTTAAATGGGTTGTCCTGTTGTGGGCAGTGTCTGGTCGGCTGACCATGCCTTGCTCATACAGGAACTGATTCTGGCTTGATTTCTACAGCTGGATGCCCTTCCTAACACCAACCTCATTTACAGTGAGTGCTGGGTGCTTTTTCGTGGCGCCTACACGTCCACTTTACAGTGTGGGCTGGGTGTTTTTTTGCCGTGGCACCTCCACGACCACCTTGCAGTAGGGGGTTTGGGGGCATATTGTCTATATGCTTCAGCTTGTACCCATGGGAGGTCGGGTACTCTGTATTACTGCGTGACGCCAGAGGTCACAGTCGTGATATATATATATATATATATATATATATATATATATATATATCCATATGTGTATGTGTGTGTGTGTATATATATATATATCCATATGTGTGTGTATATATATATATATACCCATATGTATGTATATGTACACACACACACACAAGAATAACATCAAGAAAGATGCAGTGATTACATAAAACATTTAATATATGCCATGAAAAAGGCAAACCTAGGAAAACTTGGGATGAGGTGGTGAAGAACAACCATAAGAAATGACAAAGAATGAAGAGGGCTGGAACTATGCTGTGGTGAAGACCAGGCCACAGACATACAATATGACCTGACCCATTCATATGTTGCCCCATCCCTTCCACTCCCCAGTATCTATCCTCACCACTCCAGCACCCATGCCACTTCAGAACCACTCCTTAGCTACTCTCCTCCCTCTAAAGCCCTTAGATATCCTTACTATTGCACCCTTAGAAGTTACTCTCTCTACACCTTGTGCATCTCCCCACATAACCACCCCTTACCTATCCCACCATCACTGCCCCCAAACTCTATTGACCATATCCCCCACACCTCTCTAGTGACAGCGACACAAAAATGCACCTGGTACACATTGTAACATCTATTACATACAAAACCTTCCCATTCTGTTAGTCTGCCAGCTATTCCACTACACCTCTTGTATGCCCAAGATTTACATTGTGTACATAGTATAGAGTTTTTACCTACTCCTTTTCTACATATCGAGCAAGGCCATTTCCATGATAGGATCAAGGCCTTGTCTTTTTTCTTACTTACTAACACTTTAGATTTTGTTAAATGTACTCTCAGCCCTTTTGATTTTAAGTTCTGTCTCCACACACACACACACATACATATATATATATTTATGAGAGGGGGAGAGGGAGGCGGCAGATGTTTTTACATACTCTCAAAAATGTTTTAACATAATTCAAAAATATTGACCGTTTCAAACACATTTTTGATGGCTGTAGCTGTCAAATTTTAACAGCCATGCTGGATGTGTGCGTGTGAGTATGAAGGTGTTTTGTGATCCACAACATTTACTTCTTACTATATGATACATTCAGCTGTGTGTGTGTGTGTTTATGAGGGGGAGGCTGTATGTGTGTATGTGTGTGAATGAGAGGGGGGGGGGCTGTGGATGTATGCATGCGTGTACAGTTGTATGTATGTGTGGTGTTAATGTGTATGTCTGAGAGAGGTCATGTGTGTGTGTGTGTGTACATATTTCTATGTGTATGTGTGTGTATATAAATATATATGTGTGTGTGTGTGTGTGTGTGTGTGTGTGTGTGTGTGTGTGTGCATACATACGCAGCCTTCTTCTGTGATAGTGAGTCATGCTAGTTCTGTGTTATCACATGATCCATTCACTGTCCCCATCAGGTATATAATGCTACTATACAACTACTGGATTAAGTTGGGAACATCATATGGTCAGCTAGTTCTTCCTCAAACTGACTTCATTCCACAACCTCTTCTATAAACTCTCTCCTATGACACACCATATCACATATATACATCATATCACATATATACACACACCATATCACATATATACACACACCATATCATATATATACACACACCATATCATATATACACACGCCATATCACATATATACATCATATCACATATATACACACACCATATCACATATATACATCATATCACATATATACACCATATCACACATATACACCATATCACATATATACACACACCATATCACATATATACACACACCATATCACACATCATATCACATATACACACCATATCATATATATATACACCATATCATATATATATACACCATATCACATATATACACACACCATATCACATATATACACACCACATCACACATATACACACCACATCACACCACATCACACATATACACACCATATATATATATATATATATATATATATATATATATATATATATATATATATACAGCACATCACATGATCCCTCTCTTATTCTCCTCTTTATTGATCTAGTAGCAATCCTAACTAAACATCAGCTATCAATATATCTCTGGGACATCATCTGATAATTACTCTCAAGTATTTCATTAGTCACCTTGACATATGACTGATCAAACTAACAGTATCAGTACTACACATTAACACACAGCTTCCTTTCCTACAGCTCACGTGTAAAATACTCAGGACTAAGTTTTACTCTACTTTCAAAGAGACAGTATGTAATGGTATATCCACTATTGGAATATATTTTATTACAAACTGAAGCTTCTTTTAATCATTAATCTGAATTTCATGCTGCTAATTATTCAAATAACAGAAGGGAAGTAACGTGAAAATATAATTAGCCAACAAAATTTGAATGATTACCTCCAAAAAATAATAAAAATCATTCTAAAAATGTGTCACACACATCTCTTCAGATTCCATGCACAAAAAACGATATAATCATCTATTCAAATGTAAAATTCTTAACAAAATGAGGTAAGTATGGTAAGTAAAATTATTTTAAACCTTAAACAAACCGCTTCCTTTCCATTACAGAATAATAAAGTTTATCAGTTATCAAGTTCTTCAATAACAAAGATAAGAAGCACCTTTATAATTTTAAGTAATTCCACACAATAGACTTCCATTTGTCTATAACTGAATCATATCTTTAAACAGATTTAGAATTTGATAAGGGGTTTATTCTAAACATTGATTTTGATATTATTCTGTCTGAGAGGAAACTGTTGCTACTTTACAATAATTTGTTTTAGGTTAAATGCAATGGGGAAGAATTGTGTGATGTAACCATGGGATCATATGTTTCACACAATCATATAGATAAAACAGTCCAGAAACGTGGATTTTTAAACAATCTTATCTCATCTGGTTTATTGCTCAGTATCTCCACCCTAAAGGCCATGAAAAATGCATCGTTCAGTCCTATCAGTCTGGCAACAATGATATAACTGACCATTACTGAAACACTTATTGTATATTTTTGACCAATTAAAATGAAAGACTGACCACAATATGAAATGACACAGGGGTGTTGGCCCAAAACCTTAGATTTAAGGAGGAGAAAGAGAAAGAGAGGGAGAGAAGGAGGAGAGAGAGAGAGAAGAAAGAGAAAGAGGAGAGAGAGAGAAGAAAGAAAAAGAGGAGAGAGAGAGAGAAGAAAGAAAAAGAGGAGAGTGAGAGAAAGCAAGAGAGGAGAGAAAGAGGAAGAGAGGGGTGGTAATTTCATGCTATTTCACATCAGATGAGCAGCAACAGTAGAAATGAAAGCTCCTTCAAGTTTAAACTGAAACAAGGTCACAGACACTATATTTCATAGGAACTTTACCCCTGTAACACATTGAACCTCCCACAGCAGTAGTAACATTAATGGCCATTCCCTTCTCCCTACCACACACATCTCCCTCTCCATGGACTAGACAGTTCTAGAGAAACACACTTGGCAAGGGCCCAACACAGTTCCAACAGGATTTGTAATTAACACAATAATCAGTTATTAGAAGTCAGCTTCAAAGTTGGATATTTTGTTTCGCTATGGAAATTTCTAAAACGGTACAAAGCATCAAAGGGACAGAGAATGAGCATGAAAATGATTAAAATTCTAGTTAGTGGTCGTCCTTTTTATAGATATAGCAGTGTGGAATTGTTTAATGGAGAGATATAGAGACAGAGAAGGGAAGGAGAAGGAGTGTGTGTATGTGTTATGTTGTGTGTGAGTGTGAGTGTGTGTGTGTGTGTGCGTGTGCGCTATACTGTAGGATAACCAGTGTTTCCAGACTAGAAAGTACTGCAGCTTAGTGTTAAAAGCTGTATTCAATCAGCTTCAGTTCTGACCCCAGTAATAATGTACTGGTCACTTCTAACCCAGTAATAATATACTGAATGGTCACTACTGGTCACTTCTGACCCAGTAATGATATACTGAATGGTCACTACTGGTCACTTCTGACCCAGTAATAATGTACTGGTCACTTCTAACCCAGTAATAATATACTGAATGGTCACTACTGGTCACTTCTGACCCAGTAATAATGTACTGGTCACTTCTAACCCAGTAATAATATACTGAATGGTCACTACTGGTCACTTCTGACCCAGTAATAATGTACTGGTCACTTCTGACCCAGTAATAATGTACTGAATGGTCACTACTGGTCACTTCTGACCCAGTAATGATATACTGAATGGTCACTACTGGTCACTTCTGACCCAGTAATAATGTACTGGTCACTTCTAACCCAGTAATAATATACTGAATGGTCACTACTGGTCACTTCTGACCCAGTAATAATGTACTGGTCACTTCTAACCCAGTAATAATATACTGAATGGTCACTACTGGTCACTTCTGACCCAGTAATAATGTACTGGTCACTTCTGACCCAGTAATAATGTACTGAATGGTCACTACTGGTCACTTCTGACCCAGTAATGATATACTGAATGGTCACTACTGGTCACTTCTGACCCAGTAATAATGTACTGGTCACTTCTAACCCAGTAATAATATACTGAATGGTCACTACTGGTCACTTCTGACCCAGTAATAATGTACTGGTCACTTCTGACCCAGTAATAATGTACTGAATGGTCACTACTGGTCACTTCTGACCCAGTAATGATATACTGAATGGTCACTACTGGTCACTTCTGACCCAGTAATAATGTACTGGTCACTTCTAACCCAGTAATAATATACTGAATGGTCACTACTGGTCACTTCTGACCCAGTAATAATGTACTGGTCACTTCTAACCCAGTAATAATATACTGAATGGTCACTACTGGTCACTTCTGACCCAGTAATAATGTACTGGTCACTTCTGACCCAGTAATAATGTACTGAATGGTCACTACTGGTCACTTCTGACCCAGTAATAATGTACTGGTCACTTGACCCAGTAATAATATACTGAATGGTCATTACTGGTCACTTCTAACCCAGTAATAATATACTGAATGGTCACTACTGGTCTCTTCTGACCCAGTAATAATATACTGAATGGTCACTACTGGTCACTTCTGACCCAGTAATAATGTACTGGTCACTTCTAACCCAGTAATAATATACTGAATGGTCACTACTGGTCACTTCTGACCCAGTAATAATATACTGGTCACTTCTAACCCAGTAATAATATACTGAATGGTCACTACTGGTCACTTCTGACCCAGTAATAATATACTGAATGGTCACTACTGGTCACTTCTGACCCCAGTAATAATATACTGGTCACTTCACAAGCCAGTAATAATGTACTGGTCACTTCACAACCCAGTAATAATGTACTGAATGGTCACTACTGGTCACTTCTGACCCCAGTAATAATATACTGGTCACTTCACAAGCCAGTAATAATGTACTGGTCACTTCACAACCCAGTAATAATATACTGAATGGTCACTACTGGTCACTTCTGACCCAGTAATAATATACTGAATGGTCACTACTGGTCACTTCTGACCCCAGTAATAATATACTGGTCACTTCACAAGCCAGTAATAATGTACTGGTCACTTCACAAGCCAGTAATAATGTACTGAATGGTCACTACTGGTCACTTCTGACCCCAATAATAATATACTGGTCACACCTGACCCCAGTAATAATGTACTGAAATGGTCACTACTGACCCCAGTTAAAATATAGAATAGTTACTAATGGTCAGTTCCAAGTCAGAACCAATGATATACCACTATTACACTATAACCAACTCACTAAACTCCATTTTAGCTTATAATTTATTTCCCCCCAGTATATTACAAGTATCTATTTTATTCATTTCTAACATTGGCAAAAAAAAATGTTACTTCACATTTGAAGGAGGCAATTATCAAATATATCAACCCCAGTAGTTAACTGGTACCTATGTCATCAAGGCTGAAAGGATGAGAAGAAAAGTCAATGATGAAAAGTCAATAATGACAATGATGATGGTGGTGACAGTAGTGGAGATTGTTTTGATGATGGTGACCATGGTGACCATGATGATGATGATGACAGTGATGATAATGACAATGATAATGATGAAAGTTGACTGAAGTTGTGAAGAAGAAGAAGAAGGAAACAAAAAGACATTTTTTCATTATTTCAGATGCTGAACTCTTATTAGGATCTGCTAGACTTTATAATTTATTTAGAATAATCACAACATTTTTCAGAGCAAAATTTCTAAAATATGAATGAAAATTTTAAATTACTTTTAAAATTAGAAATAAAATTAAAAGAAAAAACTGAAGAAAATAATGGAATGTTAGCAGTACGTATTTTCTAGTTTCTGTTTTTCCGATGGTCCAACAACAACAACAACAAAAAGGAAAAAATAAATAAATAGATAAATAAAATTAAAAAAACCCCCTTAACCATTAAAACTTCAAAAAGCAGGTGTTTGCTTTGGTCTTCCCCTCTCCCCACGATATTTAGCTTTGGTCTTCCACCCCCCACAACCACCCTCAACCCCCTCCCCATCCTACTTAGCAACAGACTGATTCTCTAATTCATTGAATGAAAGAACAAATAATCATTTTAATGTGATACACAAATTTCAGATGACTAGCAGAGTGTTTGAGTGTGTGAGAGTGTGTATATTATATATATATATATATATATATATATATATATGCTTTTTTTTATTTATTTATATATATATGTTTTTTTTAGTTATTTATATATATATATATACATACACACACGTGTGTGTGTGTGTGTGTGTATTTATATATGTGTGTTGGTTGGTTTTTGTTATGTTCTACACTACGATATTGCTGAATATATGTTTTATGTTGTGTAAGAAATTATATATAAAAACAATGTTTCTATTTGAAAAGTTAGTCATTTTTATTATCTCAGATAACAAACAGATGAAAAGAGACAACAACAACAATTTATAATAGTAAATAAAGATAGTGGTGATGGAAGTAGTAGTAGTAGTGTTAACAGTGGTAATGGTATAGTAGTAGTGGTTGATGTAGTAGTAGTAGTAGGTGCTTAAATATTTGGAGAACAAATGAGCAGAGAGAAAGACAGTGTATAAGAGGAATCAGATGTAGCATGCAAGAGAGAAGGCTGCACTGGTATGGACTGGTAAATAGGTAAAGAAATGCCAAGTAATCCAAATGGAAGAAATTTGTGGAGGATAAAGACCAAGGAAGATCTCAAGAGACTGAATCTCACATAGATAAGGAACTGCAACAAATGGCAAAATACCATACAGATTAAGACCTGTCCAACCCATGTAAACATAGAAAAATGGATGTATAATTGTTATGATAATACTGCTGCTGATGATCTATAAAGTACATATACTCTAAGTGGAGAAGACATATCCTCTGCAAACCACAGAAGAAAACATCCTATTTGGAAACCATCATGTCTGTGAGGCAGAGCTGAGATATACCATCCTATTTGGAAACCATCATGTCTGTGAGGCAGAGCTGAGATATACCATCCTGTTTGGAGACCATCTTGTCTGTGGGGCAGAGCTGAGATATACCATCCTGTTTGGAGACCTTGTCTGTGGGGCAGAGCTGAGATATACCATCCTGTTTGGAGACCATCTTGTCCATGGGACAGAGCTGAAATATACCATTCCATCAATGTTATAGGGTGTGTCTGTCCCTTGCTACTTAACAAACTGTCCTTATTTCCATCAATTTTTTGGTGCAGTGTTTGAGTAGTAAAAATGGCTGACTTGTGTTGTAAAAGACAGAAGATCAAACTTTAATATGGTTGATTTGTGTTCTGAAAGACACAAGATCAAACCTTGCAACTAATATTTCAAGTAATTGTTATTCAGAGGAGGGTATTTAAGGGTTGTGTTGTGCATTTTATTGGTGTTGGTTTAGTGAGTCTAGCATCAGCATCAGACAATCTACAACAAACTTAAAGTGCTTGAACGCTAGATTGGCTACAAACAAGTTCAGCAGTAAAAATAGCTGCTATTTTAAATATTTCACGATAGTTAGATTTAAAGAACCATCCAATACATTCAATATGGAGAAGAAAAAAAAAAGATTTTTGAAATATCCAAATAAATAATTTATAGAAACAAAAAACGAAGAAGTAATAATAGACACATAAAACAGGCTAAATAAAAATGTTTAAAAAGTGTAAAACAAAGGAAGGCCTGAGTATTAAGTATTTTCAAATGTGAGTTAGTTTTAATGTATGAATTATCGGCAAGGCTGGTGTGAAAGCTATGTAGTACAATAGTAGACAGTACTGACAAATGAATATAGGTAGTATTATAATAAAAGTTTGTAGTAAAGAGCTCACTGGAAAGCAAAGAAACAACATCAATGACATTGATAAAAACAAGACAAAACAGAAACAAAACAAAACACCAAAAAAAAGTGGTTTCTTTTGACTGAAGCTTCCTCTAATTAAATTCCTGTCAAACCTTCATAGACAACACTGAGATAAATGATTTGGAACTAAAGTTTGGATTTGAAATGGATGCAAGGGAATCATTTCAATAAATGTTATTGTAGTTCCTTTCAATATTGAATTATTTCCGTCTCAGTTTTAAATTCATTGGCAAAAAGAGGAGGGGGGGGGGGGGGCTAAAAAACTTATGTAAAAGAGAAGAAAAAACATAAATGTATAGCAAAAAAAAAAGAAAAATTCCAAAAAGCAACCCACACATACACAAAGAAAACTCAGACTACAATAAAATATTGATTTCATTACTGAGATAAATAGATTTTTCTTTGTTACTATTAAATTGTTGCACTGAATAAAAATTCAGACAAATTTTGGCGCTGACCATCCATACAGCTGCCTTAACATATGCTTGTAGTGGGATTACAATGAAGAATAGTTAAAAATAAATATAGAGAAATAAAAGTGGTTAAAATGAATATTTTTACATAGATATCTGAAATTTGGAGGAAAAGATATCTGCAGTGATGTAGAAGAAAGAAATGCTTATATAATTCCAATTGATTTTGAATGATGAAAATAATGATTGTTATATTTTCAAGAATTCACAGCCATAACAGCTTTTACCCAGCTAAATATACCAAAAAACTGGCTGGCAACTTCGCAAGAGGTAGACAAACCAACATATTACAATTGATGGCACCCTCTTACTACCACCACCACTGCAGTAACAAGGTAGGTAAACTAACCCAAAATACACCCTCATACCATCACCATCACAACAAGGTAGGTAAACTAACCCAAATACACCCTCATACCACCACCACAACAAGGTAAGTAAACTAACCCAAATACACCCTCATACCACCACCACAACAAGGTAGGTAAACTAACCCAAATACACCCTCATACCACCACCACAACAAGGTAGGTAAACTAACCCAAATACACCCTCATACCACCACCACAACAAGGTAGGTAAACTAATCCAAATACACCCTCATACCACCACCACAAGGTAGGTAAACTAACCCAAATACACCCTCATACCATCACCACAACAAGGTAGGTAAACTAACCCAAATACACCCTCATACCACCACCACAACAAGGTAGGTAAACTAACCCAAATACACCCTCATACCACCACCACAACAAGGTAGGTAAACTAACCCAAATACACCCTCATACCACCACCACAACAAGGTAGGTAAACTAACCCAAATACACCCTCATACCATCACCACAACAAGGTAGGTAAACTAACCCAAATACACCCTCATACCACCACCACAACAAGGTAGGTAAACTAACCCAAATACACCCTCATACCACCACCACAAAAAGGTAGGTAAACTAACCCAAATACACCCTCATACCACCACCACAAGGTAGGTAAACTAACCCAAATACACCCTCATACCACCACCACAAGGTAGGTAAACTAACCCAAATACACCCTCATACCACCACCACAAGGTAGGTAAACTAACCCAAATACACCCTCATACCACCACCATAAGGTAGGTAAACTAACCCAAATACACCCTCATACCACCACCACAAGGTAGGTAAACTAACCCAAATACACCCTCATACCACCACCACAAGGTAGGTACACTAACCCAAATACACCCTCATACCACCACAACAAGGTAGGTAAACTAACCCAAATACACCCTCATACCACCACCACAAGGTAGGTAAACTAACCCAAATACACCCTCATACCACCACCACAACAAGGTAGGTAAACTAACCCAAATACACCCTCATACCACCACCACAACAAGGTAGGTAAACTAATCCAAATACACCCTCATACCACCACCACAAGGTAGGTAAACTAACCCAAATACACCAAGGTAGGTAAACTAACCCAAATACACCCTCATACCACCACCATAAGGTAGGTAAACTAACCCAAATACACCCTCATACCACCACCACAACAAGGTAGGTAAACTAACCCAAATACACCCTCATACCACCACCACAACAAGGTAGGTAAACTAACCCAAATACACCCTCATACCATCACCACAACAAGGTAGGTAAACTAACCCAAATACACCCTCATACCACCACCACAACAAGGTAGGTAAACTAACCCAAATACACCCTCATACCACCACCACAAAAAGGTAGGTAAACTAACCCAAATACACCCTCATACCACCACCACAAGGTAGGTAAACTAACCCAAATACACCCTCATACCACCACCACAAGGTAGGTAAACTAACCCAAATACACCCTCATACCACCACCACAAGGTAGGTAAACTAACCCAAATACACCCTCATACCACCACCATAAGGTAGGTAAACTAACCCAAATACACCCTCATACCACCACCACAAGGTAGGTAAACTAACCCAAATACACCCTCATACCACCACCACAAGGTAGGTAAACTAACCCAAATACACCCTCATACCACCACAACAAGGTAGGTAAACTAACCCAAATACACCCTCATACCACCACCACAAGGTAGGTAAACTAACCCAAATACACCCTCATACCACCACCACAACAAGGTAGGTAAACTAACCCAAATACACCCTCAAACCACCACCACAACAAGGTAGGTAAACTAACCCAAATACACCCTCATACCACCACCACAACAAGGTAGGTAAACTAACCCAAATACACCCTCATACCACCACCACAAGGTAGGTAAACTAACCCAAATACACCCTCATACCACCACAAGGTAGGTAAACTAACCCAAATACACACTCATACCACCACCACAACAAGGTAGGTAAACTAACCCAAATACACCCTCATACCACCACCACAACAAGGTAGGTAAACTAACCCAAATACACACTCATACCACCACCACAACAAGGTAGGTAAACTAACCCAAATACACCCTCATACCACCACCACAACAAGGTAGGTAAACTAACCCAAATACACCCTCAAACCACCACCACAACAAGGTAGGTAAACTAACTCAAATACACCCTCATACCACCACCACAACAAGGTAGGTAAACTAACCCAAATACACCCTCATACCACCACCACAAGGTAGGTAAACTAACCCAAATACACCCTCATACCACCACCACAACAAGGTAGGTAAACTAACCCAAATACACCCTCATACCACCACCACAACAAGGTAGGTAAACTAACCCAAATACACCCTCAAACCACCACCAAAACAAGGTAGGTAAACTAACTCAAATACACCCTCATACCACCACCACAACAAGGTAGGTAAACTAACCCAAATACACCCTCATACCACCACCACAAGGTAGGTAAACTAACCCAAATACACCCTCATACCACCACCACAACAAGGTAGGTAAACTAACCCAAATACACCCTCATACCACCACCACAACAAGGTAGGTAAACTAACCCAAATACACCCTCAAACCACCACCAAAACAAGGTAGGTAAACTAACTCAAATACACCCTCATACCACCACCACAACAAGGTAGGTAAACTAACCCAAATACACCCTCATACCACCACCACAAGGTAGGTAAACTAACCCAAATACACCCTCATACCACCACAACAAGGTAGGTAAACTAACCCAAATACACCCTCATACCACCACCACAAGGTAGGTAAACTAACCCAAATACACCCTCATACCACCACAACAAGGTAGGTAAACTAACCCAAATACACACTCATACCACCACCACAACAAGGTAGGTAAACTAACCCAAATACACCCTCATACCACCACCACAACAAGGTAGGTAAACTAACCCAAATACACCCTCATACCACCACCACAACAAGGTAGGTAAACTAACCCAAATACACCCTCATACCACCACCACAAGGTAGGTAAACTAACCCAAATACACCCTCATACCACCACCACAACAAGGTAGGTAAACTAACCCAAATACACCCTCATACCACCACAACAAGGTAGGTAAACTAACCCAAATACACCCCTCATACCACCACCACAACAAGGTAGGTAAACTAACCCAAATACACCCTCATACCAACCACACACAACAAGGTAGGTAAACTAACCCAAATACACCCTCATACCACCACCACAACAAGGTAGGTAAACTAACCCAAATACACCCTCATACCACCACAACAAGGTAGGTAAACTAACCCAAATACACCCTCATACCACCACCACAACAAGGTAGGTAAACTAACCCAAATACACCCTCATACCACCACAACAAGGTAGGTAAACTAACCCAAATACACCCTCATACCACCACAACAAGGTAGGTAAACTAACCCAAATACACCCTCATACCACCACAACAAGGTAGGTAAACTAACCCAAATACACCCTCATACCACCACAACAAGGTAGGTAAACTAACCCAAATACACCCTCATACCACACCACAACAAGGTAGGTAAACTAACCCAAATACACCCTCATACCACCACAACAAGGTAGGTAAACTAACCCAAATACACCCTCATACCACCACAACAAGGTAGGTAAACTAACCCAAATACACCCTCATACCACCACAACAAGGTAGGTAAACTAACCCAAATACACCCTCATACCACCACAACAAGGTAGGTAAACTAACCCAAATACACCCTCATACCACCACAACAAGGTAGGTAAACTAACCCAAATACACCCTCATACCACCACAACAAGGTAGGTAAACTAACCCAAATACACCCTCATACCACCACAACAAGGTAGGTAAACTAACCCAAATACACCCTCATACCACCACCACAACAAGGTAGGTAAACTAACCCAAATACACCCTCATACCATCACCACAACAAGGTAGGTAAACTAACCCCCAAATACAAGATACTACCCATACCCCACCACAACAAGGTAGGTAAACTAACCCAAATACACCCTCATACCACCACAACAAGGTAGGTAAACTAACCCAAATACACCCTCATACCACCACAACAAGGTAGGTAAACTAACCCCAAATACACCCTCATACCACCACCACAACAAGGTAGGTAAACTAACCCAAATACACCCTCATACCACCACCACAACAAGGTAGGTAAACTAACCCAAATACACCCTCATACCACCACCACAACAAGGTAGGTAAACTAACCCAAATACACACTCATACCACCACCACAACAAGGTAGGTAAACTAACCCAAATACACCCTCATACCACCACCACAACAAGGTAGGTAAACTAACCCAAATACACCCTCATACCCACCACCACAACAAGGTAGGTAAACTAACCCAAATACACCCTCATACCACCACCACAACAAGGTAGGTAAACTAACCCAAATACACCCTCATACCACCACCACAACAAGGTAGGTAAACTAACCCAAATACACCCTCATACCACCACCACAACAAGGTAGGTAAACTAACCCAAATACACCCCTCATACCACCACCACAACAAGGTAGCTAAACTAAACCCAAATACACCCTCATACCACCACCACAACAAGGTAGGTAAACTAACCCAAATACACCCTCATACCACCACCACAACAAGGTAGGTAAACTAACCCTAAATACACCCTCATACCACCACCACAACAAGGTAGGTAAACTAACCCAAATACACACTCATACCACCACCACAACAAGGTAGGTAAACTAACCCAAATACACCCTCATACCACCACCACAACAAGGTAGGTAAACTAACCCAAATACACCCTCATACCACCACCACAACAAGGTAGGTAAACTAACCCAAATACACCCTCATACCACCCACAACAAGGTAGGTAAACTAACCCAAATACACCCTCATACCACCACCACAACAAGGTAGGTAAACTAACCCAAATACACCCTCATACCACACCACAACAAGGTAGGTAAACTAACCCAAATACACCCTCATACCACCACAACAAGGTAGGTAAACTAACCCAAATACACCCTCATACCACCACCACAACAAGGTAGGTAAACTAACCCAAATACACCCTCATACCACCACCACAACAAGGTAGGTAAACTAACCCAAATACACCCTCATACCACCAACCACAACAAGGTAGGTAAACTAACCCAAATACACCCTCATACCACCACCACAACAAGGTAGGTAAACTAACCCAAATACACCCTCATACCACCACCACAACAAGGTAGGTAAACTAACCCAAATACACCCTCATACCACCACCACAACAAGGTAGGTAAACTAACCCTAATACACCCTCATACCACCACCACAACAAGGTAGGTAAACTAACCCAAATACACCCTCATACCACCACCACAACAAGGTAGGTAAACTAACCCAAATACACCCTCATACCACACCACAACAAGGTAGGTAAACTAACCCAAATACACCCTCATACCACCACCACAACAAGGTAGGTAAACTAACCCAAATACACCCTCATACCACCACAACAAGGTAGGTAAACTAACCCTAATACACCCTCATACCACCACCACAACAAGGTAGGTAAACTAACCCAAATACACCCTCATACCACCACAACAAGGTAGGTAAACTAACCCAAATACACCCTCATACCACCACAACAAGGTAGGTAAACTAACCCAAATACACCCTCATACCACCACAACAAGGTAGGTAAACTAACCCAAATACACCCTCATACCACCACCACAACAAGGTAGGTAAACTAACCCAAATACACCCTCATACCACCACCACAAGGTAGGTAAACTAACCCAAATACACCCTCATACCACCACCACAACAAGGTAGGTAAACTAACCCAAATACACCCTCATACCACCACAACAAGGTAGGTAAACTAACCCAAATACACCCTCATACCACCACAACAAGGTAGGTAAACTAACCCAAATACACCCTCATACCACCACCACAACAAGGTAGGTAAACTAACCCAAATACACCCTCATACCACCACAACAAGGTAGGTAAACTAACCCAAATACACCCTCATACCACCACCACAACAAGGTAGCTAAACTAACCCAAATACACCCTCATACCACCACAACAAGGTAGGTAAACTAACCCAAATACACCCTCATACCACCACCACAACAAGGTAGGTAAACTAACCCAAATACACCCTCATACCACCACCACAACAAGGTAGCTAAACTAACCCAAATACACCCTCATACCACCACAACAAGGTAGGTAAACTAACCCAAATACACCCTCATACCACCACAACAAGGTAGGTAAACTAACCCAAATACACCCTCATACCACCACCACAACAAGGTAGGTAAACTAACCCAAATACACCCTCATACCACCACAACAAGGTAGGTAAACTAACCCAAATACACCCTCATACCACCACCACAACAAGGTAGCTAAACTAACCCAAATACACACCTCATACCACCACAACAAGGTAGGTAAACTAACCCAAATACACCCTCATACCACCACCACAACAAGGTAGGTAAACTAACCCAAATACACCCTCATACCACCACCACAACAAGGTAGCTAAACTAACCCAAATACACCCTCATACCATCACCACAACAAGGTAGGTAAACTAACCCAAATACACCCTCATACCACCACCACAACAAGGTAGGTAAACTAACCCAAATACACCCTCATACCACCACCACAACAAGGTAGCTAAACTAACCCAAATACACCCTCATACCACCACAACAAGGTAGGTAAACTAACCCAAATACACCCTCATACCACCACCACAACAAGGTAGCTAAACTAACCCAAATACACCCTCATACCATCACCACAACAAGGTAGGTAAACTAACCCAAATACACCCTCATACCACCACCACAACAAGGTAGGTAAACTAACCCAAATACACCCTCATACCACCACAACAACAAGGTAGGTAAACTAACCCAAATACACCCTCATACCATCACCACAACAAGGTAGGTAAACTAACCCAAATACACACTCATACCACCACCACAACAAGGTAGGTAAACTAACCCAAATACACCCTCATACCACCACCACAACAAGGTAGGTAAACTAACCCAAATACACACTCATACCACCACCACAACAAGGTAGGTAAACTAACCCAAATACACCCTCATACCACCACCACAACAAGGTAGGTAAACTAACCCAAATACACCCTCATACCATCACCACAACAAGGTAGGTAAACTAACCCAAATACACCCTCATACCACCACCACAACAAGGTAGGTAAACTAACCCAAATACACCCTCATACCATCACCACAACAAGGTAGGTAAACTAACCCAAATACACACTCATACCACCACCACAACAAGGTAGGTAAACTAACCCAAATACACCCTCATACCACCACCACAACAAGGTAGGTAAACTAACCCAAATACACACTCATACCACCACCACAAGGTAGGTAAACTAACCCAAATACACCCTCATACCACCACCACAACAAGGTAGGTAAACTAACCCAAATACACCCTCATACCACCACCACAACAAGGTAGGTAAACTAACCCAAATACACCCTCATACCACCACCACAACAAGGTAGGTAAACTAACCCAAATACACACTCATACCACCACCACAACAAGGTAGGTAAACTAACCCAAATACACACTCATACCACCACCACAAGGTAGGTAAACTAACCCAAATACACCCTCATACCACCACCACAACAAGGTAGGTAAACTAACCCAAATACACCCTCATACCACCACCACAACAAGGTAGGTAAACTAACCCAAATACACCCTCATACCACCACCACAACAAGGTAGGTAAACTAACCCAAATACACCCTCATACCACCACAACAAGGTAGGTAAACTAACCCAAATACACCCTCATACCACCACCACAACAAGGTAGGTAAACTAACCCAAATACACCCTCATACCACCACCACAAGGTAGGTAAACTAACCCAAATACACCCTCATACCATCACCACAACAAGGTAGGTAAACTAACCCAAATACACCCTCATACCACCACCACAACAAGGTAGGTAAACTAACCCAAATACACCCTCATACCACCACCACAAGGTAGGTAAACTAACCCAAATACACCCTCATACCACCACAACAAGGTAGGTAAACTAACCCAAATACACCCTCATACCACCACCACAACAAGGTAGGTAAACTAACCCAAATACACCCTCATACCACCACCACCACAAGGTAGGTAAACTAACCCAAATACACCCTCATACCACCACAACAAGGTAGGTAAACTAACCCAAATACACCCTCATACCACCACCACAAGGTAGGTAAACTAACCCAAATACACCCTCATACCACCACAACAAGGTAGGTAAACTAACCCAAATACACCCTCATACCACCACCACAACAAGGTAGGTAAACTAACCCAAATACACCCTCATACCACCACCACAAGGTAGGTAAACTAACCCAAATACACCCTCATACCACCACAACAAGGTAGGTAAACTAACCCAAATACACCCTCATACCACCACCACAACAAGGTAGGTAAACTAACCCAAATACACCCTCATACCACCACCACAACAAGGTAGGTAAACTAACCCAAATACACCCTCATACCACCACCACAAGGTAGGTAAACTAACCCAAATACACCCTCATACCACCACAACAAGGTAGGTAAACTAACCCAAATACACCCTCATACCACCACCACAACAAGGTAGGTAAACTAACCCAAATACACCCTCATACCACCACCACAACAAGGTAGGTAAACTAACCCAAATACACCCTCATACCATCACCACCACCACCATCAACATTTAACATCTGTTTTCCCTAACAAAGGTTGGACAGGTCATCAGAGACCACACCAGTAATTGGAGCTAGTGACCTCTCAGATGGGCTGACAAGGAGTAGGAGGAGGAGTAGCACATCTTACACATAACTTTGCACTTTACAGAGTGCACCCGATGCATTTTAATGTGGTATGAACATGAGGGAGGCTGTCGTGTCTTTGACACAACTGAACGGTTCTTTCAACCATTTGTTTGGCAGTGATGTCAATGCTGGTGTTGATAGTGGTGGTGGTGTTGTTGATAGTGCTGATGATGGTGTTGATAGTATTGATATTGATAATGGTGAGGTTGATAGCGGTGGTGATGATGATGATGTTGATAGTGATGATGGCGAACCAATTGACTCCATAAAACCCCTTACATTGAACCATATTATTTTGATTTAATCGACTTTCCCCTCCCCCCAAATTACTGGCCTTGTGCCTATACTAGAAATCATCATCTTCATCATATTATTATTATTATTAAAAAAAAAAACAAGATAGAGTAGCTATAATGATTGATTGTTCCACTAAATGCCTTGCAGTACTTACTTACTTCCCTCAACATTCTGAGTTCAAATCCTGCCAGTTGAGTTTATATATCATAAATCTAGAATCAATAAGTAATGAGTCAACCCTATTTAAATATTTCACATCTAGCCATCATTGATTGACAGTATCGGTAGAGGGTTGGACGCCATGCTTTCCAGCATAGTTACATCCCTTTACGATCTGAGTTCAAATCCCGCCGAGGTTGACTTTGCCTTTCATCCTTACGGGGGTCGATAAAATAAAATACCAGTAATGCACTGGGTAATTGCTGGCCTTGTGCCTAAAGTAGAAACAATTATTTTTATTATCTTTCTCTAAATTATCTATTTATCATTTCAAAACTATTTTTATTTCATCTTGATGTTAAAAAGAATTACTATATATATATATATATATATATTATATATATATCAACATCATTTTACATCCACTTTCTATGTTGGCATGGGTTGGACAAGTTGTCACTATCTAGGACTACACAGACTAGATCAAACCATCTTGCTCATATGTTCCATATTTTGCATAGTTTCTATGGCTGAATGCCCTTCCTACTGAGTGTGATTTTATCATGGTACCAATACTAATACTTTACAGGGTGTACTGAGTGCATTTTTTATCATGGTACTAGTACCCCCACTACAAGATGTACTGGGTGTGTTTTTATCATCGCACTTGTGCTACCACTTTACAGAGTGTACTGGGCGTGTTTTTATCATGGCACGAACATATCTATTAACTTTTTTAGGTCCACATTTCCATAGTAGCATGGGCTGGATGAGGCTTTTTGAGGTAGGTATTTTACAGCCAGATGCATTTCCTCATGTAAACTCATACATTAAGTAAAGTAAATATACTGCTGTTGTTTGTCAAACTGCCTCACTACAGGACATATTGTTTGTGAGGGACATAAACAAATGTCACTGGAGGCTTTTATAAATGGAATTGATATGGTGTTTATGATAACTGGCACACAAACATCCATATATATATATATATATATATACACATATACACACACACAAACACCTATATATATATATATATATATATATACATATACTCAATACATACATTTACATACATATATATATACATATACTCAATACATACATATATATACATATACTCAATACATATACTCAATACATACATATATATACATATACTCAATACATACATTGACACACACACATATATACATATACTCAATACATACAGACACACATATATGCATACATACACATATATATATACACCCACAGACACACACATATTCATATATCTGAAACAAGATAAAGTTTTTAGAGGTACATGTTTTTCATTAAGTGATGCATGAATTTTGTTTTTCTCCATTCCTTTATTTTGTAGAATGACTTGCTACCATTTATCTTGTAATAATCATTTATAAGTTGAAACGAAGATGGTTTTAAAATAAATGACATCGGAACAATAGAAGAAGGACACTAAAATTAAATATATTTCACATTTCCAACCACACTGCAATAATAAATATCTCCCCCGAACCATCTCAGACATTCGTAACTCAGTTCTTATTAAACAGAGGAATAAATAAATAAATGTGGATAAATAAATAATGATTTCTACTATAGGGACAAGGCCAGCAATTTAGGGAGAGGGGAAAGTCGATTAAATTGACCTCAGTGGTGCTTTATTTTATTGACTCTGCAAGGATGAATGGCAAAGCTAACCTCGTTTTTTTTTTAACTCAGAACGTAAAGGGCCATAACTATATGGTGCAAAGCACCAAAATACCATTGGGTCTTTCTCTCTACACTAACAATGAGAAGGGATCCATTATACACCAAATTTTACAGGAAAATTGCCTGCAGAGACATTCATACACAATTCTGCCATTCCCTACAGTGCTAAAATGGCCTATGTACAGAATGAGATCTCCAGGATACACAAGAGATGTAGCGAAAATAGCAATAAATAGCCCAGTACAGATGGATTCCAGAGTTCTTAACGAAAACAACTACCCAACTTCTCTCACCAAAAACAGATGCCATAAAAGAACAAGGAGGACACATGCCCCTACAGATAGCATAGGCTACCTAGAGCTGCCACATTTCAATGAGAAGATGACTGTTGCCATCAGACAAGCCATCTGTAAAGAGGGCCTGAATATATAGCTGGCACACTCGGGACCTTCCTTGAGGTAACTACTCTACAAACCCTGACTTGCATACAACGATATGTGCACACTTTCTAACTGTCCCATCAACAAAGCAGAAGTGTGCATGAGAGCATATATAGTCTACAAGGTCACATGTAGATGTTGTTCCTCATACATAGGAAGCACTGGTAAGATGTTACACACATGGATCATGGAGCGCATGGCAATGAGAGCTTCTTCTGTCAAGTTGCATTAGTTAGATATAGTGTGTCCATTTTCAGGTGGACTGAAGAAGAAATATCAATGTTGAATAGAAAAACAAGAAAGTTAATGGCATTGTATAGAGCTTTACACCCTAATCTATATATATATATATATATACATTATACATTGAAGAGAAAAAACGGTGACAGAGGTCTGTCTCATCAGTGTAGATTATTGTATAAGGAGTGAAAGGAGAATGTTTGCTAAATATTTGGTAAACAGTAATGAAGAGTTGTTACAATATGCCGCAGAAGATATGGGTATAAATGCAGATGAAATGGCTGGTAAGGAAGAGATTAACAAAAGAGTTGAAAAGAAAAGAAGGTTTGTGAATGAGAATGCATAGGCATTTTAAAAAATTACACAAGATATCAAGGATAAAACATCATGGACATGGTTTGAGCAAGGTGACTTGAAGATTAGCACAACACCAAGCTCTTTCGGTGAAAGTATAAAATCTATAAAATATCTGATAACAAAAAATGCAGGCTCTGTGAAAATAATGTGGAAAATGTAATCCACTTGGTAAATGTATGTGAGAGCTTTGTGTAAAAAAATACAAGTGCCACCATGATAAAGTCATTAGTACCTTCATTAGTTTTTGTCATATATACCAATACAAAGTTATAAAGAATTGGTATGAGCACATCTCTTGTAATGAAATGCAGGAGGATGGGAAAACAACGATATTCTGGGATTATGGTTTTCAGACTGATAGAGTAATTGACCATCACCAACTGGACATTGCCATATTGAACAAGAAAGACAAATACTGTCAGATCATTGACATGGCCATACCAAATGACATGAATATTGTGAGTAAAGAGTTTGCAAAAAACCCACCAAATACTCTGAATTGAAAGTGGCGATTGGAAGACTGTTTGGAATGCATGAGAGTAATGTGAAAGTGATACCAGTTGGAACTGGAGCATTAGAAACTTCAAGACTTCTGGAGCATTAGAAACTTCAAGACTTCTGGAGCATTAGAAACTTCAAGACTTCTTAATACCATGCAAAATTGGTGTCATACAAAAATGAGCCTTGCTAGGTACTGTGCACATTTTAAGAACAGTATTATCTGTCTGAGATCTTAGTTGTGACTTGACAGATGACTAAATACTCCAGATAACTAAATACTCGTGACAAAGTAATTGCTATAGAAGCAACACAATTAGGAAAGATCACAATATTGTGTCTCTAAACAACATGGAGTGTGTTATACAAAAGTAGGTACAAGTGATTATATGATTATAAAAAAAGTATATAAAATCTTTTCCAAAATGTCTAAGTAAAAGACATAAACAAACTGATAGATGTTATTAAGTAGACCAACATTAAAAAAAACCATTTCATTCTAAAAGGATTGACAGCTTTTAAATTTTCGAATTTAATTAAATAGCATTACGATCTTAACAAAAGTTCATTAATAAGTCTGTGAAAAATGCTGAGAAAAAGAGATTAATAAAGAGACTGAAATGAAATTTTAAAATTAACTTGCTGAATTGATATATATATATAGAGAGAGAGATAGATACATAGATAGATAGATATAGATATATAACAAATCAATTGATATATAAATTGGAAATGTACATATATATCTAAAAAAAAACAACAAATTAATGTATAAATTGGATATGTATATACATACAAAACAAATGAATTAATATATATACAAATGAACAAAAATATAATAAAGCTGTTGATTGACAAAATCTAATTTATGTAAAATCTTCGCAAATATAACACCAGGATACAATATAAAAGTGTTGTAACTACAGCAAATATCTAGACTACAATGATATCACTACAACACACCTTAACACTCCAACAATAACTAGAAATGTTATTATTGTAAATGTCTCTATTCTGTTTTGAATATATGATCAAACCAATGAATTAGGCCTTGAGCCATTATCAGACTTGGACAATTCTGGTAACAGACACAAGTCAGATATGAAATGAAGGGTTTCCAAAACTGGTAACAGACCTAGGCCAGATGTGAAATATAGGGTCTCCAAAACTAGTAACAGACCCAGGACAGGTGTGAAATATAAAGTTCCCAAAACTGGTAACAGACTCAGGCCAGATGGGAAATATAGATCCTATATTATTCCAAGAATATCAAAACTAGCTACCTTAGCAGTCTTGTATAAATCTGGATATATTCACCAACTTATGTGTGTGTGTGTGTGTGTGAGGGGTGGGGTGGGGTGGGGGATATATTGACCCATAATCTAATAGTTTTGTTAAAGTGGCAGATACACATACATATACTGCAACACACACATAAACAGCAACACGCACAACAATATCAACACTACACAGAAACAAACATCAACACACACATATGCACAAATAAAAGATATCAACATGGCAACGACATACACACAAACATATTAAAGATATCAACATGGTAATAACACACCACATCAATATTTACACACACACACATTAAAAATATATGAACATGGGAACAACACACATACATTAAAGATATCAACATGGTAACAACACAGACACATTAATGCAGATCGACATATAACACACATTAAATATATGAACATGGTAACAATACACACACACTTCAATATATCAATACACATTAACAGACACTTCAATATATCTACACACATTAACAGACACTTCAATATATCTACACACATTAACACACACACACACACACACACACACTTCAATATATCAACGCACATTAACACATACACACTTCAATATATCTACACACATTAACACATACACACTTCAATATATCTACACACATTAACACACACACACACACTTCAATATATCAACACACATTAACACACACACACTTCAATATATCAACGCACATTAACACATACACACTTCAATATATCTACACACATTAACACATACACACTTCAATATATCTACACACATTAACACACACACACACACTTCAATATATCAACACACATTAACACACACACACTTCAATATATCAACGCACATTAACACATACACACTTCAATATATCTACACACATTAACACATACACACTTCAATATATCTACACACATTAACACACACACACACACACTTCAATATATCAACACACATTAACACACACACTTCAATATATGAACACACATTAACACACACACACAGTTCAATATATCTACACACATTAACACACACACACACTTCAATATATCCACACACATTAAATATATCAACATGGTAAGAAGCCAATATTGTCACCATGGAAGAGTCTCAATATAGTTGTGATATAAAAACTACCAGTGGTCAGAAACTCTCGGGAGAGATGGACAGCAGAAGATCATCAGAGAAGAACCCACACCCATCAAGCAAGTGTTTATATACACATATATATATATACACACACATATGCTAATCGATATTGAAACAATTGTAATGTGCCAATAAAGTTTGTACATATGCCACAACACTGATTTCGATTCTACTTAATCTCTCTCTCCCTCTCTCTCATATATATATATATATATATATATATATATATAAAGGGATAACAAAATATCGTTATAGGTAATCCAGTTAGAGGTTGTGAATACTTTGTATTGTGGATAGTTAAGCTAACAACGTATTTAAAATTCAGTGGCACAGCTTCAGGTGTTCAGCAATTTTTAGACAACTTAATCAGTGAAACAATTGTTAAGACTGTAAATAAAACCCTTTTTTGTACTGTTGACCATGTTATTCTTCACTCTTTCAATATATATATATATATATATATATATATATATATATATATATATATATATATATATATATATAGTGGTAAAAACCAGGAGGTTATATCCGTAGTAAGTAGAGGACTCAGTCCCGAGGACGAGTTCGATATAGTTAATTCTGTAAAACAATGTGTATGTCTGTGTAAAACAATGTGTGTTAGTCTATAAAACAATGTGTATGTTGGTGTGTAAAACAATGTGAATGTTAGTGTGTAAAACAATGTGAATGTTAGTGTGTAAAACAATGTGAATGTTAGTGTGTAAAACAATGTGAATGTTAGTGTGTAAAACAATGTGTATGTTAGTGTGTAAAACAATGTGAATGTTAGTGTGTAAAAAAATGTGTATGTTGGTGTGTAAAACAATGTGAATGTTGGTGTGTAAAACAATGTGAATGTTAGTGTGTAAAACAATGTGTATGTTAGCGTGTAAAACAATGTGAATGTTAGTGTGTAAAACAATGTGAATGTTAGTGTGTAAAACAATGTGAATGTTAGTGTGTAAAACAATGTGTATGTTGGTGTGTAAAACAATTTTGCTACCAAACAACATGCTAACTAAATAGAATTGAGAAAGAATCAAACAGAAATATATCATAGAAATAGCTGGCCATGAGATATTTCTAGTCTCATTCAGTGATATACAGAAAAGATATCATATATATGTGAAACAGAGATATAGAAATAGCTGGCCATGAGATATCTTTTGTCTCATTCAGTGATATACAGAAAAGATATCGTATATATGTGAAACAGAGATATAGAAATAGCTGGCCATGAGATATTTCTTGTCTCATTCAGTGATATACCGAAAAGATATCGTATATATGTGAAACAGAGATATAGAAATAGCTGGCCATGAGATATCTTTTGTCTCATTCAGTGATATACAGAAAAGATATCATATATATGTGAATCAGAGATATAGAAATAGCCGGCCATGAGATATTTCTTGTCTCATTCAGTGATATACAGAAAAGATATCATATATATGTGAAACAGAGATATAGAAATAGCTGGCCATGAGATATCTTTTGTCTCATTCAGTGATATACAGAAAAGATATCATATATATGTGAATCAGAGATATAGAAATAGCTGGCCATGAGATATCTTTTGTCTCATTCAGTGATATACAGAAAAGATATCATATATATGTGAATCAGAGATATAGAAATAGCTGGCCATGAGATATCTTTTGTCTCATTCAGTGATATACCGAAAAGAAAACATATATATGTGAAACAGAGATATTATAAAAATAGGTGGCCATGAGATATTTCTTGTCTCATTCAGTGATATACAGAAATTGTATATATATATATATATATATATATATATATATATATATTTAAGAGTTAAACAAGATTCAATGAGTACATCAAAGAATGAGTTTTACAATAGATTGGAAGCACTCTTCAGTGAAAAAAAAATATTTTCCAGAGTTATTAATATTAATTCCAAATATTAACAAAATAGATATTCTTGTGATCAATTATATTTTATTATACATATTTCAGAGGTACTGAATTAAGTTCAACAGAACATCCTCATCAGATAAAATAAAATGATACATGACATACCGTGACATGGTAGATGGTTAAGAATTGAATCTTAACCATCTACCATGTCAGGGTATGTCATGTATCATTTTATTTTATCTGATGAGGATGTTCTGTTGAACTTAATTCAGTACCTCTGAAATATGTATAATAAAATATAATTGATCACAAGAATATCTATTTTGTTAATATTTGGAATTAATATATATATATATATGTGTGAAACAGAGATATTATAGAAATAGCTGGCCATGAGATATTTTGTCTGATTCAGTGATATTCAGAAAAGATATCATATATATGTGAAACAGAGATATTATAGAAATAGCTGGCCATGAGATATCTCATCTCATTCATTGATATACAGAAATGATAACATATATATGTGAAACAGAGATATAGAAATAACTGGCCATGAGATATCTCGTCTCATTCATTGATATACAGAAATGATAACATATATATGTGAAACAGAGATATAGAAATAGCCGGCCATGAGATATCTCGTTTCATTCAAAGATATACAGAAAAGATATCATATACATGCGAATCAGAGATATTATAGAAATAGCTGGCCATGAGATATCTCTTGTCTCATTCAGTGATATACAGAAAAGATATCATATATATGTGAAATAGAGATATAGAAATAGCCGGCCATGAGATATCTCTTGTTTCATTCAGTGATATACAGAAACGGTTTCATATATTTGTGTGTTGATGTTCAATTAGAATGCTGTATTATTTATGTCAATCAACATGCAGTATGAAATGTTACATGTCTGTGTGATATGTTGAGATAGGACGAAGATAGTTACATTTATAGCACTAACCTATATTCACTCGTCTATATGTGTGGTACTCTATCCACTCGTCTATGTGTGGTACTCTATTCACTTGATCATTCATGCTCATCTCTCTGAAAAACACAAAAACTAATCAGTAATGAAGGAAACATTTTACAACATACACCACACCCATCCTATGGCTGGGGTATATTGGAAGAAATATAGAATTGTTGCACTGTTAAATATATAAATACATATGGTTGAAGAAATATACAGTTGGGTTGTTGTGAAATAGATATGTATAGATGTAGAAATATATAGTTGTTGTGTTGTGTTGTTGTGAAATAGATATATATAGCTGTAGAAATATATAGTTGTTGTGTTGTGTTGTTGTGAAATAGATATATATAGCTGTAGAAATATATAGTTGTAGAAATATATAGTTGTTGTGTTGTTGTGAAATAGATATATATAGCTGTAGAAATATATAGTTGTTGTTGTGTTGTGTTGTGAAATAGATATATATAGCTGTAGAAATATATAGTTGAGTGTTGTTGTGAAATAGATATATATATAGATGTAGAAATATATAGTTGTGTTCTTGTGAAATAGATATATATATATAGCTGTAGAAATATATAGTTGAGTGTTGTTGTGAAATAGATATATATAGCTGTAGAAATATATAGTTGTTGTGTTGTGTTGTGAAATAGATATATATAGCTGTAGAAATATATAGTTGTTGTGTTGTTGTGAAATAGATATATATAGATGTAGAAATATATAGTTGTTGTGTTGTTGTGAAATAGATATATATAGCTGTAGAAATATATAGTTGTGTTGTTGTGAAATAGATATATATAGCTGTAGAAATATATAGTTGTTGTGTTGTTGTGAAATAGATATATATAGCTGTAGAAATATATAGTTGAGTGTTGTTGTGAAATAGATATATATATAGATGTAGAAATATATAGTTGTGTTGTTGTGAAATAGATATATATAACTGCAGAAATATATAGTTGTTGTTGTGTTGTGAAATAGATATATATAGCTGTAGAAATATATAGTTGTTGTGTTGTTGTGAAATAGATATATATAGCTGTAGAAATATATAGTTGTGTTGTTGTGAAATAGATATATATATAGCTGTAGAAATATATAGTTGTGTTGTTGTGAAATAGATATATATATAGATGTAGAAATATATAGTTGTTGTGTTGTTGTGAAATAGATATATATAGCTGTAGAAATATATAGTTGTTGTGTTGTTGTGAAATAGATATATATATAGCTGTAGAAATATATAGTTGTTGTGTTGTTGTGAAATAGATATATATAGCTGTAGAAATATATAGTTGTTGTGTTGTGTTGTGAAATAGATATATATAGCTGTAGAAATATATAGTTGTTGTGTTGTGTTGTGAAATAGATATTATATAGCTGTAGAAATATATAGTTGTTGTGTTGTGTTGTGAAATAGATATTATATAGCTGTAGAAATATATAGTTGTTGTGTTGTGTTGTTGTGAAATAGATATATATAGCTGTAGAAATATATAGTTGAGTGTTGTTGTGAAATAGATATATATAGCTGTAGAAATATATAGTTGTTGTGTTGTTGTGAAATAGATATATATATAACTGTAGAAATATATAGTTGTTGTGTTGTGAAATAGATATATATATAGCTGTAGAAATATATAGTTGTTGTGTTGTTGTGAAATAGATATATATAGCTGTAGAAATATATAGTTGTGTTTTTGTGAAATAGATATATATATAGCTGTAGAAATATATAGTTGTGTTGTTGTGAAATAGATATATATATAGCTGTAGAAATATATAGTTGTTGTGTTGTTGTGAAATAGATATATATAGCTGTAGAAATATATAGTTGTTGTGTTGTTGTGAAATAGATATATATAGCTGTAGAAATATATAGTTGTTGTGTTGTGAAATAGATATATATAACTGTAGAAATATATAGTTGTTGTGTTGTGTTGTGAAATAGATATATATAGCTGTAGAAATATATAGTTGTTGTTGTGTTGTGAAATAGATATATATAGCTGTAGAAATATATAGTTGTTGTGTTGTTGTGAAATAGATATATATAGCTGTAGAAATATATAGTTGTGTTGTTGTGAAATAGATATATATAGCTGTAGAAATATATAGTTGTTGTGTTGTTGTGAAATAGATATATATATATAGCTGTAAAAATATATAGTTGCTGTGTTGTTGTGAAATAGATATATATATATATATAGCTGTAGAAATATATAGTTGTTGTATTGTTGTGAAATAGATATATATAGCTGTAGAAATATATAGTTGAGTGTTGTTGTGAAATAGATATATATATAGATGTAGAAATATATAGTTGTGTTGTTGTGAAATAGATATATATAACTGCAGAAATATATAGTTGTTGTTGTGTTGTGAAATAGATATATATAGCTGTAGAAATATATAGTTGTTGTGTTGTTGTGAAATAGATATATATAGCTGTAGAAATATATAGTTGTGTTGTTGTGAAATAGATATATATATAGCTGTAGAAATATATAGTTGTTGTGTTGTTGTGAAATAGATATATATATAGATGTAGAAATATATAGTTGTTGTGTTGTTGTGAAATAGATATATATAGCTGTAGAAATATATAGTTGTTGTGTTGTTGTGAAATAGATATATATATAGCTGTAGAAATATATAGTTGTTGTGTTGTTGTGAAATAGATATATATAGCTGTAGAAATATATAGTTGTGTTGTTGTGAAATAGATATATATATAGCTGTAGAAATATATAGTTGTTGTGTTGTTGTGAAATAGATATATATATATAGCTGTAGAAATATATAGTTGAGTGTTATTGTGAAATAGATATATATATAGCTGTAGAAATATATAGTTGTGTTGTTGTGAAATAGATATATATATATAGCTGTAGAAATATATAGTTGTTGTGTTGTGTTGTGAAATAGATATATATAGCTGTAGAAATATATAGTTGTTGTGTTGTTGTGAAATAGATATATATATAGCTGTAGAAATATATAGTTGGGTTGTTGTGAAATAGATATATATAGATGTAGAAATATATAGTTGTTGTGTTGTGTTGTGAAATAGATATTATATAGCTATAGAAATATATAGTTGTTGTGTTGTGTTGTGAAATAGATATTATATAGCTGTAGAAATATATAGTTGTTGTGTTGTGTTGTTGTGAAATAGATATATATAGCTGTAGAAATATATAGTTGAGTGTTGTTGTGAAATAGATATATATAGCTGTAGAAATATATAGTTGTTGTGTTGTTGTGAAATAGATATATATAGCTGTAGAAATATATAGTTGTGTTTTTGTGAAATAGATATATATATAGCTGTAGAAATATATAGTTGTGTTGTTGTGAAATAGATATATATATAGCTGTAGAAATATATAGTTGTTGTGTTGTTGTGAAATAGATATATATAGCTGTAGAAATATATAGTTGTTGTGTTGTTGTGAAATAGATATATATAGCTGTAGAAATATATAGTTGTTGTGTTGTGAAATAGATATATATAACTGTAGAAATATATAGTTGTTGTGTTGTGTTGTGAAATAGATATATATAGCTGTAGAAATATATAGTTGTTGTTGTGTTGTGAAATAGATATATATAGCTGTAGAAATATATAGTTGTTGTGTTGTTGTGAAATAGATATATATAGCTGTAGAAATATATAGTTGTGTTGTTGTGAAATAGATATATATAGCTGTAGAAATATATAGTTGTTGTGTTGTTGTGAAATAGATATATATATATAGCTGTAAAAATATATAGTTGCTGTGTTGTTGTGAAATAGATATATATATATATATAGCTGTAGAAATATATAGTTGTTGTATTGTTGTGAAATAGATATATATAGCTGTAGAAATATATAGTTGAGTGTTGTTGTGAAATAGATATATATATAGATGTAGAAATATATAGTTGTGTTGTTGTGAAATAGATATATATAACTGCAGAAATATATAGTTGTTGTTGTGTTGTGAAATAGATATATATAGCTGTAGAAATATATAGTTGTTGTGTTGTTGTGAAATAGATATATATAGCTGTAGAAATATATAGTTGTGTTGTTGTGAAATAGATATATATATAGCTGTAGAAATATATAGTTGTTGTGTTGTTGTGAAATAGATATATATATAGATGTAGAAATATATAGTTGTTGTGTTGTTGTGAAATAGATATATATAGCTGTAGAAATATATAGTTGTTGTGTTGTTGTGAAATAGATATATATATAGATGTAGAAATATATAGTTGTTGTGTTGTTGTGAAATAGATATATATAGCTGTAGAAATATATAGTTGTTGTGTTGTTGTGAAATAGATATATATATAGCTGTAGAAATATATAGTTGTTGTGTTGTTGTGAAATAGATATATATAGCTGTAGAAATATATAGTTGTGTTGTTGTGAAATAGATATATATATAGCTGTAGAAATATATAGTTGTTGTGTTGTTGTGAAATAGATATATATATATAGCTGTAGAAATATATAGTTGAGTGTTATTGTGAAATAGATATATATATAGCTGTAGAAATATATAGTTGTGTTGTTGTGAAATAGATATATATATATAGCTGTAGAAATATATAGTTGTTGTGTTGTGTTGTGAAATAGATATATATAGCTGTAGAAATATATAGTTGTTGTGTTGTTGTGAAATAGATATATATATAGCTGTAGAAATATATAGTTGGGTTGTTGTGAAATAGATATATATAGATGTAGAAATATATAGTTGTTGTGTTGTGTTGTGAAATAGATATATATAGATGTAGAAATATATAGTTGTTGGGTTGTGTTGTGAAATAGATATATATATATAGCTGCAGAAATATATAGTTGTTGTGTTGTTGTGAAATAGATATATATAGCTGTAGAAATATATAGTTGTGTTGGGAAATAGATATATATATAGCTGTAGAAATATATAGTTGTTGGGTTGTGTTGTGAAATAGATATATATAGCTGTAGAAATATATAGGTGTTGGGTTGTTGTGAAATAGATATATATATAGCTGTAGAAATATACAGTTGAGTGTTGTTGTGAAATAGATATATATATAGCTGTAGAAATATATAGTTGTGTTGTTGTGAAATAGATATATATATATAGCTGTAGAAATATATAGTTGTTGTGTTGTTGTGAAATAGATATATATATAACTGTAGAAATATATAGTTGTGTTGTTGTGAAATAGATATATATATAGCTGTAGAAATATATAGTTGTGTTGTTGTGAAATAGATATATATAGCTATAGAAATATATAGTTGTTGTGTTATGAAATATATATATATATAGCTGTAGAAATATATAGTTGAGTGTTGTTGTGAAATAGATATATATATAGCTGTAGAAATATATAGTTGTTGTGAAATAGATATATATAGATGTAGAAATATATAGTTGTTGTGTTGTGAAATAGATATATATAACTGTAGAAATATATAGTTGTTGTGTTGTTGTGAAATAGATATATATAGATGTAGAAATATATAGTTGTTGGGTTGTGTTGTGAAATAGATATATAAATAGCTGTAGAAATATATAGTTGTTGTGTTGTTGTGAAATAGATATATATAGCTGTAGAAATATATAGTTGAGTGTTGTGAAATAGATATATATAGCTGTAGAAATATATAGTTGAGTGTTGTGAAATAGATATATATATATAGCTGTAGAAATATATAGTTGTTGTGTTGTTGTGAAATAGATATATATATATAGCTGTAGAAATATATAGTTGTTGTGTTGTTGTGAAATAGATATATATAGCTGTAGAAATATATAGTTGTGTTGTTGTGAAATAGATATATATAGCTGTAGAAATATATAGTTGTTGAGTTGTGTTGTGAAATAGATATATATAGCTGTAGAAATATATAGTTGTTGTGTTGTTGTGAAATAGATATATATATAGCTGTAGAAATATATAGTTGTTGTGTTGTTGTGAAATAGATATATATAGCTGTAGAAATATATAGTGGTTGTGTTGTGAAATAGATATATATAGCTGTAGAAATATATAGTTGAGTGTTGTTGTGAAATAGATATATATATAGCTGTATAGGTATGTATATTCCCTCTGATAGTTTGTAAAAATTTTACATAGATCTATATGATATACATACCAACACACACATATATATCCTAGAAACGATCGTAAAATGATGAATTTTTTAATATAAGGAACTGTTTTTATTCATTATTTCTATTAATTTATATAGCTGTAGAAATATATAGTTGTTGTGTTGTGTTGTGTTGTGTTGTGTTGTGAAATAGATAAACATAGTTGAATATATAGTTGTTCTATTGTTTTTATATATATATATAAGGCTAGCTTGGAATAAACTAGAAGGTAAACAAACAATAAAGAACTAACATATATAAAATAAAATTAAAATAGGGATTAAATAAATTGTGGTGTGTCTGTCTTCAACCTTAACTAAAAGGGGATAAAAAACTATTAATACAAACTACTGATAATATTTAATAAAAAAAAAAACATCAACCTAACCATCCTTATCATTACTATTATTATTATCTGAGTAAAACAAAAAGTAACAACCCTGTTGGTTTGATTGTAAAGATTTCATAAGAGGGGGATGTCTTTGATGAGATATGGCCAAATGTCAGACATAGAGACTGTGTGTAAGAGAAGGAGAGACTGTGTGAGGGAGAGAGAGAGTGTGTGAGGGAGAGAGAGAGAGTGTGTGAGGGAGAGAGAGAGAGAGTGTGTGAGGGAGAGAGAGAGAGAGTGTGTGAGGGAGAGAGAGAGAGAGTGTGTGAGGGAGAGAGAGAGAGTGTGTGAGGGAGAGAGAGAGAGAGTGTGTGAGGGAGAGAGAGAGAGTGTGTGAGGGAGAGAGAGAGAGAGTGTGTGTGAGGGAGAGAGAGAGAGAGTGTGTGAGGGAGAGAGAGAGAGAGTGTGTGAGGGAGAGAGAGAGTGTGTGAGGGAGGGAGAGAGAGGATGTGAGAGAGAGAGATAGTGTGTGAGGGATAGATAGTGTGTGAGGGATAGAGAGTGTGTGAGGAAGAGAGTGTGTATGAGGGAGAGGGAGAGTGTGTGAGGGAGAGAGAGAGTGTGTGAGGGAGAGAGAGAGTGTGTGAGGGAGAGAGTGAGTGTGTGAGGGAGAGAGAGTGTGTGAGGGAGAGAGCGTGCGTGTGAGGGAGAGAGCGTGCGTGTGAGGGAGAGAGAGAGTGTGCGTGTGAGGGAGAGAGAGAGTGTGCGTGTGAAGGAGAGAGAGAGCATGCGTGGGGGAGAGAGAGAGAGTATGTGAGGGGAGAAGGAAGGAGTCTATGAAAGGCAGAGACAGACTTCTAAAGATGGAAGATGGAGACAAAGCCAAATAAATTTCGGTAACTGATGATAGCAAGTCTCAAAAAAAGATTTCCAAGAAAATGAAAATAAAACACTACAATGATTGTATATGTATATATATATATATATAGATATATATATATATATAGATAGATAGATAGGATATTATATACACACACACACATATGTAAGTATATATAAACACACACATGGCTTGGAACTTATTTAGAAGATAACAACCAGACTTCCATCAAAACATTTCAGAGAGTCTTCAAATTTCAGAAGTTTAGGTGTCCCAGGTTAAATGCCAGTTAAATAATTGTGAAAGACTACATAAACCAAGCTCTGGCTGTCCAGATAGTTTAAGACTGGTTATAATGCGGATATGTCCAGCTGATTTGAGGCTAGTTGTAATGTGAATATGTCTAGATGATTTGAGGCTAGTTATAATGCAACTATGTCCAGCTGATATAAGACTGATTATAATGCTTATAATCGTTTCTCCTATTGTTTTGATAAGTTTTAAATGAATATGACTTTCAAAACTGTTAGAAATTGTTAAAACATCATCACGTAATGGAGTTGTGAAGCAAAAACTATATTCTAAATGACACTTAAAACATTTTAACCCTTTAGCATTTAAACCGGCTGTATCCGGCCAGAATTCTTTCACCTCTTTCTGTTCAAAGCGGCTGTAACTGGCCGCTCATACCTATATTAAGGTATTATTGTCAAAATAAATAGCATCAAAATCTCATATATTCAATATTATGTAAGATAATTATGTAAGATAAAGCCTTTATTGTAAAAATGCAATAGTAAATATAGAGTAATATAAATGCTAAAGGGTTAAACATCAAAATATTAAAACTTCATAAATATATTTTATACTCATGAGAATTTCAAAACCATGTCATCTAAACAATGTGTTGATTACCTGCCTTGGCTTATAAATGAGGTTTGGATTTTTGCCCATTTCTCAGGCATTTAACAGGAGCGGTTGACTTATATTCAAGTATATATGGTATATATATCATCGTTTTTATGTCCACTTCACCACGCTCGCATGGGTTGGGTGGGTCATTCTCAGCACGGCATCTCTCCACACTTTGTGGTCCTTTGTCATCGGCTCTGTCAGTGATTTGAGGTCAGCTCTCACAACCTCTGCCCCAGATCTTTCTTGATCTACTTCTACAGCAACTTCCTTCCACTATCATTTCCTGGCACTTCTTCACCCAATGATCATACCAATGCAGTCTTCTCTCCTACACACCACCTCAGATTCCTCTTAAACCCAGCTTCTCCTTCAACTCATCCAAGATTTTCTCTCACACTTACATTACACATCCAACAGAACATGGTCACTTTATTTCTCTTCAGTCTACACATGTCCTCTACAGTCACAGCCCATGCTTCACTACCATGCAGCACTGCACTTCACACACGGGCATCATACAGTCATCCTTGTGTGTTCAACTGTGGTAGTAGTTCTCTGAACTTGTTCCATCCTAGCCTTATTCTAGCTATTATGCTCTCAGAACTCTCCTCCATTGCTAATTATGTTGCCTAGATAGCAGAAGCTATCAACCACTTCTATGGGTCCTTCCTGTGACTGGAATAGGCTTATATCACTGGTTATCTTCCTCTCGGTTACCCCTGAGCATCTTCTACAAACAGTCTTCCCTTCCTTTTAGTCTACCCGTTATCCAACTACATCTCGTGTACCTAAGATTTACATTGTGTACATCGTATAGAGTTTATGCCTTTCTACATAATGAGCAGGGTAACTTTCCTGAAGGGACCACTCCTACTCTCCTTCTCACTAGTACCTATTGGACTGATGTGCTATACATAGTACAACATATGTTTACTAAACATATATTTAGTCTTGCATACATATAAATTAAAGAATGGATTATATATATATATATGAAAACAGGGAGAAAGAGACGATTATTAGGAAGAAAAATATTTTTTTTTCGTTTTTTGTTTCTCTCTCTCTTTTTTCTGGGTTAGAAAATGATTAAAATGATTATATAAATATATATATATATATATATATATATATATATATATATATATATATATATGTGTGTGTGTGCTCGGATTTATTCCTTAGAGCTTCTTTACAGGTAATATGGCGCCTGTCTGAAACAAAATTATTTTACACTTAACATCCTTATTATTGTTAGTAATATATATATATATATATATATATATATATATATATATATATATATATATATATATATATATATATATATATATATACATATAAATGAAGAAAAACCAAGGTTAACAACTTAAATCTATTCTTTCATTTCTATGTATGTTTATATATATATATATATTAATAACTCACACTATACTGGTTTGATATTTATGAATGCCACCATGTCAACCTTGAACCATAATGTAAACTAAATATGTAGATAACAACTTTATAGTAAGTAGATCTATCCTACTTTCTTTCTATAAGTGATCCCTAATGGATCTTGAAGAATGGATCTTTGAAGAAAAACAGAACTTGTCAATTTGTTCCTTATTTCATGCTACCCTATGATTTAACAATAAGGCCTAACTTCATAGTAAGACTAAATATATGTTTAGTAAACATATGGATGTGACTATGTATAGTACATCTGTTCAACAAATAGTATCCCTAATACTATTGTCTCTTCACAGGTAGTACATCTGTCCAACAGATAGCACATCTGACCAGCAGATAGTACATCTGGCCAGCAGATAGTACATCTGGCCAGCAGATAGTACATCTGGCCAGCAGATAGTACATCTGGCCAGCAGATAGTACATCTGGCCAGCAGATAGTACATCTGGCCAGCAGATAGTACATCTGGCCAGCAGATAGTACATCTGGCCAGCAGATAGTACATCTGGCCAGCAGATAGTACATCTGTCCAACAGATAGTACATCTGTCCAACAGATAGTACATCTGTCCAGCAGATAGTACATCTGTCCAGCAGATAGTACATCTGTCCAGCAGATAGTACATCTGTCCAGCAGATAGTACATCTGACCAACAGATAGTACATCTGACCAACAGATAGTACATCTGACCAACAGATAGTACATCTGTCCAGCAGATAGTACATCTGTCCAGCAGATAGTACATCTGTCCAACAGATAGTACATCTGTCCAACAGATAGTACATCTGTCCAACAGATAGTACATCTGTCCAGCAGATAGTACATCTGTCCAGCAGATAGTACATCTGTCCAGCAGATAGTACATCTGTCCAGCAGATAGTACATCTGTCCATCAGATAGTACATCTGGCCAACAGATAGCACATCTGGCCAACAGATAGTACATCTGGCCAACAGATAGTACCCAGTGGCATTTTGATATGGATTATTGTAGATTTGTGTTAAGTGAGGGCACAGACTATAGAACACATACACATGCCACTGAATATAACACATACACACACCACAGCATACATGCCACAACATATAACACATACACAGAGACATGTCACAGAATATAACACACACATACATGCCGTAACATATAACACACACAGAGACATGTTACAGAATATAACACACACACACACATGCATGACACATACACACCCATGCCACAGCATAACACATACACACATACCACAGCATAACACACACAACAGCATATAACACACACACACACACAGAGCCATGTCCAGAGATATAGTAAATGATAAGAGAGATTGGTTTAAAAAACAAAACAAAAAAAAGTAAAAAAAAAAATCCCCCAGAAATTTAATAGCTGAATTAAAATGCACTGGTGACTTAGAATAATGAAGCTATTAAGTCACTTCTGGCTATCCAATCCTAGTTTTGTTGGTTAGATACCTTCATTTATTTATTTATTTATGTTTTGGGTTTTAGCTGATAATTCAATAAAAAAAAAGTTTATAGAGAGAGAGAGAGATCAACAAGTGTGTTGCTGGTAGTGCACAGTTTGAAAGAAACTGTGCTGATGTGGAAGCAGTCACCTCCAGTAGCAGTTGAAGCAAAAACAATTTGATATTCACATTTGAAGGTTAAATTTAGTTCAATGAACCAGTTCCAACAAGTTGCCAACTAAAACATCATAAAGAAACAATAAATTTGCCTTAAAAATCAATATAATTTTGGTTTTAATGCTTTGGAGCAATTTGTTTTATGAAATATTCTATTTGAAATTATTGTTAGTGAGAAAGACCTAGAGTGAAGAGAAAGTAGTAAGCCGTCGCCTCACAAGCCATAAATTTATAACTTCCAATCGAAGTGTCTCCCAAATATGTGTGACAAACACACTGTAGAGGAATATGGTCACACACAGACGAGAGAGAAGAAGAAAAAAACAGACAGCAACAACAACAAATAACACACATGAGAATCAAGGAAGAACTAAAATGTCATACATATGTAAAAGTGACCAAACTATATTGAAAAACTCTACATATACATGCATAACACACAAACATACATTATATATACATAACTATATGTGTAAAGATATATATACATATATATATATAAAGAGAGATAGCTAGATATATAAAGATAAATAAATATATAGATATATAATGTCTGTGTGTGTGTCTGTATATACACTTGTATCTGTGTTTATATCACGTAACTTGGAGATTTGACAAAAAAAAAGTTTGATAACATAGGTATCAGACTTAAAAAAATAAATACTGTCATCGATATTATGATGGTGCTCAGCATGGCTGCAGTCTAATGACTGGAACTAGTAAAATGATAAAAGAATATATGTGTGTATGCATATATAAAAAAACATACATGCACACACAATTTTGTGGAACACTGGTTTTTGAATGGAGAGTGTAAAATATAGTTTGTGTACCTCAAGCACGCTATTGCAATGTATGTGTGTACCTCAGGTTAACCAGTGACTGTATATGTACCTCAGGTTAACCAGTGACTGTATATGTACCTCAGGTTAACTTTATTAGCAAGGCATTCTTGAAAAGTGTATAACACCAGTATGACTGCATCATATTGGAAATGAAAGTCTTTAGCTAACTGTAAATTTTCACATGATGATAACGATGATCTGTCCACCAGTTAAGATACAAAAAATGATTAAATTTAACAAACCACATAAAATCACATTAGTAAGATATTCTTGAAAAGAACAAAACAACACTATGACTGCATCACATTAAAAAATTAAAGTCTTTACTCTAATACTACAAATCTTCACAACTATCTGTTCACTAGTAAAGATATTATAAACATTTGAATTAATAAACCTGTTTTTAGGTATTTTCTGCTAAATCATAACATGATGTTAATAGTTAAAGGACTTGCCGAGAGACATTGAGTAGATAAAAACTGTTGAATCCTGACCTGTTGGCCTAACATCTCAACCATTTGGTCACTAGACATCTACAGCAACTATATGTTAACCATGTGTGTTTGTATATTTATATATATCTGTCTAACTCTTTAACACACACACACACAAGTCAGGTTGCTACAGTAAGAAATTCACTTTCCAATCACGAGGTTCTAACCCTACATTTGTCCGTATAAATAATTATTTCTCCAAAGTTACTCATACATGTAATCCTGTATGTTATTTATACATATATGCTGAACATTTATGTCATTATATCTTAGAAACAAATTATTAAAGTATCATTCTTATCTTTAATCACTTCTACCTGTCAGTAATCAACATAAACTATAAGGTTTCTCTTATGCAAACCATTTATTTATCAAAACACATATTTCCCAGCTGTTACTGTCGTTATTGATGGCGCTGGTCCACTAGTTCTAGTATATATGACATACCAATCCTGGATTCCAAAATTAAATACATTCAACGCTATTACTGTCATTATTAATGATGCTAGTCCACTAGTATCAAATAAAAACAAATATAAGCGAAGTATGAATTCTAATGCTACATAGCTCTCCTTTGTTTGACATATTTTTAGGTATTTTAAAATACTGGAGGGGAAGGAAGAGGGGGAAGAGGACAGGGACATTTAAGTGGCAATACATAAAGAAGTGAAGTTTTGGTCACACCTTTAGGAGATTGTGGTAATATTGATATGTGAAATATGTTCTCACAATAGCAGCAGGCACAGCTCTATGGGTGGTGATAGTGAAATGGTGGAGTGGGGAGTTATGATAACATCAGTAATAGACACAGCTCTATGTGTGATGATCATGCAGAGAGGAGAGGAATTATGATGTGATCATAAATTAAACATGTTGTCGGAGTGTTATGACTTAAGGGAAATTGTCCAAAGATTGATGTTACTGTGGATACTGAGAGGAATGATGGTGAAGACTAACTGAAACAAGGTCAACCATTCACTCACACATGCAGGCAGGTATGTTACCTGTACAATCAGGTTGATAGGAAAATAAGGAGTTTGATACTTATTAAACGCTGAAAAAACATACACTTAGCAATCAGTTAACAAAAACTATCATCATTGTTGTTTTTACAGCCATTTTTCCATGACTTGCTATGATTCAAAACTGCTTATTTTTTTCCATCATAATTTTTATGTAAGAACCTTTGTTAAGTTATGTTCCCAACACCAGCTTGATAGTAATTTTTTAATTTAAGTACAAGGCCAACAATTTGTGGGAGAGGGAAAGTCAATTGTATTTACCCCCAGTGCATGACTGGTACTTAATTTTGTCGACACCTAGAAGAGTGAAAGGCAAAGTTGACCTCAGTGGGATTTGAACTCAGAGTGTAAAGAGCCAGAACAAACTGAGACCCCTACCAATCCTGCCAATCAACCAGCCTGGCACCAGCTTAATAATGTATAATTTAGTGATAACAAGCAGAATGGGCTGGCGTTGCTCGGGATTCTAAACATAGATTGGCATGTTTATCCCTCCTTTCTGAAACAGTACAGAGAAGTACGGAATACCTCGGCACCGGGATGGTATCTACATTTCGGGCTTATAAAAAAAAATTTGTCGTAGATTACCAGGGTTTTTTTCCGTGCAAAGAAAATCAATACTTTATCGCAAAATAAATACTTTTGTTTATATTTTGTTATTGTGTATGCAAAAATATCTGTACACGAATATATCATCATCATCATCATCATCATCATCATCAGGTTTAGCGTCCGTGTTCCACGCTTGCATGGGTTTGGACGGGGGTTTTCCCACTTGAGGCAAGAGTGGTTGTCTTGCTCGCATAGGACTGTCTGGCGGGTTTTCTACAGTTGGATGCCCTTCCTAACACCAACCACATTTACAGTGTGGGGCTGGGAGGTTTTTACCGTGTTGCCTACACGGCCACATTACAGCGTGGACTGTCTGGCGGGTTTTCTACAGCTGGATGCCCTTCCTAACACCAACCACATTTACAGTGTGGGGCTGGGAGGTTTTTACCGTGTTGCCTACACGGCCACATTACAGCGTGGACTGTGTGTTTTTTTGTCGTGACACCTACACGATCTCATTTGTTTCGGCCTGGATGTTGTGGGACCAACATAACTGTACATTGAAAGGGGTGGTGTGGATGGGGTGGAGGTGGTGGGACGGGGGGGTGTTTTGATAGAGATGCCTACTGACTGTAGTAGGTTTTTACTTTGTATTTAGGTAAGGCGGGTCTTCTCTATTAATGAGTACCGCCAAAGGTCTCGGTCCAGTGACATTGTCTTGGAGAGGTGTAAGCGTGTGAGGTCGGAATTTATCAGCTCGTCCCATGTTTTTCTGGGTCTGCCTACTCCGTGGCTACCGTCTATCTTTATTGCCCTGCACTTTGTTATACAGCTGTCGTCTTTCATGCGCATCACGTGACCGTACCAACGTTGCCTTCTCTCGAGTAAACAACATCTGATCCCTCATATAATTATATATATATATATATATATTAAAATAACATATTAAAGTTTAAGCAAAGAATCGCTGCTTTCACCCTTAACGGGATCTTCTGAAACTAAAAAAAATCAATCTGTGAATGCAGAAGTAAATATTTCGAAAAACGTTACACACTATATATATATATACACACTATATATACATATATACACACACACATATAGCGTCATAATGTTGTAATGCAGACAGCCAGACATACAGACAGATATTATAAGGGCGCAACGTTATATATCTATCTAAAAAGAAAGACTAAGAATTATAGAGAGATTGCTAAATCACCTAATGCAGTCCCTAGGGCATTGAAAATTTGAAATATTTTTTGCTCAGGACACTCACAGGACCATAAATATTACATGTGTTTGAAAACAATCAGTTGAGTGGTTCTCGAACTTTAGGGAGTCAGACAGACAGACATTCTCTGTTTTAGATATATAGATTACTAAATACTTACAAACTTTTGATGACTGAAAATTATTTGGAAATTCTAAGATATGTTTTTCATGAGAAGAAAATGATTTTAAAAAGTAGAAGAAAGCAGCAGCCACGAGATCTGTGTTGACAATAATAGCAACAAGAAACTGGAGTTATATTTTGTTTATGACAAGGAGGCAGTTAGGTCTAAATATTTTCATGACCCATAAAATGTTTTGGAGCAAAAGTGAAAAGATCCATGAAAGTTCAAATAGAACAATGACAATTACAAAACAACTTAAGGCAATCATGTGGCAAATCTTTTAACAATACTCTTCTTCAAACATCAACCATATTTTATGGTGTAAACACCCACTTGTTGACGAGAAGATTGGATTTGTAATCGTAAGGTTGTGCGTTCAATTCCTGCACCAGGCGATGCATTATGTCCTTTATTTCACATTGCGCCTTCTGCCAGGAGTTGCGACCAGTAGACAGTACCAGCAATGGAAAGACCAATGGAAACATTGTTTCCTTGGTCCAATTTGCCAAGCTCCACTCTACTCGGTAAGCGAGTGAGGTCTGAAATCTTATCAATCGATTCCTTATTTTTAATATAAAATAAGAAAAGGCTAAAAAATATCATCCGAGTCTTACAAGTAAAGTTGAACTAGAAGCTTTGATAACATTAGGTGCTTACACACATTATCATCACTGTTTAACATCCATTTTCCCAAGCTAGCATGGGTTTGGTGAGTCGAGCTCATGCAGAACTGTTTCTGGATTGGTTTCCATGGTTGGATGCCCTTCCAAATTTATAGCGTGGACTTTTATCATAGCTCTAAAACAGCCACTGTACAGTGTGGACTGGGTGCTTTTTGTTGTGACACCAACACAACCAATTTACAGTGTGGACTGGGTGTTTTTTGTCATGACACCAACACAACCACCTTACAGTGTGGACTGGGTGTTTTTTGTCATGACACCAACACAACCACCTTACAGTGTGGACTGGGTGTTTTTTGTCATGACACCAACACAACCACCTTACAGTGTGGACTGGGTGTTTTTTGTCATGACACCAACACAACCACCTTACAGTGTGGACTGGGTGTTTTTTGTCATGACACCAACACAACCACCTTACAGTGTGGACTGGGTGTTTTTTGTCATGACACCAACACAACCACCTTACAGTGTGGACTGGGTGTTTTTTGTCATGACACCAACACAACCACCTTACAGTGTGGAGTGGGTGTTTTTTGTCATGACACCAACACAACCACCTTACAGTGTGGACTGGGTGTTTTTTTGTCATGACACCAACACAACCACCTTACAGTGTGGACTGGGTGTTTTTTGTCATGACACCAACACAACCACCTTACAGTGTGGACTGGGTGTTTTTTGTCATGACACCAACACAACCACCTTACAGTGTGGACTGGGTGTTTTTTGTCATGACACCAACACAACCACCTTACAGTGTGGAGTGGGTGTTTTTTGTCATGACACCAACACAACCACCTTACAGTGTGGAGTGGGTGTTTTTTGTCATGACACCAACACAACCACCTTACAGTGTGGACTGGGTGTTTTTTGTCATGACACCAACACAACCACCTTACAGTGTGGACTGAGTGTTTTTTGTCATGACACCAACACAACCACCTTACAGTGTGGACTGGGTGTTTTTTGTCATGACACCAACACAACCACCTTACAGTGTGGACTGGGTGTTTTTTGTCATGACACCAACACAACCATCTTACAGTGTGGACTGGGTGTTTTTTGTCATGACACCAACACAACCACCTTACAGTGTGGACTGGGTGTTTTTTGTCAAGACACCAACACAACCACCTTACAGTGTGGACTGGGTGTTTTTTGTCATGACACCAACACAACCACCTTACAGTGTGGACTGGGTGTTTTTTGTCATGACACCAACACAACCACCTTACAGTGTGGACTGGGTGTTTTTTGTCATGACACCAACACAACCACCTTACAGTGTGGAGTGGGTGTTTTTTGTCATGACACCAACACAACCACCTTACAGTGTGGACTGGGTGTTTTTTGTCATGACACCAACACAACCACCTTACAGTGTGGACTGGGTGTTTTTTGTCATGACACCAACATAACCACCTTACAGTGTGGACTGGGTGTTTTTTGTCATGACACCAACACAACCACCTTACAGTGTGGAGTGGGTGTTTTTTGTCATAACACCAACACAATCATCTTACAGTGTGGACTGGGTGTGTTTTGTCATGACACCAACATAACCACCTTACAATGTGGAGTGGGTGTTTTTTGTCATAACACCAACACAATCATCTTACAGGGTGAACAATTACACAAAAATATTCTTTCTTTACATTTTTTATATCAAACCACCTGAAACTGACTCTGGTTCTATGACACAAAACTGTTTATTTTAAAATATTTATATTTAACTAAAAATCCTTCCATCAGAATTTAAGAACCTTTGTTAAGTTATTCTCCAAACAGCAGTTTAATAATGGGAAAATTAGTTATATTTACTAAATCCCTCCAAATTCCTGATTATTTAAAAAATAATTTGAATATCACAGGCAGTGTCTTTCATAAGAAATACAATAACGAAACGGTTAATCATCCCTGAAGAAACACAAGAAATGGGAGGTTTATATGTCCACCATTCCTATATACCAAGAGGTGGGGGGTCTCATATGTCCTCCAATCTTATATCCCATGAGGGGGGAGTGGCATAAATGTCTGTGGATCCTATATCTCATGAGGGGGGGGGGGGGGGCTCATATATGTCCATGGTTCCTATGTGCCATCAAATACAGTAAATGTTAGTTATATAGAATTTGTCTATAAAACTTTTAAATATCATTTAAAAATCAATTTTCCATCAATATATATTTTGTTAGGCAATAAGTAGTTTGTTGCGATATGATAGGCAAATACATCAATGGATGCCAAGAATATTTTTTAATAGAGGAGGCACATGGCTTAGTGGTTAGAGCATTGGCTTTGCAATCGAAAGGTTGTGAGTTCAATTCTCAGACCGGGTGATGTGTTGTTTCCTTGAGCAAGACACCTTATTTCACATTGCTCCAGTTTACTCAGCTGTAGAAATGAGATGATAGGGACTGGTGTCCCTATCATTCCACTGCAAAGTGGTCGTGGAGGTGCCACGGCAAAAAAACACCCAGCACTCACTGTAAATGAGATTGGTGTTAGGAAGGGCATCCAGCTGTAGAAATCAAGCCAGAATCAGTTCCCGTCCCACCCTTGCAAGCAGGGAAAAGCAGACGTAAAAATGATGTAAGCTGTAAGTAAGAGGAGAAACAGTAATGGAACCCAGGTTTTTACTGGGCTTTGTTGTTTAGTCTACATTACTCAAGTATGCCTTTTATAGGCCCCTATTGTTTAACTTGAATTTCTCAAGGAAAAGTTAGTCGAGTTCCTATCAAATATACCAGTTAAATCACCCTCACCCAACTATCTTTAAAAGGTTGTCCTTGATACACTATGTTTGAAGAATAGATAATGTTGATCATGGTTGTAACTGATTTGATCATAGGTCTGTTTAATCAGGGCTGACATGGCACTAAACAACAACAAGCTGAACAGGGAAAGAGGGTTCCATTGAGCTGTAGCTGTGGCGTTCAATGATTAGGTGTTTGGGGAAACAGCACATGGATGACAAAAAGGGAAGAGTGAGCCTTCACCAATACACACATGGTTGTGCAGAAAACTTGTTGACCATACAGCTATGCCTATGGACAATATCCATAACAAGTAATCCAGACATACATTATAACAGTGCATATATCACCACAATAACTACAATATATATGCACATATATGCACCATAGCAGTGCATATGTTACCACAATAACCACAATAACTTGCACAGATATGCACTATAACTGCATATGTTACCACAATAACTACAATAACTTGCACAGATATGCACTATAACAGTGCATATGTCACCACCTAAGAAACACAGAAAACACACACACATACATTCTAACCCCCACCACAAAATAAACAGCTTCTATATATTATATCAAAGTTTATTCTTTATTACAAGGGTTCAGAGAATATAGAGGACTGTGATCATAAGATCTTTACATCTTGTTTGTGTTGATATACTTTCACTGAACTTTTGAACACAAATATCTGAAATATACACTGGAAGGCAGTGGTTCTTAACCTTTTTCCACTTCACACCCCACCACAACACCTCAAAGGAACATGATACCCTCTTCAACACAAATACATGAAGTGTTTTAAGGCCATTTATTTTACTAAAGCAAAGGATAGACATGAGGGTCCTTTTTTAATGGGACTCTTTCTGAGACAATGTTTTACAGCTGGATACCCTTCCTGGTGCCAACACCATTAGATGCCTTTTATGACATGCAAAGATTCTATGTATCTATTCTAAACCAGATACACACAGTAACCTTAATATCAAAACCTGTTTGGTGATAAAAAGACAATGTAAAATGCAGCAATATTGCCCAGCAAATTATTTATATTGTCCCAAGTATGACACGTGCCACAAGGTCAGAATCACTACTCTATGGAGTATCACTCACTCCTCAAAGGAGTGTCAAATGAGATAATTATGAATTTTATTCAAAAAGAACACTAATTTGAGAAATATATCTCATTTTATGACACTTCAGTGAATATATCTGACTTTACATTGGGTAACATATAACATTTAATTGTTTTTATTTTAGGCACAAGGCCAGCAATTACCCAGTACATTACTGGTACTTTATTTTATCGACCCCGTAAGGATGAAAGGCAAAGTTAACCTCGGCGGGATTTGAACTCAGATCATAAATCCTGCCGAGGTTAACTTTACATTGGGTAACATATAACATTTAATTTATGTTGTATATATTAGAAAAACTCAAGGAAAACAAATCCTTAAAACTACAACACGACCCTCTGTAAAATACTCCATCTCTCTCTCGGGAAGGACACCAGCTATAAAACACTATCTAAAAAAAAGGAGCTCAGAATGAGTATAAATCTTCTATGGGGCCTACAAGGCTAACAATGGCTTTAGCAGGAAAAATGTCTTTAGAATGCTTGTTGTATGTTGTTGGTATATGGAAAACTGATGTTCAGGAAATTTCATAGAATGATTTATGATTGTATTTTATAAGGAATGAAATCTCAGATTTATATGTAAGATAAAACAGGAAGATGTGGTGTTCATCTTTTTTCAAATGGCATTAGTGATATTGGTGAAACAATAAATGAACTCATTAAACAAGGTTTCCAATAAATAATGAGGTTTGCATTCTCTGTTCTGTTTTTAATATTTTTTTTTGTGTGTGTATTTGTTATATATTGATCTGCCATTGAAGAGAGGATTCAGACATGAAATATCTAATTATAAATAGTTTTCTCCACAGACTTTAATTTGCACTTTTTCTTCAACTAGTTCTCAATTGAAATTAATGTGTTAGCAACACAATTTTTCATTTACAGTCCCTGGTCACATTTTAGGAACTTACTGATCCATAATTGCTACCACAGTAAGATCTTAACTGCCAAAGAACAACTGTTTGCTGTTCACAACGATGATGATGATGTTTGTTTTAATGGTTTTACAAGATAAATTACAAATAAAATATACAAATAAAATATTATTTGCTTCATCCTGAGCAGAAACAACGATAATGTCTGTTCTGGGAATTATTAGTGACTGAAGTAGTTTATAACTTTTACTCACACACCTATGACGGCTTGCCATGCAGCAGACTTTTTTTTTTCCCTGTCTCTTTTTATGTTCGATGTTGGCCTCTGGTCAATAAAAGTGAAATCCAGGTGAACAACAGGTTGAGAGAGGGGGAGAAAGAGAGAGAGAGAGAGAGTAAAGGAGGAGATCTTTTGAGGTTATTTGGCTGAGCTGGTGGTCATTAGTGTTTATTAGATCTATTGTTTGTTTTAGCTTCAGTAATGGCACAGGGACACATATCTGAAATATTATTAGTATTATTGTTTAGTATTTTCAGTGATAAATGACAGAAATGATTGCGCATCAGACTGTTTTGTTATACTTGTACTCAGTTCAAATCCAATCGATAACGACTGTCTTTCATCCTTACACAATCAATAATGTTGGCCCTCAGGTATATAACCCTTTTAATACCAAACTACCTAAAACAACTCCTGGTTCTATGATACAAAACTGTTTATCTTAAAATATTTATATTTATCTAAAAACCTTCCATTATCGTTTAATGTAGGACACTTTGTTAAATTAGATTCCAAGCCCCCAAATAAATACTGAGAATATTACTAAATCCATCCGAATTTCTGATTATTTTCTAAATTATTTGAAAATCATAAGTAGTGTCTTTCATTAGAAATATGGTAATGAAATGGTTAATACACCTGCAGTTCCATCAAAATGTGTCAGCAACTGGTGTCAACATCATTTAACATCCATTTTCAGTGCAATGGTTGAATGTGTCATCACAGACGAGTCAGTATTCTTTTTTTTATCATTTTAACACTTCAATAGATATACTACATTGTGATAAGTTAAACAGTGATATTAAATAATGCTTGTTTAGATTACATGTGACATCATTCAATTACTGTAATGAACAATAACATATACAGAAAGTTAATGAGTTAATTATAAAAAAAGCCTTAATTCATTTCTTCAGAAGTCAGTAGCGATGAGTGGATGTGAAACAAACATTTTCAGTTTACTAAGGTGTCAGTTAATAGCAAGTTAACTTTTCTCCTAATAATCCAGATGGTCTAAGATGACATGCTCACTTTGGGTAGACACTATTGGTTAGGTGGGGTAAATAGAGTTAAAAATATTGGTCAAGGACAGAAAACTGCAGTTGGAATACCAACTAATCCATTGAACACCATTAGATACTGTATTTTATATATATATGAGAGAGAGAGAGAGAGAGAGAGAGAGATCATATGCATGAAATGCACACAGAAAATAATTAAAACCAAATACTGCATGTAGCCACGTCACACAGAACTATGCTCAGTTGTACAGAGAAGATATAAATAATAGGACTATCCAAATAATTATAAAAATATTACAAAGAGTACTTTCAATACATTAGAAACAGCATCACCAAAACCCACACTGTATGTACCCAAGGCACACATAGCTGTGCTCGGTAATGTAGTAACAACATAATAAAAATAAGACTAATAGTAAATAAAATTATTAACAATAATAATGAACTTACTTTTGTTAGTCACAACTGTTGCAGTTAATGAAAGAAGTCTTCGTAATAAAAACCATAATAAATTAGTTGATATATTTGCTCTGCTTTTAGCTAGATGTCTCCTTTCTTTACGGGAATAATCCATTAGTTAACATAGCAACTTAAATTTGAAATCCATCAGCCACAGAATTACTGGAAATTGTAGTTATAGCAGGTTGTAATTAGATTCAATATAAACTTGACACTAACTTGTAATATATAGAACATCTAACAGAAATAACGAAGAATTTCCCAACATTTTACTGTGAACTTTCAATTGTAAACACGACCTTTTGGATTCTACCAATTTACAGAGGTGTCAGCAGGAGAGAGTCAATAGAAAGTATTATGTGCTATTAGATATTCTATAATTGTGGTATATTGTTATGTTAATTACTAACATTAGAATTATGTGAGATAACAAGAGTCTTCTTGTGCACATGCATGGTGTGGCGTGCACACTACTTATTATATAAAGTAGATGAAATGACTTTGTCAGTTGAGAACTTCTCAAATGTGAAATCTGTCTAACATTGATTGGATATTAACTCTTTGAAATTATGGATTACAACATGTGACACATTCCAAAAGTTTCTTTCATTTGCTATGTCATCACTAGAAGAAAAAAATCCACCTTTTATGTTAAAAGATAATTCTGTAGAGGCCTTTGATGGTTTTATAATCCACTTTGAAAGATATCTTAGACTATAATGAAGCCAAATGAAAACCATAAATTGGATTTATTTCTATTTAGTGAGAAAGATAGTGCAGTTGGTTATTACTGTGTAATCACTTAAATTTACAAATCAGGAACTTGAAGTTGCCATTACATATTAGTGAAGAGCTAAACATTTTGTCGCATCTAAATTTGCTAACAACTAAAACATAAATGTGAAAGAATTGTGTTTTTGATTTATTGAAATATCAACATGGACAGCCTAATAATGACTTTATATACATTATGTATATATTGAACCTGGGATACACAGACATATATATATATATATATATATATATATATATATATATATATTAAGGATTTAAGAAAGGTGACAGTGCTGAGGCAACAATATAAAAAACACCCAGTCCATCCTATACAGAGGTATAGTGGTAGTGCTGGTGCCACAACAAAAAGCATTCTATTCATTGAAATATCAACCTAGTAATGATTAAAAAAAAATATGAGCTAAATATACGATTGTGAATACTGGCGGTCTGATATTTATTTAATCTATCTCTTTTTATCAAACCACTGAATTACAGCACAGATACAGATACACATACATATATATAAACTTCAAGCTTCCACATAGTTTCCATCTACCAAATTTCAATTACAAAACATTACTCAACCTGAGGCATTAATAGTAGACACTTGTTCAAAGTGTGCCACACAGTACGGCTGGAACCAAAGCCATGTGGTTGCAAAGCGATCTCTTTAACCACACTGCCAAGCCTCTCCCAGAGGAATTTCAAGCTATCAATTGCTAAAGTACTTTTAAACAAAACACCTCATCTTCACATACATACCGCATGACAGAATTAGGATTTCTAATTTAGGCACAAGGCCAGCAAATTTGAAAAAAAGACAGTTGATTAAATTGACCCTAGAATATAAAAAGCTGAAAGAAATACTGCTAAGCATTTGTCTAATGCTATACCAACTCTGCCATTCCACCACCATCTAAATAATTCTTTCTAACACTAGCACAAGGCCATATATATATAGGTCAATCTATAACAGTCCAGTTTCCCCTGACACGATAAAACCCCTATACATATAGAATTACATAAGAGAATAGAAGAAGCAGTCCCCCCTTTCCCCCCATGACCCTTAAGTGGTTCAGTACAAAATGGAGCTGGAATAGTTCTCTGTTTTACTGTATTCTCTCATTATCTGCTGTAACTAACCCTCCAAACTTCCTGTCCAACAACAATGTATAATCTATATCTACTGAATTTAAGAGAATTTATAATCTTTCAACTAATCTGCTCTGCCCTCTTTAACCATTTTTATACTGAAATATCTGTCATCACCAAATATCATTATTACTGGATTGGCAGTATTGGTAGAGAGTCGGACACCATGCTTTGAAGCATAGAGTTACGTCCCTTTATGATCTGAGTTCAAATCCCGCCGAGGTTAACTTTGCCTTTTATCCTTACGGGGTCGATAAAATAAAGTACCAGTAATGTACTGGGTAATTGCTGGCCTTGTGCCTAAAATAGAAACAATTATTACTATTATTGGCACAATATGAATTTCACCTCCAAAGTGAAAATATTTTAGCATCTCATTTATCCAGAATTTGAAGTCAGTAAAAATTGGCAAAATACTGGCCTTATACCACCCCCACCACCACCACCATCATTACCATTTTATCATCAAATTTTTTGTCACATATTTCTTGTCTTATATTTGAGTATATACAGTAAGTCTAAAGACACACGTTTCTAAATCCCCTGTATACAACACTATCATCATCATCATCATCTAATGTTCGTTTTTCCTGCTAGAAAGAATTGGACGGGTCATCACAAACCAAGTCAGTAACACAAGTCAGAGCTACTGATTTCTCAGATAAGTTGGGGCCTCATCTTGCATACATATATTTCCACAATCAAGAGAGTGCACCAGGTTCATTTGTATCCAGGTTCATTTGTATACATAAAATGTATTCCAGCACTAGGGAGATTGTAGTGCCTTTGACACAGCTGATGAGTCCTCAATCCTTTATATGTAAAGTGGTTGATGGTAGGATAGGCATCCATTTGTAGAAAACTCAACAGAGGGTACTGGATACATTTTATCAATGCTAAAATATTCTAAAGAATTAAGAATTGAAATTAGGAATATTTCTAAGGCATGCTAATCTATTAAGAATGAGGAATTAGTTAAGATACTCCTGGTTAGTTGTGGGTAAAAAATAGGTATTAAGTATGATTGGGCTGTTAAAAAAAGGAAACTAATTGTTTTCTACAGAAGTTTAACATATGGAGACAAACTGGTGACTACCAAGAGGGTCGCTTGAAGTGCCTGCAATGGACACTTACCAATTAAAAGAATGGCCTTGACTTACATTCTTTCAAGTGTCTTTAGTGAAGGTCTAAGGCGCCACTCTAAATGTGGGAGCAATTCTCCCTAAGTGGTGTACAGAACTCACAAAGAATGAAGAACTGAAATATTTTTATTTTTATTTTATATTTCTAATTGTAAGTAATGTCTAATGTCTAAGACAAGATGGAGACCAGCTTCCACAACTGTGATAATAACAACTTCAACAACAATACAACCTCATAAAGTACTTCAATTTGATACAAAAGATTGACTTGTTAAAACAAAAGAAAGAAGAAAGAAAGACAGCAAAGAAAACTATTGAAAATTACAAGAATGAAGAAAAGAAAGTTAAAAAGTAGTTGAACCACTCGTGATTGGCAACCAATTAAAGAGAGCAGATAGCAGACTTCGCTTCCATCCAAAACTGACAAGAGACCAGCCGACAGAACAATCGAAGACGATAGCTATTCATCATAGGTGCTTCATAAATCTCATGATTTACTTGAAGCAACTAGAAAGCTTGTTAAAATACACCAACAATCACTAAAGTCTGTAATGAATTTGAAAATGACTCAAAGAATAACTAATGGCTGAAATGTCATCAGGATTTTTAATGAATGGATGATGCTACATAATAGAACATCAAAGACTATAGTAAACTTCACCAATTTAGAGGATTATTATGAATGTGTGGCTACATGTCTGCTGTTTCCTTTTCATAATTCTACCAATTAGATAAAATATAGAGTCAGTTTGTAGCTTCACCTTGTGTTCTAGACAGAGACCCATGACTAACTACTATACCATATTTAGTAAACTGCCATAAAAATATACACACTAATTAATTGATAACAACACAATGTAGCATAGTAGCTCTTGTATCAAAAACTAACGAGAAATTCATTAAGAGAAATAAAGAAATGTTTTGAAAGCTATCTATGCCTGACCCTATGTTTTCCAGTTTCACCTATGGTAACATACTGAAACTATTGTAGCTCTATTTATAAATAATGGTTTATAATTTAAGTTTGGCAATTAAGGGGAGGAAGAGGAACAGTTATTTAGATAGACACTTGACTGGTACTTCATTTGATGGACCTCAAAGTGATGAAAGGCAAAGTTGCCTTTGGCAGGGTTAGAACTCAGAATGTAAAGAGTCGGAACCTAAGACACAAAGTATTTTGTCCAACACTCTACTGATTCTGCCAGTTCACTGCCTTTTTATTTATTTGTTTTCTTATGAACAAAAATGGAAATTTGTTCTTAAGTATCACATCATTTTGGATGTAGAGTCTGTAGACTTCTGAAGGTATTTATTGGTCAGAAACTGCCCATTAATAACATCAACAGTGACATCATATACACGTGCCATAAATAAGGTTGTAATCAATACTATAACCCACAGTATCTAACAGGTATTTATTTTAACCGACTCTTAAAGAATGGTTTTTAATTTAAACATAAAGCCAACAACTGGTGGTCATGGGGGGAGCTAATAAAGTACTTAACTGATATTTTATTTTATTGATCCCTAAAGAATGATAGACAAAGTCAACCTCAGCAGTATTTGAAGAGAAAACATAAACTGCTGTAGTTAAATAGCACAAGCTCTCCTAGTAAGATCAACATGGCTAATGTTGGCAGCCCTTCTAATGACAAGAACATAGTCCGTGCTATTGACATGTTTTCCTTCCTCTCCAAGTCATCCCTCATGGAGATAATACATTTTTTACAACAGACTTACCCAACTACACCACCTTACCCAACTACACCTACCTTACCCAACTACACCTCTCAAAGACAATGACACACGACCGTGACTTCTGGCGTCACGCAGTAATACAGGGTACCCGACCTCCCATGGGTACATGCTGAAGCATATAAACAATATGCCCCCACTCCCCCCACTGCAAGGTGGTCGTAGAGGTGCCACGGCAAAAAAGCACCCAGCCCACACTGTAAAGTGGACGTGTAGGCGCCACGAAAAAGCACCCAGGACTCACTGTAAATGAGGTTGGTGTTAGGAAGGGCATCCAGCTGTAGAAATCAAGCCAGATCAGTTCCTGTATGAGCAAGGCATGGTCAGCCGACCAGACACTGCCCACAACAGGACAACCCGTCTAACCCATGCTAGCGTGGAAGAACGGACGTAAAACGGTGATGATGATGATGATGATGACTATGAAGAAGGTATTGCAAGTGAAAGATGTCACCTAGCTTACCTACTACATAAGTTAGTATTGAGACATATTTACTGTTGATTTTGTACAATCAGCGTGGAATATAGAGAGAAGCTGACCACTATAAGATAGATTTTTATTATTAAGTATTCTAAGAAAAGAAAAGAAGGTGCTAAGTTAGATGGCACATAACAACTGACTCAACACTATTACAGTTAGAGCCAATTTAAAAAAAAAATACAAGCTATAGGAAATTAGATAAATTCTTCTGGAAGGAATGGATAGAGGTGTCTTTTTATATTTAAATTGTTCTGACAAATGTGTGTGTGTGTGAGAGAGAGAGAAGTGAATAAATAAAAAATAATCATGAATTACTGTCACATATTTTCTAAATCTCAGACAGCACATCATTTCAGCAAAGATAGATAAAGATATTTTTTTGTTTCCTTTTGTGCTTAGAGAGAGTAGGAATATTTCATTGTTTGATAAATATCTATATAAATGACAATAACAATAATAATAAATCAATAATGATAAATGACGTGATCACGATGTTAAGCTAGTGTTTAGCTCTGGATTCTGGTAGCATAGATAGAATTGAATCTTCTATTGATGAGGTCACCCACACACAAATCTACCTCAGATAACAAATGCCAAACTGCAATATCTATCTACCCCATAGCTAGATAAACTAATAGGCTAAAGATATGCTATAAATATTTATGTCATTTTCTTCAATATGGAAAAATATAAGAAGTTGCCTTTACATGTTTCACAGCTTGTTGGTTGTTCACCAGAAGAGAAGTACGCTTAGATTCCCACATACAAAGAGAGTTTTAATTAATAAAGTCACCAACAGGGGAATATTGTGTGCATTAGACTGGTCATTTCAGTCCAATCAGCTGGCAAAAATGAGTTGAATCTGTAATTCAAAAGGCCAGCCTTGTCACACATGTATTATGCTGAATCATCATCATCACCGTTTAATGCACATTTTTCCATGCTAGCATGAAAAGAATTTCATTAAGGGGGTAGATGTGTGTGTGGAATGCTTGGGCACTTCCACATTAATTTGACAAGCAGTGTGTTCCTTCCATTGTTCGAACAACTGGAACAGTTGTCATCATAAATGTCGGAGGAGTTCCAGGTGTATTGCTCACACAATATAAAACCAGCTAAAGTTAGCAACATTTTCAGAGCAATTGTCTTAGGCCATACAAACACTACACTCAGTTTTTTGTAGGTGTTACTTTATTCTTTTATTTCTAATGTTTTATTTATTTCAGTATTTGTTGGCAGCCTGCTTAGTAATCAGTCTGATTTGGCAACATCTGACCTGCTCTGTTGTGAAAGCAACATGGAGTGTGGCATTCTTTAACAGTATACCTCTATGCAATTATCAAGTCCAGATCGTATAGTAAATATTTTATATGCATGTAACATGGTATGTTGCCCAATCCAGTACAGAACAGTCCAGTCTAAATGTAGCCACACACATACAAAACACTTTCAACAACATTTTTACATCCGTTTTTCTATGCTTGCATGACTTAACCCTCTTAATGCCAAACCACCTGAAACCACCCTTGGTTCTACAATACAAAACTTTTTATTTTTATCTAAAAAAACATATCATATTTTCATGTAAGAACCTTTAAGTTATGTTTCTAAACACCAGCTTGATATTGAGAAAGTTAATTATATAACCAAGTCTCCTCAAATTCTTGATTATTTTCAAAATTAATTGTAAATCATAGGCAGTGTCTTTTTAACAAATATATGGTAATGAGAATCCTCTCTAGTAGAGTTTCTCTCTACTTGTCTCTTTCCTGCGTAATCTACTTTGTGAGATTCACCTCATGAAATGAAGTGCCTTATTCAAAGACATGTGTCACCTTGTCTAGGAATTGAACCTATGACCTTATGGTTGTGAGTCCAACACACATACAAAAATAAAGTAAAGACCCACATCAGTCATGAATGAACATGGGATTTGCTCCTAGAAAGTTCCCCTCTGGGGCACAAACCTGGGCAAGCTGTTTTTGTGAACGGTCAGCAGTCAGCCATACATACCAGTCTCCCTTCTCCACGCCAGCGATGTTGTTCAAAGGAAAGGCAAAGGCTGATACAGCTGAACACCAGTGATGTCGCAACTCATTCCTATGGCTGAATGAACTGGAACAATGTGAAATAAAGTGTCTTGCTCAAGGACACAACACACTGCCCGGTCCGAGAATCAGACTCACAACCTCACGTTTTCAATCACAATGTTCTAACCACTAAGCCATGTGCCTTCACATATATAGCATGAAGAAAAATACATGAGATTAGAAGAATGTAATAATTATATATTACAGTGTTGCATCAGTAAAGGAATGTGGAAGGGTTAACAAACATTGCAGAACAAATTAATCTGTTAATGAATTTAAAATATTCACTAAAATAAATGCCTCAAAAAGAAAAAAAACTTAAGAAACAAACATATTTGCTTCATTAAATACCACCATCATCATCAACAACACCATCATCTTCACCAGTATCATCACAGCCACTATCATCAACACCATGAACCCCTATCCTCACCACCACTATCATCATCACCACTATCTCCACCACCATCATCATTAACACCTCCCCCTTTATCACTACCATGCCCCCCCCCCCCCAACAACCTTCCTTTATGCATTTATTTCCCATATTTTAGAATGAAAAAAATTAAAAGAATCTAGAATCCTGTCCCACTAGGTCCAGGATTCTAGAAATAAAACGGTTTATCCAGTGGACCAGTGATGATAGTAATAGTGGTTGTAGTAGTGTTTGGTGTTGTAGTACTAAAAGTGGGAGTGATATACTAGAAGTAGTAGTAGTTGTATTAACAGTGGGAATGGTGTAGTAGTAGTAGTACTAGCAGTAATGGTAGTGGTAGTAGTGGTGGTGGTGGTTGCGGTGGTGGTGGTAGTAGTAGTGTAGTAGTAGTAGTAGTAGTACCCGCAGTAATAGTAGTAGCAGCCGCAATAGTAGTAGTAGTAGCAACAGCAGCAGTATTAAGAGTAGTAGTAGTGGTGGTAGTAGTACCAGTATTATGAGTAGTAGTAATAGTAGTAGTACCAGCAGTGGTAGTAGTGGTGGTAGTAGTAGCAGTATTATGAGTAGTAGTAGTAGTAGTAGTAGTAGCAATAGTAGTAGTAGCAGTATTATGAGTAGTAGTTGTAGTAGTAATAATAATTGTGTAACTGTTCCTAACAGGTGTTGAAAGTCTTAAGTCATTATATTGGTTAATTAGCCACAGCATCTGATATACACTGTAGTTATTAATAGAGATACATCAACAGCATCACTACATACTACACTACACCACACTACACACTGCACTATACACCACCACACTACACACTGCACTACACCACCACACTACACACTGCACTATACACCACCACACTACACACTGCACTATACACCACCACACTACACACTGCACTATACACCACCACACTACACACTGCACTATACACCACCACACTACACACTGCACCACCACACTACACACTGCACTATACACCACCACACTACACACTGCACTATACACCACCACACAACACACTACACTATACACCACCACACTACACAACCACATTACGCACTACACCACACACCGCCACACTACACACCTCCACACTATACACCACCACACTACACTCACTACACATTACACCCCACACTACACACCACCACACTATAAACCACACTACACACCATACACTCACTACACATTACACCCCACACTACACACCACCACATTATAAACCACACTACACACCATACACTCATTACACATCTGTTACATAGATTGGACATTTCTTTTACTAATCTTTCACTTTTAGCCACTTAAGTCCCACCATCATCATCATCACCACCATTGCCACCACCACAATCGCCATCATCACCACCACAATCGCCATCATTTCCACCATCATCATCACCACCATTGCCACCACCACAATCGCCATCATTTCCACCACCATCATCACCATGTCACCACCACCATGGTGACATGAGTGGGACACTAACAGCAGAACATTTTTTTTTATATAATAGAGAAGAAAAACTTGATTTCAACAGGAAAGTAAAAACTGACAGCTAATGAGGCTAAATATTGGGGGGTGGGGGCTTTAGACTAATTAGGGTCGTTATCTTAACTAATTAGGGTGGTTATTACTTTGATTCAAGTAATGATGGTGAGAAGGAGGGGATATAGAAACAAAAAGCAGAAGAAACCCTTTCTAATGAAAGAAATGTTGTAGATTAGCAGAATCGGTAGAGCATTGGGCAACATGCTTTGTGGCATATAGTCCTTTTACATTTTGAGTTCAAATCCCATCGAGGTTAGCTTCGTCTTTCATCCTTATGGGGTTGATAAAATAAAGTACCAGTAATGCACTGGGACGATTTAATCAACTTTCCCCTCTCCAAAAAAATTGTTGGCCTTGTGCCTAAATGAGAAACTTTTGAAAGACACTGCCTATAATATTAAAATAATTTGGAAAATAATAGTTTATAGGGATTTCATGATATAACCTTCTGATTATTGAGTTGATGTTTGGAGTATAACTTAACTTTTATAAAATTATGATAGAATGGTTTTAGATAAATATAAAAACTTTAACACTTTCATTACTCTATTTCTAATAAAAGACACTGCCAATGATTTTCAAATAATTTTGAAAATAATCAAAATTTTGGAGGGATTTTATAAATATAACTTCCTCATTATTAAACTAGTGTTTGGAATATAACTTTAGGAGAGGAATATCAATATAGATGTGTTGATATTATGGTGTCATATTAATAACTCAAGATGTTCCTCTCTTAATTTCATGTAGTTTTATATAGTATAGTATTTCTGAAGATCCAAACATATTGAACATTAATATATGTAGGGATGTTTTCATTTCATCTGTTTTTTAAAGTGTTTATATTCATCTAAAAAAACTTTTATAATAATTTTATGTATGAACCTTTGTTAACTTACACTCCAGACACTAGCTTAATAATTTTTACTTGATTTCTCCCTCAACTCTTGAATATTTTCAAAGTTATTTGAAGATCATAATCAGTGTCTTTAATTAGAAATATTGTAATGTAATGGTTAATAACAGTGTTGGTGGATTGGCAGAGTTGTGAATGTGTTGAACAGATGTTTAACAGTATTTGTTCTGGCTCTGGGGGTGGAGAAGATAAAGTACCAATCAACTGACCCCCTTCCAACAAATTTACTGGCCTTGTGTCTAAATTAGAAACCATGTAAAAAAAAAAATCATTATATTATGCAATATTTGGAAAGAGGTGAAGAGAACGTTCCATGATGATCTGGTGGCAGACAAGAGATAGAGACTTGAAACTTGTCAAAAGTTGGAACAATGTATTGATAGATGCAACTGACCGTGGCCATTGTAGCACTTTGGCTGCTTCATGTGTCTCAAGATATGGGAACTTCTAAGTCTAAGTAAGAAATAGAATAATGTCATTATTTTCAAAGTGTGTCACTAGTTTCATGTTTCTAGGTTGACAAGCAAACATAAGGGCCAGTCAAGATATTTGTGTGCCCAGTGAAATAAAATGATCCCTTCTTTCAGAAACTGTCTATTACATCCCTGTGCCTTTATCAAAATATAAGGCTTAAAAAAATACGATGTTATGGCAGCTATTTCTAACTCGACTTTTTCATTAGCTTCTCTTAACAATGCAACAAGTTTAACATGTTTTTCAGCCCCCTTCCTTTTGCCTGCTCATGTAAAAATGATGCTTTACTGCTCCAAGTAGTCATACTGGTCATCAATATTTGAAAACTTAAAACAGAACTATACAAGAGAAACAAGGGCTATGAAATAATTATATACATAACACACATATATACATACATTCATAAATAAATATAAACAGAGAAACACACATACATAGATAGATATACACAGAAATACATACATACAAACATATTGGCTGCATATCTTGATTTCGAGAATTGCCATATATGGGTGGCATGAACCTTTTAAGGACTTAGATTCCTTTCAGCATATGTTGCAATGAAAAAAAAAGAAGAAGATGGGTCATGCTCCTTGCAAAACACGTAAAAGTTATTTAGATCCAGTGACGCCTGTGCTTGAAGCTTTTTTTTTTTTATATGCCCATGCTTCAAGAACTGCCTTGCACTGGACCAATCCCACTCTGAACAATGGTGAGATATCTAAAAAGAAAAACAGGTCAAGATCATTGGTAGCCATCAGATTGCGGGGGGGGGGGGGGGGGGGGGGGGGTTACATAGGAGATTTCCTTCTGTTAGAATGTCCTAAATAGAACTAGGAGTATCTCACTCCCAGTGAGATAACAGCATGATTGGTCACCTAACCGAGTATTTCCATGTACCCATACATACAAACACACACATACACATATAAATACACACATGTATATACATATACATGTACATACATATACATATGTATATGTATGTACTCATACATACATATACATACATATATATATATATATACATATATACATATATACATATATATATATATATATATATATATATATATATATATGTATGTATATACATGTATATATATATATATGCATGTATATACATGTATATATATATATAGATATATGTATGTATGTATATATATATAGATATATGTATGTATATACATGTATATACATACATATATCTATACATACATACATATATCTATATATATATACATGTATATACATACATATATATATATATACATGTATATACATACATATGTATATACATATATATATATATATATATATACATGTATATACATGTATATACATACATATATATACATGTATATACATACATATATATACATGTATATACATACATATATATACATACATATATATACATACATATATATATATGTATATACATACATATATATACATGTATATACATACATATATCTATATCTATATCTATATATATATATATATATATACAAATACATACATATATCTATATTATATATATATATATGGTGGCTGCCAACTCGTTTTCGAGTATGGCCACTACTTTATATCCATGTAGAAGAACCCCTACCGATGCGCTGAACGAGTGTGACTTTTTAGTCCTCCAGGGATTTGAAAACTCTGGTACAAACACTGCACCTGTGACAATTATTTACACACAGTGCTGGGCCCATGGTACCATGTGACGACAAGTGCAGAGAGATCAGAGATCTCCAGATACAAAGCAATGCCTGTGCCGTGAAGCTTTTATAGTGAGCAAAGGCACTGCACAAAGCCAGTCCCACTCTCTTAACCAAGATGATATTTACCAAAAAGAAGAACAAATCAACATCATTGGATACCATCAGGGTTGCAGGTGTTATATCAGAGTTTTCCTTCTCCTAGAATTCTGCCTTGACAAAGGCTAAGGGGGTCATATATATATAGACATGTATATACATATCTATATATATATACATATAGATGTATATACATACATGTATATATATACA
>OZ024746.1:15941797-15966797 GCA_964016885.1 Eledone cirrhosa | reverse complement strand
ATTAGAAATAGAGTGATGAAATGAGAATTGGCAGCAATATGAGCAGATCAAACAACTATAAAGAATGCATTACCACTGCTACTGCCACTACCACTACCACCATCACCACCACCACCACAACAGCCACCACTGCCACTGAGATTGAACCAGAGACTTAATGATTAAGAAGCAGATCTCTAAACTATCCATCTGCGTTACATCCCCTCAATTTACAATTCCCCTCCCAATATATATATATATATATATATATATACATATATATACACACACTCACACACACAACAATGAGAAACTATAGTAGTATACCCATATACCAGTATTTCTAAGGACAGAGAGAATTCATGAAGTCAGTAGAGCATGAGACAACTGCCATGTAATATTTAGAGAAGTTCTTTTATCTTTTCAGTGCATGACTTCTCATAGCTGGGAGCTGATAAAATAAGTACAGTCAAGTACTGAACATGAATAAATTGCCTGTAACTTGCCCACAAAATATCAGCCTTTATGTTGATACTACAAAAACAACAATATCATTTTATTACTACAAGAAAAAAAACATCTCAGTCAAATTTAATTTAACTCTTAACATCCAGTAATAGTTTACTAGAAAATATCTAAAAACTGGTTTGTTAATTCAAATGTTTACAGTATCTTTATTAATTAACAGATTGTTGTGAAAATGTGTAGTATTTTAGTAAAATTTAATGTAATGCAGTTGTTGTGCTAGTAGTCTATACTTTTCAAGAATCTCTTACTAATGTTGGTTTGTGTGGTATCAAGAATCTCTTACTAATGTTGGTTTGTGTGGTATCAAGAGTTAATGACACTGAAATTTTTAAGGATGACTTTTGCCCAGTTAATTCCAGATGGATTGAACCCAGATCACTGAAGTACTAAGTCAACTGTTATGTTCCAGTCAACTCTAGATGGATTGAACCCAGATCACTGAAGTACTAAGTCAACTGTTATGTTCCAGTCAACTCTAGATGGATTGAACCCAGATCACTGAAGTACTAAGTCAACTGTTATGTTCCAGTCAACTCTAGATGGATTGAACCCAGATCACTGAAGTACTAAGGTAAATGTTGTCTTACAGTTCAATCTTTTCATCTCTCAGTCATTTTCACAGATACGTTATCAAGAAACATTCACCACAGACATTATCTTAAGTGTCCAGAGTTACTTAAAGGTTTATTTTAGCCATTAATCTTTAAAATTAGATAACTGCAGCCTATAGATTGGTATTTATGGATGCAGCTTACCTACTGATATCTGTGAATATAAGATACCAGATGATGTTGGACACCTTTATATGAAAACAAAACAAGAAAGTAATGTTAGTAAAGTGGTTCTGGTGATAGTAGCAGTGTAGCTAACAATAGAAGTGGTCGGTATTGGTCAATAGAGTTAGTAAAAAGTCAAGCTTCAACTGCAACATACTTGTTTACCTGTTACACTGACAGCATGACACCCACTGGCTGCTATTTGTTATCTCCTAGCTAGAGTTTATGTTAAGGAAATCAATCAAAATGGAACTAGTATTTAGTGTTTGCCCTTGTTGTTATTTTTTCTGTTGTTATAATAGATGTGAAACATAGCGTGAATGCTGTGTGTACTTTTGATATCATTTGTCAGTTCCTCATACAACTTTGGTGTAAACTGATACTCACACAGCAGCTTTTTACCAGCTTGATTGGTTAACAGGCTGGTCTAAAGATCTGTAGACATACACTAACACACACACACTCTCTCTCTCTCTCGCTCTGATACACAAACAAATACATGGATACACGGACATCATACATACAACACTGCGCATATACACACAGACACTCAGAAACAAGACAATACACAGGCAACAGACACACCTACACACACACACACACACACACCTATATTCATACATAAGCGCACATCAGAGAGAGTGGGGGGGGGGAACAACTCCACCTATCCTGCTGTACTAAATCAGAAAAGAAAGATAAACCAAATAATAGGTGAGAATCATAAGTACTAGAAAGTAAGGAGGTTGTTAGAGTTAATTGCTTGATCACAACATAGTCAATATTTTCTGAGCAGTTGAAATGTTGAAGAAGCAAGTTAAGCAGCCTACCTTTGATGTTATTAACTTTACTTTAAATTGGTCATATTCACCAAAAATAAAGACTGAACTTCTTCCTTTATAATCTCAGACAATATAAAGGAAAACTTGATCTAGCATAATGAATAAAGACATTTCCATGCTCCCAATCATGCGATTGATCTATCTTTTACTGTGTAATTATGTTCAGATACAAGAACATTCCAAATTTGCTAATCATATGTCCAATGAATAGCATTCTTCTCACACTATATATAATAAACATCTTTTTAGACTTTAAAATCAACATTATTATATTTGATGATGTATACAATACTAACAATACTATTTTCTGTAGAAACTCTAAACTAATAAATAAATAGATTTTAAAATGTGGATGTTGAAGAATCAGAGTCAGTGAGTAGTATAGATCTTTGTGTCAGGTTTTATAACTCTTCCATGGACCTGCTCTAGTTAGAAATCAATTATGAAGACATCAGATCAACTATAGATTCAGGAAGAACAGGTCTGATTGAACAAAAAAAAAACAAAAAACAATCAACTCTATCAACACACACAACAAACCTTATAGCAATTATGTTGTCTGATTAGGCTCAGTTTACTTGGCTGACAACCAGTTCCATTCTTATTTCTGGGCTGAATGATTCAGGTGGCTGGGGATGGGAGGGTGGAGAAGTTTTAACAATTGTCAACAGGTTGCCACAACAAATCCCAATTATGATGGTATAGAAAGATGAATGTAAAAAGATAGAAGTGCCGTACTAAACTAGATAAACAGAACTAACTTCAACTTGAACCGTGAGTGAAAGAGAAATAATATTACATAAAGAATAAATATAAGATGGATCATGAAACACATAAACGGGTATCAGAGCTACCTGGAACATTCTTAAAATTGGCCTCTGAAAGGTGTGTGTGTATGCATGTGTACTTGAAATATATACACATAATATATCAAATTTTAAATATCTTGATTTCATTGTTCTGTAAAGAGCTTAATGAAAGTAATATTTTAATATTCTGGTCACCTTTGCACCTTGTCATATGAATGACATTATATAATATTATTTTCTGCAATATTCTTATATATATATATGTATGTCTGTGTGTGATGTACAATACTGTATGGTTGTAAAACATGAGCAGTGACTGCAGAGGATATGTGAAGGCTGGAAAAGAAATGAAGAGAGCATGCTTCGATGGATGTACAATGTTAATGTGCATGTAAGACAAAGTATGGATAAACTGAGATAGAAACTGAGTATATGAGGAGTCAGATGCTGTGTGCAGGAGAGAAGACTGCATTGGTATAGATATGTGATGCTCATGGATGATGATCACTGGGTGAAGATGTGCAAAGAAATTCCAGTGGAAGGAAGCTGGAGTTGAGGAAGACCAAGGAAGACCCGGGTGGAAGTCATGAGAGCTGATCTCAAATAGCTGAAACTCCTGGTAGAGATGACAATGGATTGATGCGAGTGGAGAGATGCTGCACTGAAAAGTACCCAGCCAACCCATGCAAACATGGAAAAGCAGACATAAAATGATGATATATAATTAATGACAGCATTCAGAATAGAATCAGGATAAACCACAGTTAAATAAGGTACTCAGTACATTAGAAGAGAATAAGCATATTATGTTATATAGATATGTTAGGATCTGTAATGTCTTTCAATCTTTCAATCCTGTTTGATGGAATAAATACCAGTGATATCATGAGGGTTATTCTATCAACTATAATAATTGTTTCTACTTTTGGCACAAGGCCAGCAATTATCCCAGTGTATTACTGGTACTTTATTTTATCGACCCCGTAAGGATGAAAGGCAAAGTTAACCTCGGCGGGATTTGAACTCAGACCATAAAGGGCCGTAACTCTTTGCTGCAAAGCATGGTGTCCGACCCTCTACTGATACTGCCAATCCACCGCCCTAATAATAATAATAATATTATTATTATAACAGTGGATGGGTAGTATCCGTAGAGCATCCAACAACTTGCTTTGTGACATATAGTTACAACCTTTATGTTCTGAGTTCTAATCTCGTTGATGTCAGCTTTGACTTTCATCGTTACAGGGTTGATAAAATAAAATACCAGTAATGAACTGGTACAGATTTAATTGACTTTCCCTTCAAAATTGTTGGCCTTGTGCCTAAATCAGAAACTATTATTATTATTCTAGCTAATATGAAATGTAGACCAAATATGTGCTGCAGACAATTGGTGATATTGTTTATAAAAATAATCAATAAATCAACATTGCCAGGTTTCAGCCCACTAGATACCATAGATTACCATTGAAGGGTAACATTTGCAGCAGAAATCACCAAATTCTACAATAAAAATAGACGCTAGAGCTGAAACAGCAAATTAATATTTAACCAATAGAAAAGTTTATTGAAATGGCTGATAGAAGAATATTCCATTGTTTGTTATCTGCGTTATTAGTATTATTTGGTTTGGTGGCTCACTCTACTGCGTTCAAATCTTGTCTGAGTCAATGTTGCAGTTCATCTGACAAGGGTTCAGAAAGTAAGGGCTAGTAAATATACTGGAGTTAATTCAATCAACTAAAGCCTCTGCTACAGAAAAATTGGCCTTGTGCCTAGTGGAAGACAATATTTTAACTAACAGACTAACAGATATATAAGCTATGGAAGAATGTGCATTCTTTAGCATCAGCATACTTTATTTTGCAAAAGCTCATAGATGAGAATTTGGCAGTAAAACAAGAAAATCAGACAGTGCATCCTGGTACTATCCTAGTTTCTTGTCTCATGGCTTTCATTTCAAATCCTGTCAAGGTTAATTTATTTTAATGAACCACCTCAAAGTTACTAAATGTTTAAATACCAATAATTCTGTTGGGATTTAACATTCATGAAAGTTCTGGTCTGGTCTGGTCCAGTCTCTCCCCTTTAAATAAATGTTTCATTCATCTTTCAACCAATAAGTACCAGTAATTCTGTTGTGGACACCTACATATGTCACCACCACACGTAGTGGTCGCCGAGTACATTGGGACAAAAAGCTTTGCAAGACTCTATATATATGAACTATGCTATATAGAGCAAGCTTTTTGAGTTCTTGTCCTCTCTTGTATTTATATTAAATGCATTAATTAATGGGAACTTTGGACTATTTCTGTTGCTCAGTTTTTTTTTATGTTCCTCTTTTTCTCTGAAGCAAAACGCAGACATTCCTATGAAATGAATATTTAGTTTTCTGTGAATTGATATTGTTTATTATATATTTACTGTTATATATTTTTTTTCTTTCTTGCAACTGCTACCCTTTTTTTTCTCTGTCGGCTTTCAGCCTAAGCAGGGGATGATGTAGCAGTAATATATATCCTTTGTAATTAAATGTATTTTCCTTCGGCGGAAGAAAAATGTTACGGATGTAAATTGGCTGAAGTGTGAGCCAATCAAAACCTTTGGCGTAGCGATACAAGTAACTGGACTACTTAGACGAGAGAACGGAAGTTAAGTCAGAAGATCAGTCTCCAGATAAACCTGCTATCGTCAAAACGTCGATTCTTCGACACGCCATATCCTGTCATATCTCACACATGGAAATACAGGCAAAATGACTTTCACAGTGTGAAGCAAGAATAAATGAAGTACATACTTATAATGGAGTTTGTCTATTTAATGCCTTCTGATCTAACCTTACTAACAACTATAACAACTTACATTCTTCATTATAAGGTTTCATTCATCTTTCAACCACTTCCCATTAATATAATAGCATTTGGTTTGTTTTGGATTTTTAATCTGAGAGGAGGAGCAGAATATACAACAGTGAATGGGTTGGATGGTGTGTATCAAGCTGAAAGCAAGGGTTGCACTGAGCAATCATCATCATTATCAGCATCATCATTTAATCCTGTTTTCCTTGCTATCAAGGTTTGCACTGGGCAAACATCATCATCATTTAATGCCCGTTTTCCTGACTAGCAAGGGTTGTACTGAGCAATATATTTAGCAATAAGAAATACTAAGTGAAATATTACAGAGAACAGATATGATGAGCATGTTTAAATGAAGGTAACATGGAGCAGTTAAATCATGAACAGTCAAAGAAAGGGGTAGAAGAAGGAGACATTATTAGAGACTGTAAAGAGTTTACAATGAAGGGTTTACTTGTTAAACAGGTGATCTTGACATTGATGTAATCTAATGATAGGCAGAGTTGCTAGAATGTCAGACAGGTTCATTTATGGTATTTGTTCTGGCTCTCTATGGCTCAAAGTTCAAATCCCACTGAGGCTAGTTTTGCCTTTCATCCTATTCCACATTTGAGCATCCTACATCTTTTATAAATTTATTCCTTCAGTATTTTGTAAGTTCAAAAGTTCAAGCTTCTCACACAATGTTGTATTTACATCAAATATAATATTTTCAAAATACATTAACCCTTTTGTAACTATATTTTTAAAGAAACAGATTTCTACATTCCAGTTAATCTTGAAGATAATCAAACATTGGCAGGAATTTATGAAGATATCCAAGTTTTTTTATTAGCTCTTAAATTAAGCCAGTGTTTAACTTGAAGTTTTCACATAAAATTAAGATAAAATGTTTTGAATTTAAATATAAATACTTTTAACAAACTAGTTTGTATCATCATAAAAGCAAGGGTGTTGGTATCAAATAGGTTAAATAATAGCATTATCTAGACACAGTATCATATATATATATATAATTGTTTCTACTTTTGGCACAAGGCCAGCAATTACCCAGTGTATTACTGGTACTTTATTTTATCGACCCCGTAAGGATGAAAGTCAAAGTTAACCTCGGCGGGATTTGAACTCAGACTGGCAAGGGCCGTAACTCAATGCGTCAAAGCATGGCGTCCGACCCTCTACCGATACTGCCAATCCACCGCCCTAATAAAATGTAATTTGCTTGAAGCATTGTATATCTATACTATAAAGCTGACGGCTGTATGTGGGTAACAAACTTTCCGCCAAACGGCTGGACCAAACAGCACCATAGATGTAACTTTTTGCAAGTAAAAAAGTGAGGGTATTTTTGTCTATTGAATTTTGTTAAAAGATTAAAGACATTTACGTCCCTTTACGATCTGAGTTCAAATCCCGCCGAGGTTGACTTTGCCTTTCATCCTTACGAGGTCGATAAAATAAAGTACCAGTAATGCACTGGGTAATTGCTGGCCTTGTGCCTAAAGTAGAAACAATTATTTAAATATTCACTTCTTTAAAATTTAAAATATCAACACTTCCGGTTATATGTCATTCTTCACTTTTTCTTATGACGTAGCACAACATTCCCTTCTTTTTCCTAGTCTGTCTTTTTAGATAGATACATAGCTATAACGTAGCACCCTTACAATATGTCTCTGTATGTCTGGCTGTCTGCATTAGATAATGTTTTTCAAAATATTAACTTCTGCGTTCACAGACTGATTTTTTAAATTTCAGAAGATCCCGTTAAGGATGAAAGCAGTGATTCTTTGCTTAAACTTTAATCTGTTATTTTAATATATATATTTGTGTACAGATATTTTTGCATACACAAAAACAAAAACCTATTTATTTCACGAAAGCACAGATGGCTTATCGTCATTGTTACTGTTCGAGGTTAGAGGACCACAGTCTTTCCAAGATCTGAGAACCATTAATGTTCCACTTACCGTTTGGCTTGCCAGATGCATGGTATGCTACACGATCACAGCCAATGGCACCTCACCCTGCAAGAAGTAGCAACTGCTAAAGTCCCTTCTCAGCTGCGAAAACTTTTTGCTATTATGCTGCACAACTGCGATCTTGCCACCCCTCTCACAATGTGGAACAACCACCGCGAAAGTCTAGCTGAGGACATCCTCCACCGCAGACACAATCCGAACGTAACATACGATGTCGTTTTCAATGAGGCACTCATTTGTCTTGAAAACAGTGTCCTGGAGATTGGTGATAGGCCTCTAAGTCACTACAGCTTACCTGCTCCTGACAGGAGTGTCCAGAGGTCAACATCTACAGAGCTTCTCTGCGAGACGAGCTACAAGATCAGTGATTCTCTCATGATCAATTGTATGTAGGATGCTCTAGGGTGAGCTCGCCAAACAATCTCTTCATCTTTGCTCCGGAGGGCCGAACAAAATATATTGTATACTCTGAGGCTCGAACAATGTAATTTAAATATTTTCTGTTACTTGGTATTTTCATTATGGTTGTACAAATTATTGTTTCTTAAAAAATGTGTTCTCTGTTCAGTCTTTATTGTTGTAACTATCAATTTTCTTTAACGTACTGGCTGCTGAACTGGGGTATCCTAAAAACTATTCAAACTTACGTTAACCCCCCCCCCTCGCTGACTTGAGAGGGCGTGCAGTATCTTTGCACTAGAGTGTAGGAGGGATTCCTGAAAAGATAAAATGCCAGTATAACTAACCGGGCGCCAGCCGGACGGGCCAGCTAGTAATATATAATGTGGAAAGTGATATATGTAAGAAGGCTAAACAGTGGAAAATGGACGGTAAGATGATGGTAACGAAAAATTTAGTTACCTGGTGATCTTTGTTTTGTTTTTTCGTCCTATTATTTCGGTGCTTGTACTCTGACAAAGGTAATTTTAAGTCCAAAAATATTAGGATGAAGGAAACAATAAAACAAACAAATATTACCATGTAACTAACTTTTTCGTTGCCTTCATCTTACTGTCCATTTTGCATTGTGTAGCCTTCTTACATATATCACTTTTCACATTATATATCATTATCATCATTTAACATCTATCTTCCACGTTAGCATGGGTTAGACGGGTTTGTCCCATTTAGAGGCAATTTGGATTAGGTGACCATGTCTCGCTCATATAGGACTGTTCCTGGCTGGTTTTCTACAGCTGGATGCCAACCACATATATAGTACATCTAGACACCATATCATATTCTTATGAGCTTTATTGACATTCCAAAGGATGAAAGGCAAAGTTGATCTCAGCTAGATTTGAATTCAAAACATGAAACATATGCTACAAACCATTTTATCCAAATAAAGTGATATCTACAGAATATAGTGATATCCACAGAATATAGTGATATCCACAGAATATAGTAATATCTACAGAATATAGTGATATCCACAGAATATAGTGATATCCACAGAATATAGTAATATCTACAGAATATAGTGATATCTACAGAATATAGTGATATCTACAGAATAAAGTGATATCTACAAAATATAGTGATATCTACAGAATAAAGTAATATCTACAGAATATAGTGATATCTACAGAATAAAGTGATATCTACAGAATAAAGTGATATTCACAGAATATAGTGATATTCACAGAATATAGTAATATCTACAGAATATAGTGATATCTACAGAATATAGTGATATCTACAGAATATAATAGTGATATCTACAGAATATAGTGATATCTACAGAATAAAGTGATATCTACAGAATATAGTGATATTCACAGAATATAGTGATATCTACAGAATATAGTGATATCTACAGAATATAGTGATATCTACAGAATATAGTGATATCTACAGAATATAATAGTGATATCTACAGAATATAGTAATATCTACAGAATATAGTGATATCTACAGAATATAGTGATATCTACAGAATATAGTGATATCTACAGAATAAAGTGATATCTACAGAATATAGTGATATTCACAGAATATAGTGATATCTACAGAATATAGTAATATCTACAGAATATAGTGATATCTACAGAATATAGTAATATCTACAGAATATAGTGATATCTACAGAATAAAGTGATATCTACAGAATATAGTGATATTCACAGAATATAGTGATATCTACAGAATATAGTGATATCTACAGAATATAGTGATATCTACAGAATATAATAGTGATATCTACAGAATATAGTGATATCTACAGAATATAATAGTGATATCCACAGAATATAGTGATATCTACAGAATATAGTGATACCCACAGAATATAGTGATATCCACAGAATATAGTGATATCCACAGAATATAGTGATATCCACAGAATATAGTGATATCTACAGAATATAGTGATATCTATAGAATATAGTGATATCCCCTGAATATAGTTTACATGAATAGATAGAGGTTTAGCGAAAAGATCCTTATTAGCAATAATCTCCACATTCCACCGTACTCTAATTAACGAACCATTTTGATGCCAAGTGAAAAAGTTGAATTCTACTTCATTTAATGGTAATGTCTAATTTTGCTAAACTAATCTGGCACCAATTTGGAAGATATACTTGGAAGAGCATTAATACATCCAATTGGCATGACAACTAACTGCAGGCCACAATATATATGTGTGTGTGTGATCATCATCAGCAGCATTTAACATCTATTTTCCATAATTGTATGGGTTAGATGAGTTGTCCTGTTCTGAGGCTTGACCAATCAGGTGACTACATCTAGCTCATATATTCCATTTTTGGCATAATGTCTGTAGCCATAGCTGAATGCCCTTCCTAACGCCAAGCAAAGTATGAAAATACTAAATATGATTATTTCCCTTTAACCACACTTACTCACCCTAGACAAGGTAACATAGTTGTGTCAACAATCACCTGAAGAATAAAAAAAATATCCCAAAAGACATGAAAGTACTTCAAAGAATATGAAATAAAATGTCAAAATCCAGCTGTGTCAAGCTGTGATATATACGTGTGTGTGTGTATGTGTATGTATGTGTGTGTGTGTGTTTAAATGTGTATGTATTAATATCCGTAGGTGTGAAAAAGGAAAACAGGAAGAGAGCTGTTTTGGCAGTATCGGTAGAGGGTTGGACACCATGCTTTCTAGCATAGTTACGCCCCTTTACAGTCTGAGTTCAAATCCCGCTGAGGTTAACTTTGCTTTTCATCCTTACGGAGTCGATAAAATAAAGTACCAGTAATGTACTGGGTAATTGCTGGCCTTGTGCGTAAAGTAGAAACAATTATATTATATATGTATGTTCATACACAAAACAAAAGTGCTACCTAAGGTTTCAAGGCCCAATATTGACCATATCTCCAGAATGTAAGAGGGTTCAAAATTGTGACCAAATCATTCAACTGCGTGAAGATAGGTCACACTTTTGATCCCTCTTACATTCTGCCAATCAACTGACCATAATAATATTAGTTTCTAAAGGAAGGTGAGAAATTTGTAAAAGAGATATTACTGATTATATAATTCACAGCAGACCAGGCTTTCCAAAACACTTTAAATCATGACTAGATTTTTTTTAAAGAAAACTCTCACAACCCCAACCCACTTTCACTAAAAGGAATTTGTGTCATTATTTTAATATGTCGGAATTTTTCTGCATGGTTATAATTAAATTTGAAATTTGTGGCTTTGTTTCTAAATGTACAATTACAAAGTTATTTTTTGTTTTGCAGGAAAAATTGCAATAACCGTCAAATAATGATCCTAAAGCTGGAATATAGAATTTTTTAAATGTCCTAATTTCACTGGTAAACTCCTTGAATATTTAATCAATCCCAAATTGGGAAGGCCTTCAGTAGACAACTAATAGTCATTACATTGATACCAGGAGGGGAAAGGAATAGTTAACTCAGGTGGAATAGACCAGAAGTTTGCAGTAATGTAAATGTGAAAGATGAAAGGTGAGATGACATAAAGAGTTGTGAGGTCAAAGATTAAATTAAACATGTAACTGTGTCAGACAATAATACATAGAACTGTTATAGAGGGTGAGGTAGTTGAAATTTCATCTCTTGGAATTTCATTATCAACATTCTTCCTTTTACTATCACTCTTTCACTCACTACCTCTCACTATCTCTCTTTCACTCATTTCCTCTCACTATCTCGTATTTTCACTCCTACCTTCACTTTTCTGTCAATCCATTCTCTCATTGTCTCCCCAGCCAATTTTTTTCCATCTATAAAATATTTCCTATATTCTCACTTTTGCCACAACCCCAGACACTGCCACCACCCATAACACAGAGGAGAAGAAGATATCCAAATACCAAAACTTAACTGACCACTTCCTTTCCATGATGGTTGTCTTCAGGCCCTAAATTACTGTTTCCCTCCGTAGAATTGGGAGGAATGCATCTCGCCTGAAGAAGGAGCCCTGTGAAGTGGAATGGCTGGTGCAGTGGGTATCGCTGGCTGTTCTATGTAGCAATGCTTTCTCTATTTTGTTCATGGGGTACAACTAAGATATACCATCAAACCAATGATATAGAGCGTGTCCTCCATTCACTCTTCCCCTTTCATTATTTAATATTTTAAGGTGGTGGATTGGCAGTATCGGTAGAGGGTCGGACGCCATACTTTGACATATAAAGTTACGGCCCTTGCCATTCTGAGTTCAAATCCCGCCTAAGTTAACTTTGCCTTTCATCCTTACGGGGTCGATAAAATAAAGTACCAGTAATGCTCTGGGTAATTGCTGGCCTTGTGCCAAACGTAGAAACAATTATTTAATATTTTTCTCCTTTTTTTCTCTCTCATCTAGTTTCACCCGGTCCCTAATCAACTGTGCTATAACTCTTTCTGTTACTTTCATGACCTGGTCCATCAGCTTTATACCTCTATAGTTTCCTCTATCGAGTGCATCACCTTTACCTTTGTAGCAGTTGACAATGATGCTACTGCACCAATCTTTTGGTATGACACCTTCTAGTATTACCTGGTTAACAATACGTGTGGTTATAGTGTGACCTACAGACCCAGATGCCTTCAGCATCTCGGCAGCTATACCCGATGGACCGGTTGCCTTGCCCATCTTCATATCTTTGATTGCCTTACTTACTATGCTGCTACTGACTTGTACTGCTGGCCCCTCTATAGGGTCTACTTGGAGTAGGGTCTCTTCTTCCCATGCATTCTCCTCATTTAGTAATCTATCATAATGACTCTTCCATGCATCTTTCTTCTCAGCACTTGTGAGGGCAAGCTCACTTTTATCATTCCGGATACACTTCTCTCCAATGACATCACAATTCTCTCTGACACACTGCCTCGCAATCTTGAACACCTCCTGCTTCTGGTCCTCACGTTACAAAACATGCTTGAATTTTCTATCCTCTGCTTCCCTCCTAGCTAAGTATACTTGTCGCCTAGCTTCCCTCTTGGTCTCTATGTAATGTAACCTGTTCCCCCCGTTATATATATATATATATATATATATATATCGTAACACATACAGATGTATATTTGAATGAGAACATGAGTGTATATATGTGATTAACCATTTAGCATTTACTATTGTATTTTTGCAGTAAAGGGTTTATCTTACATAATTATCTCACATAATATAGAATCTATGAGATTTTGATATTTATTTTGAGAACAATACCTTAATAGCAGTATAAGCGGCCGGTTTTAGCCAGTTTGAACAGAAAGAGAGAGAGAGAGAGTATTCTGGCCAGATATGGTCAGTTTTAAATGCTAAAGGGTTAAGCATATAGGTGTTATGATCTGAGTTCAAATCCCGCCGAGGTTAACTTTGCCTTTCATCTTTACGGGGTCGATAAAATAAAGTACCAGTAATGTACTGGATGATTGCTGGCCTTGTGCCAAAAAGTAGAAACAATATGTGTGAGTGTGTGTGTCTGTTTGTGTGTGTGTGTGTGTACGTTTAGACCTCTAAATGTATTGTATATATCTGAATGACAATATGTGTGTGTGTGTTTGTTTACACCTCTAAATGTATTGTATATATCTATCTGGATGACAATGTGTGTGCATATGAATGTATGTAGAATTACTAGTTAGTTGTTTTACATGGAATGTCACATATATGCAAATCAAAAAGACCAAGCATAAATGAACAACAAAACTATTTTGTTGAACTCTGCAGTCTCTGTAGATCACACACACACATATATATATATATATATATATTATGCATGTGTGGGTGTATGTGTATACATACATAAATATATATATATTATGCATGTGTGGGTGTGTGTATACATACATAAATATATATATATATATGCATATACATACATATACGTGTATATATATGTATAATATATATATATATATATATATATATATATATACCCAACCTCCCATGGGTACAAGCTGAAGCATATAGACAATATGCAAGCCAAAATCAGTTCCTGTATGAGCAAGGCATGGTCAGCCGACCAGACACTGCCCACAACAGGACAACCCGTCTAACCCATGCTAGCGTGGAAGAACGGACGTAAAACGGTGATGATGATGATGATATATATATATATGTATAATATATATGTACACACCATGTGTATATGCATATACATATATGTATATATATATATATGTATAATATATATATACACACCATGTGTGTTTGTGAGTGTGTAATATATATACACACCTTGTTTGTGGTGTGTGTCTGGCAGTAGAAGCTGCAACACAATTAGCTAAATAAAATATATTGCAGACAGTGTTTCTATTCAACTATTTGTACTGGCGTATTTATAAACTGAAAATTGATAAAATATATTTGAGTGTGAAGATATGTGTGTGAGAGAGTGTATGTATGTGTATGTGTATATATGTGTGTAAATGTGTCTGTGTGTGTGTGTGTGTGTGTGTGTGTGTGTGTGTGTGTGTGTGTGTGTGTGTGTGTGTGAGTGTGTGCGTATGTCTATATGTGTGTCGAGAAATTGTCAAAGTTGTTAGAGCATCATATTAGATTCCTTGATATTTGTTTCAGGTTTCTGAAGTGTGAGTTCAAATCCTGCCATAGTCAACTTTAACTTTTATCTTATCAAGGTATGATACTTCTTAATCAAGTATCAATTGATGGTTAGTGTGGATCAGTGGAATTGTTAAAGAATCAGCCAGGATGATTTGTGGTAAGAAACTCTCAGGAGAGCTGGACAGCAGATCTTCAGAGAAGAATGCCATGTCCCCCTCTCTCCCTCAAGCAAGTTATCTAATCCAGCTCTAAGTTCAAACCTGGCTCCTTCTTGATGCTGGAAAAATTGTGAGACCTCTGCCAAGAGTTATAACAGGCAGATAGTATCAACAGTGGAAATATAGTATCCTTGATCTGATCTGATGATCAACTCCTTCCTTCTGCCAGGAGTTGTAACAGGTAGATAGTAAGTATCAACAATGGAAAAAAACCAATGGAAACAGTTTTCTTAATCTGATCTGAAGATTGGTTTCTTCCTTTACCATTATTTTTAAAGTAAAAAATATTTTTTTAAAACCTACATTGTTTGTTATAAACAATTCTCGAGGCTTTGTTCAACGTTGATATTTTTCTAAGCTTTTAAAGTAGAGTAGTAGAACTTAAAAATACAATTCACAGATATATTTAAGCAAACCCACCTCCCCAAAAAAGAAGAAAAAACTGAAAAATGAAAGTAGGTGTTAGCTTCTCATAGAATTTCTCAACATTAAGCTTACACCAAAGCCTCTGAAGATTAAAATATGGTGACACCAAATTTCTTTAATAGTGTAAGAAGAGATTCTGTGACAAATGAGGACTTCAAGGATCTCTCTCCCTCTTTCCTAAACTTCTATTCTCAGTGTGACATAGAACAGCTTTTTTTTTTTTACTGGCATTCTTCAAACAAGCTGCCTTTTATGACTGTCAAGATTTATCAGTATTAGGTCATTTGCCAAAAGCCTACATTAAGAGGGGAAACATTCCTTTCTTGCAATAGACTTCACAGTCTTCCTAACTTTGCAACATTCAGTCCAGCACATGAAGAACAGCAATATGTGTGTGTGAGTGTGTGAGTGTGTGAGTGTGTGAGTGTGTGAGTGTGTGTACTGGAACTCTCACTATATTTAGTTGTTTACTCTACATTTCTGCTGACTGCTGCCACACTTGAACTTATTTGTTGCAGCACTTTAAAATATACACCTCACACACACATACACACACACACACACACAGATATATATATATATATATATATATATATATATATATATATATATACATACATACAGATACACACAGATACATATATAACACACAGGCACACACACATAGATGCACATACAGACAGATACATGTGCACATACACATATACACAAATACACACATACAAATACATATGCAGATACACATATACACACATGTCTACTTCATCTCTCATTCCTCCACTTGCTTGCTTCCTTTCTTCTTTAGAATTAACAGAAGGGAGATCATTATAATACTGCAGCAGGGTTGAAGAGGAGAAAGGTGGGAGGGAGGGGGGGGGGGTGAAAGAGGAGGTGGTGGTGAAAGAGGAGGTGGTGGTGATGGAGTAGGTGGGGGAGGCGACATAGCATAATGGGGGATGAAGGATGAGGTATGTTGTAAAACTGGGATCAGGGGAGAAAGAAGGAGGTCAGAGTGACAATTTCTGTTAATATTCCAGTCAGTGCTATATAAATAAAAGTATAATTAGCAAGTCTTTCACACCAACAAAACAGAAGGCAAATTAAAACACATACAACAGCAATTAATGTGTAACTGGCATAGAAAGACAAGTGTTTCAAACAACATTTATGGTGTAAAATGTTGCAATGAATTATGGGAACAAAGTATATATATATATATATATATATATATATATATATATATATATATATATATAAATATATATATATATAAATATATATATATAAATATATAAATATAAATATATATATATATATATATATATATATATATATATATATATATATATATATATATATATATAAGACAAAAATGGAATAGGCAAACATGTTAGAAAACATTCCTAGCCCCAACCTTTACAACCTGACAAAGAATTTAAAAAATAAAAACTGATAAACAATTCAATAAAATTATTTACAGTTTCATTATTGCCTAATATTTCTGATTCTGATAGTGGCTTATACAGACAAGAGAGCCATGTTTAATGCAATGTCTGTAACAAGAAAACATTTTAACTGTCAATAACAGTAGAGCCAGAGATGTTCTGCTGTTATCGACAGTACAACTATAAAACTACATTTCTGCACACTGAATGGAAATTAGAATTATTAATAATATTTGTAAAGAAATGGTGTTGAGGTGCCAGGAGGTATTTTTTGCGTGGAGCAGAAAGTCAGAGTTGGGCCTAAAGAATATTTGATTTTAGAAAAAGTAAGAGTACCCGAGTTGTGTAGAGAGTAAGTTTGTTATACAAACCAAGCCAACCCCAACAGTCAGCTGAAGAAAATACACAATCCAACAGCAGTGGAAATGGTAAATGAATACAAAAACAACAACAGGATAAAATAATGAAGCAGGGAGGTCCCATAATGTAGGGGAGGAAACCATGAAATGATAAACATTCATATCTTTCTTGAGCAGATTAACAAAGAATGGACTTCAACTAAAAACGAAAGCTGTATCATTGATCTGATATACTGAATAGCAGCAAAGTAATCATTCTGGTAGTGATATATAGATATGTCAGAGGGTGGGTACTGTGATGTGGGTAGCTAGGGTAACAATAGTGGTATATTGGTAGTGTATAATGATAGTAGCTAGGGTAGAGATAGTGGTATGGAGGTAACAATAGTGGTATATTGGTAGTGTATAATGATAGTAGCTAGGGTAGAGGTAGTGGTATGGAGGTAACAATAGTGGTATATTGGTAGTGTATAATGATAGTAGCTAGGGTAGAGATAGTGGTATGGAGGTAACAATAGTGGTATATTGGTAGTGTATAATGATAGTAGCTAGGGTAGAGATAGTGGTATAGTATAATGGCAGTGGCTAGGGTAGAGATAGTGGTATAGAGGTGGGTATTGTGATGTGGGTAGCTAGAGTAACGGTAGTGGCGTAGTATATTGACAGTAGCTATGGTAATTATAGTGGTATAGTATAATGACAGTAGCTATGGTAACAATAGTGGTAGAGTGTCACACCTGTATTGTTGACAGTGAAGTAACGATGGTTATCATTTTAATGAACAAAGATAAAATTGGAATCATAGTCTGATCTTCATGACTCATCTGGCCTATCTAGGATCAACAATGTTCACCTCAAACGAGGAAGGCTTTACAGAATGTAGCCTTAAACTCTCCTGTCCCAACACCATGTCTGTCATATGATCACATCTGGTGAGTTCAGAGTATCATAGAAACATCCAACAAATTTCCTACATGTTGCAATCTCACAGTAGGTAGGTGGGGAAGGGTTAAAACTGCAACATGCAAGAACAACAACAACATCTAATCATGCACTAAGTACAGTGTTAAAAGATCATTACTTTCCTACAAGTTGCAAACTTTACACAAGGCTGTGCAAAGCTGCAAGGTGTAAGCTGTAACAACAACAGTAACAACAACAACACTATCCAATTGTGCAATGGGTAGTGTTAAGTGATCATTAGTTCTAATGACAACAAGCCTACCCCTACCCTATCTGCTCTACTACCCAGCAGACAACTAGATATGATAAAGCAGTGAGCTGCAGAAAGTGTGCCATGACCTTCAACTTTGCAAACTTAGCACCATGCTGGCTGATAAATTCTGGTGGAGAATGGGAAGCAAAAGAACAGTTATTTCATAGCTTTTTATTGAAATTTTCTTTAATACAACACCACTACCATCACCACCCTTTAGACCACCACCACCACCACCACCACTACTACTACCATCACCACTACCACCATTATCATTACCATCACCACCACTACCACCCACCACCATCACTGCCACCACCATTACCACTACCATTACTACTACCACTACCACCACCACCATCACTACCACTAGCATCATCACTACCATTACCGTTTACACCATCACTACCACCATCCCCACTAATACCACCACCACTACCACTACTATTATTGCCATCGTAATCTCACCATGATACTAGTGTTTGTTTGAAATAGTCAAGAATGGGAGTTGTGTTCTCACACTTATATTTTCAACATGGATAAACAAAACATTTCTTTAATAATTACACACATTCATTCTTATCATATTTACATCCAGAGAGAAACAGCTTTAGAAAACAGTGAGATCACCATCTTATTACATAAGCAAAAACTCTTGCATGGATTCACACAATAAATGGTTAGTTCAGACTTCTTCCTGCACCATATAACCCGGTACAATCTGCTGCATGGTCAAGTGGTTGGCAACTAAACTGGCTGCCCCACCAGACTCTGGTCTGGTGAAGAGGTTAAATGGAGCCCCAGCAGCACAAAAAAACAAGAGCGATTAAAAGAGCAGATGGTCAGCTCAGGCTTCTGCCTGCTACTAGTGCCATATGACCTAGTATAACCAGCTTCATGTATAACCAGCTTCCAAATAGAAAGCAGTGGAGGTCAACCAGAGTAGGGTTCCTCCAACAGGAGTGAGATGGTCATGGATTGGATTGGAATAAATTGAAAGTTATGACATGTCTTTAGCAAGAATATCATAATTATTATTATTATTGTAGTAGTAGTAGTAGTAGTAGTAGTAGTAGTAGTAGTAGTAGTTAAAATAAAAAGCAAAATAAAAGGAAAAGAGCTAATTGTTAGATCGGACCATGGAAACAATGTTCCCCAGTGATCTTTTTATTGTTGGTCACAACTCCTGGATGAAGGATCAATGTAAAATAAAGTATCTTGCTCAAGAAAACAATGTGCTGCCCAGTCCAGGAATCAAATCAGACGTTTTGATCCGGAGTTCAACACCTTAACCACTAAGCCATCAAAATCTTGTAATGTCAACAATAACACAAGATTTTAGTTGGTCGACACTAGTATAATATAGACATATATAATGTTAAAGATTATTTACTAAACCTACTCCAAAATCAGGATAACATTGGGAAATACTTGAAACACAGTCTACTTATTATAATTATTGGGATAAAAAGGTTAAACAGGTTACATCAATGCTATTTATTTTCAAGCCTTCCCTAATCCACCTGTCATCAAAAGTATTCCACACATGATCAAACAGTATATCCCAGACTACATTATTCAATGTGTCTTTCCTTTTGTTCAGTCCAGCAGGGAAATATTGCTGCTATTTCGAGCAGGACAAATGGTCATATCCCAGTTCTTTTATTGGCTCACTCCACACTACTTTTTCTGATTACTGCAAGCAACACATGTAGTCTATTTTTACATAAAGATATGTGTTACATGGTCTTGTTATTCAGGACTTTGCATGATATAGTTTGGATAAATCTGATACAATGAGATGGCTCTTCCACTTAAATGGCAATCACTCAAGAATTGGAATTGGTGCCTATTTTGGTTTTATCTAATTTAACTGAGACACATCTGACGAGGATACATATATATACTGTATGTAGTATAAATTGAACTCAAAATCTTCTGATCAATAGTCCAGTATTTTAACTATTTATCTCCATAGCAGAGAAATGTAGTAGAGTGTAGTTTTGTTTGAGTGTGTGCCAAGGAGTATATGTGTGGGTTGGATGGATGTATTTAGAATTATGGCTGTGTGTATGTGTGTCTATATTTATAGAACTATATTGAAAGATAGTGGCTGTGAGGTTAAGGTGCTGAGTTAAAGAATATTAAATTGTGGGTTTAGAACTTACTAGAGACACAAGAGGTACTGTAAACAGACATAACTTCTCACCCTCTTAAGTTAGTAACTAGATGTCCATACCAGACTAAATATTGCTACTAGTCTCCCTTTGTGAAATAACTAACAAAGACACACACAGAGCAGGGGTAAAATAGAAAGGTTTGAATAAGGTGTCCATCCATTGGGGTTTACCTTAAGCAGAAGTCTTTAGGAGACCTATTACAAACACAACAGAAAATACTCTTAGTCCACCCTGTAAAGTGGTAGTGCTGAAGTCATTATAAAATACACCCAGTCCACTCTGCAGGGTAGTAGCGCTGGTATCAAAATAAAATACACCCAGTCTACGCTGGAAGGTGATAGCGCTGGTGTCAGCTCCCTGCACACACTATTAAGTGGTTGGTATTAAGGACATCCAGCCTTAGAAAGTCAAGCCAAAAACATAATGTATGAGCATAACGTGGCCATCTGACCTGTCTAGCCTAATAACATAACATGCTAGCATGAAAAATAGACATTAAACAATGATGATGATGATTTACATATATACACACATCATAGAGAGAGAGAGAGAGAGAGAGAGAGAGAGAGAGAGAGAGAGAGAGAGAGAGAGAGAGAGAGAGAGAGAGAGAGAGAGATATGCAAAATCCCAACCATGACGCCAAGCAGTTTCAGCTTGTTTGTCAGGATTTTATATATCTGTATACCCACTCTGCATCTCCCCATGCATTGAGTACTTCCCTGACTCTACATATGTGTGTGTGTGTGTGTGTATATATACACACAGTACACACAAAAAATATAATATAACACACATATTCCACACAGATCCTATACTAGTATATTGGGGTGGAAGTTAGTTGGGGTGTGTTTGATAAAATCTTTTACTGCAACAATTCAATGTGAAATATTCAATTTCAGAAGAGAACAATTCCCTTAATAGACATGGTGACATTGAGAAATGGTTTGAGGAGAATTAAATGACATAAAGAAAATTTAACACGTTACCAGAAAAGTGCAAAACACACACACACACATGTACACATGCACACACATACACACACACACACACACACACCCATGTACACAGGCACACACATACACACACCCATTACATGGGCACACACACATGTACACACATACACACATACACATTTACACATACCCATGTACAAGGGCACACACATGTACACACATACACATGCACACACATTTACACACACACACACACACACCCATGTACACGGACACACACACACACACACACACACACACACACACACACACACACACACACACACACACACACACACACATGTACGCGGGCACACACTATCATTTACAAGTAAAAATACGCAACTTTCAAAGCATGAAATTAAAAGTTCAAATTCTAAACTGATAAATGCAATGGTGTAAAATAAAATTTTGGGAAGAGACATAACGAGGATAACGAGATAATTAAATCTGGTTCTCTGAATACTTTGAACCTCTTCATAATGGGATTCACTTGATAAAATACTTAACAGTAAGAAACTGTGCTCAATTCACTCAAATGTTATTATTATTATTATTGTTGTTATTAAGGCGGTGGATTGGCAGTATCGGTAGAGCGTCGGCCAACATGCTTTGCGGCATAGAGTTACGACCCTTTACGTTACATTCTGAGTTCAAATCCTGCCCAGGTTAGCTTTGCCTTTCATCTTTATGTGGTTGATAAAGTAAAGTACCAGTAATATACTGATGTCAATTTAATTAATTTTCCCCTCCCCCAAAATTGTTGGCCTAGTGTCTACATCAGAAACCATTATTATTGTTATTTTTTATTGCGTGTTATTAGGAAAATCAGGGTGGAGAGGGAAATGCTGCCTTCCAATCAGTTTGCTAAAAGGTGGTTGGAAGTGGTGAGCATTGCCTGAGTGAATGTGCCTGCTCTGAGTATCTGCTTGTAGATTGCAGAAGGGCAATTGAGAGAGGGCACTTGCCCTAGTGTTGAAGCTGAATGTGGCTTTTTGTGGGTTTTCTCCACGAGTGACCCTCAAAACTTTTCCCCTATTAGCAATTTTGTTTAAATTTTAGTTTTCATTGTTTATGTATCCCACACTACATCATCTTGTGCCATCCTTAATGTGCCTAGAGTGGCTAATAAGGAAATTACTATTATTATTATTAAAAAATTTTAAAGTCTACTTTTGAGTTACAATTTTCATTTTATCTCTAAACATAGCAAGGCGACACAGCCTCCTTTAGTTACAAAATATGTTGTGACAGAGATCCACCTTTAGTTACAAAATATGTTGTGACAGAGATCCACCTTTAGTTACAAAATATGTTGTGAGTGATCGACCTTTAGTTACAAAATGTTGTGACAGAGATCCTCCTTTAGTTACAAAATATGTTGTGACAGAATACAATGGTGTGACACAGAGCCTACTATATATTGCAGTGTGGAGCAGGTTATTGTATAATTTCTAAATATTTACAAGACAAAGATCATCCCTTAAACTCCACACATAACACAGCACTGAAAGCATGAGGCGTAATTTAAGGGACAGTGCTTACTTCTGGATATGACACAAATCCAGATATTCTGGTACCTATTAGTGACAGCTAGATATGACACTATTCTATCAGAGATCACCAATTCCTAGATATTCTCGTACCTATTACTGTGTTTCCCCCATTATAAGCCACCCCCGAAAATAAGCTGTAGCACTATATTTCAGGATGGATTTAATATAAGCCATGCCTCGAAAATAAGCCATAGCAAAAATGAACGCCAAAAGAAAGAAATGGCCAGCTATGAAAATAGGTGCAATCAGCCATTATAGAACAGTATTGTATCTTAATGTAAAACTAACTGATAAACGGGTGTATAAGAAGTTTGTGGAATGCGCAGAAGTGAAAAAACAAAAAAAAAAAAAAATCGATAATGAAATTAATGAAAGGAAAGGGGGAAGTGTGTGCAAATGCGGGTACAGCCCTAGACAAGATGAAAGAAAGGAAGAGTTATACAGTCGAGGTCAAGAAAGGAATTGTGGAGGAATCCCTGGGCAAGAACCTTACTATCTTCTGCAAAGAAAAGAATCTGGATCTCCAAATGGTTCAAAGATGGAGAATGGACTACGATAAACTCAGTCAGGACATGGACGAGGGGAATGCAAAGAAACGTAAGCGTGGATCTGGTCGACAACCGATATTTCTTGAGCTGGAAGACGCCATCTGTGAATGGATTGCTGAAAGAAGAGCCAGAGCTTTGGTTGTTCACAGGGCTGATATTCAAACATTTGCCCTTACAAATGTACCAGAGTTTGGTATAGTTCCAGAAGAATTCAAAGCATCCAAACACTGGCTGGATAATTTCCTTCAGCGACACAAATTTTCTGAGAAGATCGACAACACTGTTCAAACTGAATGATACTGAGATTATTAAACGTGCATTCACATTTAAGTCTTTTGTTGATGGAATATACTTTTCTAACTACCGTCTCTCCAACATGATTGTTATGGATGAAACAGCAGTATTCATGGGTCAAAGCTCTCAATCTACAATTGATCAAAGGGGTGCAACGTCAATTTACGAAAGTGCGCAAGTTACGTTTATCTTGGCAATTCGTCTCGACAGAAGCAAAGCCCCACCTCTTATCACTAAAGGCAAGAAAGTTAAAATTGAACACGTTTCAGGTATCTGTGTTCTGGAAACTGAAAAGGCATGGTGCACACAGGCAGTTTTAAGGAAGTGGGTCGATTTCATGCTGCCATTGATTTTGCGTGGAACCCAGAGGTCACACAGTCTGGGATTCAGCCAGCACGCATCGCGCCAAAGATATGAAGAACTTTCTTGCAGACAGAAGAATCGATCAAATCATGATTCCCGCAGGAATGACCGCCTATCTCCAGACCCTTGACATCGCACTGAATAAACCATTCAAGGACCATCTGTGCATGGAAATAAATGACTACATCGAAAACAATGGCGAGAAATGAGCGGGAAAATTTTGTGAAGCCCAGCCTTCAAGAGATCGTGACTTGGGTGGGAAATTCATGGAAGAAAATCACAGATAGTTGTGTCATGAATGCACTATGAGCAGGCTATCTGGATAAGAACTCTCCATTCAATTCGACCTCTATCACTCAACATGAAAGACTAGGGACGAAAATTCTGCAGGCAATTGAGTCACAAGAAAATTTCACAGGAATCATTGAATCCACTGATTTGGAAAACAATGACATTCCAGAGCAGGATGACATGATTATTTTTGAATAAATTAGTGGATTATTTCGCTCATGAGTTTTTTAATTAAAAGGTGTGTTAATTTTTAATAAATTTGGTCTTTCAAGTAAATGTTGCGCGTCAATGCAGATTGTTTTTTCGTAATTTCCAATCATTTAGCGAATTTGTAAT
>OZ024746.1:15911797-15921797 GCA_964016885.1 Eledone cirrhosa | reverse complement strand
ATAGAAAGGCTAAGAGTTGTGAGGCAAGGAGAGGGGAAGAAGAGAAGAGAGAGTGAGAGCTGTGAGAGGAGAGAGTAAGAGCTGTGAGAGGAGAAAGTGAAAGCTGTGAAAGGAGAGGGGAAAATTAGAGAGGAAAGAAGGAGAGAGGAAAGAAGGAGAGAGAAACGTTAAAATTAGAGAGAAAGATTTATTACAATGAGGGGGAGAGAGGAAAGGAGAGAGAAAGAGAGAGGAAAGGAAAGAGAGAAAGAGAGAAATGTTACAATGAACTACAAGTAGTATTTTAACTGGAATATTTCTGGATGGTAGAAGAAAGTAGAGAATCAGCAATAATGGTGAAGCACTAAATTAATGCAGTATTGTAGTTAGTCCTGTTGCTATGTCTATATAGTTTAGACTAGGTACACCATATCACTGTGTCTATATAGTTTAGACTAGGTACACCATATCACTGTGTCTATATAGTTTAGACTAGGTACACCATATCACTGTGTCTATATAGTTTAGACTAGGTACACCATATCACTGTGTCTATATAGTTTAGATTAGGTACACCATATCACTGTGTCTATATAGTTTAGACTAGGTACACCATATCCCTGTGTCTTGTAAAAGGCAACTAAAAGGGTTGATACCAGGAAAGGTATCCAGCCATAAACCATTTCCTCAAAAAGGACCTGATGATTGTTATAAAGCTTGACATGGGACCTGCAAGACTAACTTTTTGCTTTAGTAGGGAAGATGACAATAAAATGTTGCTGTAATTGTATATATGAACCTGTAAACTCTTGAGGGAGTTGTAGGGGTGCTGTACTGACATACACCCTGTCTTTAAGCATTTTTAAAACCTGCTGAACACAGCAAATTTAAAAAAAAAAAAAAAAAAAAAAAAAAAGGAGTGTTAAAAAAAGTGAGAAAGAATAGTAAGAGTTGACCCCAATACTGGACTGGTAGTTATTTTTATTAACCTCTAAGAGGATGAAAGACAAAGTTGACCTCAGACAGCCAGAACAAATGCTACAAAGCATTCTATCTGACATTCTAATGACTCTACCAAATCACTGCCTGTTGTATTAGTCCTATTTTTCTTGGTTGTGAGTCCAGACTTTACTAGAAGTAATTTTATCTTTCATCCTTCTAAGGTTACTACCAGTAATATAAGAGATTCATTTCAATATTTTTGCGTTGGAATAATTAAATGGACAGCTCAATAATAGATGTGGTGGTGAAGAGAGTTTTACAATAGACATCTTCACTCAGAGATCAGAGTTCAAATCCTGTCTGGAGATGAAATTTAATTTGTTTCTCTCAACTTAATGAAATAGATGCATGTAATACTAACAGACATACCGACTTCCGGGTTATTTTCTGTTAGTATGTATATATACTGATACATACACACACACACATCAAGTTTAATATAGAAATGGCTTCTACAAACTTGATGTTTTGAGTACCTTCTCAAAGACCAGATATTGTCCTGTGATCAGAAGCAGGTGCCAGAGTCATCCTGGTAGAGCTGACAGTCCCCTATGGGAGATATGTAGATGAACAACATGAGTACAATGTGAGGAAATATGAAGACATCACTAGAGAGGTGACAAGAGAGGGGTATCAATGCACAATAAAGCCAGTTTTTAGAATAGATGCACCATATCCCTGTGTTTTGTAAGAAGTATCTAAAAGGATTGGCATGAAGAAGACCATCTGGCTGTAAAACATGGTCTTAAAACATCCCATCCAACCCATGTCAGCATGGAAAAGTGCATATAATAACAATGATAATGGTGATATATATCCACCTAATCATATATTTATTTATATATATATATGATGATGATTTCTTACAAGTCAAACAGTTTTAGTCCTGTAGAAGAAATTTCTATAATAAAATAAAGATACCTATACTTTAGTAACATATTGAGTACCTTTTTTTTAACTGTAGTCACTTCCCGATATGCATCAGGGATCCACCTATTATACACACATTTCCAAGAGATGGCAATATGAACAGACCTGTTTCTTTCTCTAGAAAATCTCTTTCATTTCTCCAACAGCCCACTCTCCTCTATCTTTCTATTTCTTCTTTAATTTCACATTCTGATGAAGGTCTAGTGTCCAAAACGTTAAAACTCTTTTCCTTCTATATAAAGCGTAAAACTAATATATTTCTTCATTGTATTGTGTTGTTTACTTTGTTATTTCTGTTTGCCTAATGCATATGCATGTGTGTGCGTGTGTACACATACATACAAGAGAGTGGGCTGAAAAATTCAAAGGCTGACTATGAAGGTATGATGCTAGAGCTGTGAAATCTTACATACATTAATTTCAAGACCTTGTCTTGCTCATACGGGAACTGATTTTGGTTTGATTTCTACAGTTGGATGCCCTTCCTAACACCCTCAATTACAATGAGTACTGGGTGCTTTTTTATTGTGGCGCCTACACGACCACTTTACAGTGTGGGCTGGGTGCTTTTTTGTCATGACACCTCCACGACCACTTTGCAGTGGGAGAGGGTGACGGCATATTGTCTATATGCTTCAGCTTCGGCTTGTACCCATGGGAAGTCGGGTTTTCTGTATTGCTGCATGACGCCAGAGGTCACGATATATATATATATATATATATATAGTATATGTTTGGTTATATTGGAGTTTACCAATATATAGCCTGGTAAAGATTATAGAAGCTCTATGCTAATCAGTATCCTTGGTCCAGCAGCAATTGAAAAGGACTAAGGGAGTTTTTAGCCCTAGTAGATTTTGCAATAGACTGTTAGGGCACATACTGCAGAATATATATATATATATATATATATATATATATATATTATCAATAAGGTTGGTTTCATTCACTCCCTCACACACATATAGAGAGGTATAATACAACTACAAACAGTTTTAAATGAAATATTTAAGCCATCAATTGTGTATTTTCTTATAAACTTTCATCATCATAACATACAAAGTATGTTAATAATACTGAATAAAATATTTTATTTTACAAATAAAATTTAGAAAGGAAAAAAAAAACTAAATTTAATAAATACATTTTAATACACATCAATAAATCTTTAATTAGTATTCCAGACAATATATATATATATATACATCTACACACACACATCTACACACACACACACACACATTATATATATATATATATATATACACACACACATACAGATGTGTTGTAAAATGAATAAATGAAGGTGGAGTGTCAAAAGATTCATGAAATATATTCCAGTGTTCCTGTTGAGAATAGGAGGGAGAGAGTGAGAGGAGAGAAGGGCTGGGGTTAAATATTTGGAAAGTAAAAACCTAGTCTGGATGGAATGGTTGCAGTGTAGTGTGTATGTGTGCGTGTGCGTGTGTGTGTGTGTGTGTGTGTGTGCATGTGATTCACTCGATAATGCAGAGCTGTTAACTGTTTGGAAATGTACCAATAAAACACCATGTCAGGGATAACAGACAGACACACATTCACACATGCGCACGCACAGGATTTGTGCGCCCTTTCCTTCAATCACCAAAACATTTTACTATACATACAAACACACATACACTAACATATACAGATAGTACAATTCACACACACACAGGCAGACAGACAGACAGACTGCCACAACCTTAAGTATGGTACATACAATAAATGAAAGCAGTGTTAAATAAAATTAGCTGCCTAACAGCTTAGCAGTGTTGCAGTTAACAATAAAAAACCTAAGTTCTAGCAGAAAGGAAGGAAAGGGAGAGGAAAAGAGAGGAGTGTGCTGTGACATTTATGCCTGGTCCAAAAACATGTCAGTTAAATAATTGCAGTTGAGATGGTTCTGACCAGGAATTGGACTTGGTAGACTTAATCCCTTTATTATCATATTTCTTAGGAAAGACATTGCCTATGATTTTGAAAGTAATCAAGAATTTGGAGGGATTTAGTAATATAACTACTTTTCTCATTATTATACTGGCGTTTGGAACATAACTTTACAAAGGTTCTTACATAGAATTAGGATGAAAGGTTTTTAGGTAAATATAAACACTTAAAACAATTTTGTATCATAGAACCAGGAGCAGTATGAGGTGATTTGGTATCAAAACTGTTAAACTGTCATCCAGTTTAACACCACCAACTGGCCCTTGGGTGATAGACTTATTCTGTCACATGGTTTAACACCACCACCTGGCCCTAATGTGGCAGATTTAATCTGTCACCCAGTTTAACACCACCACCTGACCCTTTGATGATTAAAGCAGGGTCTATTGGTCTCAGGATCCCTTCCTTCCTCCCTGTCGCCCTCACAACAGTTTCTGAGACCCTAAAATGAGTCACAAGAACTGCCCTCCACATTCTGATGAAACAGTAAAAGAAATAAAAGCACTTTATATCTCAGTACTGACCACCATATCATCATCATAATATCATTCTCACCATCACTACCATATCATCATCACCATCATCTAATATCATTCACACCATCACAATCATATCATTATCATCACCATCACAATCATCATATCATTCTCACCATTATAATCATATTATCATCACCATCACAATCATTTTATCATCGCCATCACCATCACTGATAGGGGGTTAGACAGGTTGTCACATTTTGAGGCTAGACATGTGAGGTGATTGGATTTAGACTGTACATTCCATTCTGGCATTTTCTATGGCTGAGTCCCTTTTCTAACACCAACCACTTCATGGTATCTACCGAGTGCATTTTATCATGGCACCAACACTACCACTTGACAGGGTTGACTGGGTGCTTTTATTGTAGCACCAACACTACCACCCGACGGGGGGGGGGGGGGGGGGGGACTGGGTGCTTTTATTGTAGCACCAACACTACCACCAGACATGGGAGGGGGACTGGGTTTATTTTATTGTGGCACCAGTACTACCACTTTACAGAGGGTCCTCAGTGTATTTTATTGTGGCACCAGTACTACCACTTTACAGAGGGTCCTCAGTATATTTTATTGTGGCACCAGTACTACCACTTTACAGAGGGTCCTCAGTATATTTTATTGTGGCACTAGTACTACCACTTTACAGAGGGTCCTCAGTGTATTTTATTGTGGCACCAGTACTACCACTTTACAGAGGGTCCTCAGTATATTTTATTGTGGCACCAGTACTACCACTTTACAGAGGGTCCTCAGTGTATTTTATTGTGGCACTAGTACTACCACTTTACAGAGGGTCCTCAGTGTATTTTATTGTGGCACTAGTACTACCACTTTACAGAGGGTCCTCAGTGTATTTTATTGTGGCATTAGTACTACCACTTTACAGAGGGTCCTCAGTGTATTTTATTGTGGCACTAGTACTACCACTTTACAGAGGGTCCTCAGTGTATTTTATTGTGGCATTAGTACTACCACTTTACAGAGGGTCCTCAGTGTATTTTATTGTGACATTAGTACTACCACTTTACAGAGGGTCCTCAGTGTATTTTATTGTGGCACTAGTACTACCACTTTACAGAGGGTCCTCAGTATATTTTATTGTGGCACTAGTACTACCACTTTACAGAGGGTCCTCAGTGTATTTTATTGTGGCATTAGTACTACCACTTTACAGAGGGTCCTCAGTGTATTTTATTGTGGCACTAGTACTACCACTTTACAGAGGGTCCTCAGTGTATTTTATTGTGGCATTAGTACTACCACTTTACAGAGGGTCCTCAGTGTATTTTATTGTGGCATTAGTACTACCACTTTACAGAGGGTCCTCAGTGTATTTTATTATGGCACTAGTACTACCACTTTACAGAGGGTCCTCAGTGTATTTTATTGTGGCACTAGTACTACCACTTTACAGAGGGTCCTCAGTGTATTTTATTGTGGCACTAGTACTACCACTTTACAGAGGGTCCTCAGTGTATTTTATTGTGGCACCAGTACTACCACTTTACAGAGGGTCCTCAGTGTATTTTATTGTGGCACTAGTACTACCACTTTACAGAGGGTCCTCAGTGTATTTTATTGTGGCACCAGTACTACCACTTTACAGAGGGTCCTCAGTGTATTTTATTGTGGCACCAGTACTACCACTTTACAGAGGGTCCTCAGTATATTTTATTGTGGCACCAGTACTACCACTTTACAGAGGGTCCTCAGTGTATTTTATTGTGGCATTAGTACTACCACTTTTCAACACCATAGCACTCTTCGTCTGGGCTGGGGAGAGGCAGTGATGGGAGCAGGTGTGTGAGAACAGGGAACAAACTACTTGTTGCTTGCCAAATAATAATAATAATTTTTTATCAACTACTTTGAATTGCACATAGAAATACAATAAACATTATACAATACATGTGGAGCTGGACAGGCAAAGTTAGAGAGAAAAAAAGGACTAATAATAACTATCAACTCCAGAAGGTTAAAAGATAAAGTTGACCTTAGCAGAATTTGAACTCAATAAAGGCATAACTAAATACTGCAACTAGGTAGGTGGTAACTTGGAGCAATAACAATTCTCACATCTACTTAAACACCCACCAGAACATCATAGCAGAGTTTATAACATCAACTTACAATAATAACAAGGGCCATTGTTTAGCTCTAGCTTTTAACCCTTTCGTTACCATATTTCTGGGGAAAAACATTGCCAAGAACTTGGAGGGATTCAGTAATACAACTAACTTTCTCATTAAGTTGATGTTTGGAGCATAACTTAAGAAAGCTTCATACATAAAATTATAAGAGAAGTTTTTAGATAAATATAGAGTTTAAAACAGCTTTGTATGATAGAACGAGGGGCAGTATCAGGCAGTTTGATATGAAAAGAGTTAAAGTGATATTGAGAAGAGATAATTCCTTTGTTTGATATGATCATATTAGTAGTCTATTGCAAGTTATACTATCAGGCTTGTACCTGTTGCTGATAAGTAAATGAAACTAAGGTAGAAACTGCAAGAGATTCTAATCCATGATGTATGGATATTTCATTAAATACTTGTAATGATTCAGCAGAAAATGTGTGAAGACACGTTTGGTAATTCAAATGTTTGCAGTATCTTTACTAGTAGGGGTATTATCATTGTGAAAATGTGTAGTATGAGAGTAAAAAAAGATTAATTCGATGTAGTCATTTTTTTTCTCTAAATATTTCATAGACCAGCTTTATTTTTTTAACGCTATGGTTTTATTATGTCGACTATATTTTACAAACAGAAGTTATACATTGACGGAAATATTAGAAAAGATTAAAAAAATTAAGTGATGAAAAAACAATGGGAAAAGGTAAAGGTAGATCTGGCTGTATAGAAAAGTTGAGGAAAGGACTACAAATGCCATAAATGTGAAGAAAAGAGGTGGGGAATATTAGGTAATGGGAGAAAGAGAAGGGGGAGGACGACATACTCTGTACCTAGGTCCTACAATGATTTAACAGAAAATATGTAAAAACGGTTTTGTTAAGATTGTAAAAATTTACAGTACTTTAGTAAAGATTTTAATTTTTAATGTGATGCAGTCACAGTGCTGTTTTGTACTTTTGAATAATAAGCATTTATATTACTCTATATATACTATTGTATTTTGGGGGTAAACACTTTATCTCACATAATTATCTCATAATATCAAATCTATGAAATTTTGATATTTATTTTGAGAACAATACATTAACATTAGTATAAGTGGTCAATTACGGCCAGTATGAAGGGAAAGAGGTGAGAAACTTCTGGCCGGATTTGGCCGGTTTAAATGCTAAAGGGTTTATGTGGTTTAATGTGGTACAGGACGTTAAGAGTTTGAGCATATATTTAGATAGAGCTAAACCATAACAATTATACATGAACAAGGTACACACACTAAAGATGGTGACTTTCTAAAGCACATGGCTCTGTTTTCTAAAGTATATATTATTTACGTAATTTAAACCTTAAATATTACTGCTAACTTATTTCATTAATATTAACTGAATACTATCTTATGAATAATTATTATGTATAGTGAATTGACAGTATCAGTAGAGGGTCGGACGCCATGCTTTCCAGCATAGTTACGTCCCTTTACGATCTGAGTTCAAATCCCGCCTAGGTTGACTTTGCCTTTCATCCTTACTGGGTCGATAAAATAAAGTACCAGTAATGTACTGGTTGATTGCTGGCCTTGTGCTTAAAGTAGAAACAATTATTATGTATATATATATCATCATCATCACCGTTTTACGTCCGTTCTTCCATGCTAGCATGGGTTAGACGGGTTGTCCTGTTGTGAGCAGTGTCCAGTCGGCTGACCTTGTCTTGCTCATACAGGAACTGATTCTGCCTTGATTTCTACAGCTGGATGCCCTTCCTAACACCATTTACAGTGAGTCTTGGGTGCTTTTTTCCATGGTGCCTCCACGTCCGCTTTACAGTGTGGGCTGGGTGCTTTTTTGCCGTGATATATAAATCAGAAAGAGTTGAGCCCCGACTCTTTCAAATATAGTCACAATCTACTATCACAAGTTACTCTGTTAAATTTGCAAAAGAAACTGCCTCAGTACACTGCAAGATTGGGCCACTCTTCCATACGGACGGCTCATTAACCGAAAACCCCCAAGAGATATGTGAAATACTGAACGAACAGTACAAAAGTGTGTTCACATGTCCACTGAGGCACATGCAAATAACGAAGCCAGAGGAGTTCTTTGATGCCACAACACTACATGAAGAAATGGCAACCATCAACCGCATAGACATAACGGAGGAGGATGTGGTGTACGCCATTGATGAAATTAGAACAGACTCGGCTGCTGGACCTGATGGATTCCCAGCAGTTCTCTTAAAAATATGTAAGCGGGCCTTAGCAACTCCACTGAAGATGCTCTTCAGAAGCTCCTGGGCTAGCGGTGTACTACCCAGGGAGCTGAAAGAAGGCACAATATGCCCTATCCACAAAGGAGGTAGCAGAGCGGAGGCCAAAAACTATAGGCCAGTCTCCCTGACGTCGCATATCAGTAAGGTCATGGAGCTAGTCGTCAGAAAGAAACTGATCATTTTCCTCGAGGAAAATGACTGCCTGACTAGCACGCAACATGGCTTCCGCCCAGGAAGAAGCTGCCTTACACAGCTGCTACATCACTACGACTGGGTACTGAGACAACTACTAGACAGCTCACATGTGGACGTGATATATCTTGACTTTGCGAAGGCCTTTGACAAGGTCGACCACGGAATGATATGTCACAAACTACATGGACTCGGCATAAATGGAAAAGTAGGTAAGTGGCTGTACGGCTTCCTAAGGGACAGAAGCCAGGCAGTCGCAGCAAATGGGGCCCTCTCAAAGGAAACACCAATAACAAGTGGGGTGCCCCAGGGGACAGTCCTAGGACCACTACTGTTTTTGGTGGCTCTCTCAGACATGCCCTCTGTAGTACATACAACAACATCCCTCACTAGCTATGCTGACGACACTAAGATAGCACAGGCAATCAAAAACCCGGCTGACGCTGCCCTTTTACAGCAGGATCTGGATGCCATATACAAATGGGCGGAAGAAAACAACATGCAGTTTAATGCTGGCAAATTCCAAGCCTTACAATACAAACCTCCAAACAAACCTGCAAACACAAATATAGTGGAACACAACTACACAGGACCAGGAGGGACCGATATCCCCGTGTCAAAATCGATACGAGACCTGGGCATAGACATGAGCGATGATGCATCTTTTTCTTCACACATCATGAAAGTGGTGACAATGTGCAGACGACTCGCTGGCTGGATCTTGAGGACTTTCCGGACAAGAGATCGAGACACCATGTTGACACTATGGAGGACATTTGTCCTAAGCCGCCTGGACTACTGCTCCCAGTTATGGTCACCCCATAGTGTCAAACTAACCACGGAGATTGAGGCAATCCAGCGAAGCTACACCAAGAGGATAGCCAAGATGAGGGAGACAAGCTACTGGGAGAGGCTAAAGGAACTGAACCTCTACTCCTTGGAGTGAAGACGGGAGAGATACGCAGTGATCTACATGTGGAAAATCCT
>OZ024746.1:15884556-15897056 GCA_964016885.1 Eledone cirrhosa | reverse complement strand
TGCTAAGACGAAAGTGTTAAGTAGGAAAGAAGACAGGAAGGTGATACAATCAGGGAAATGACCTTGTTCAATATGTCAGAAAGGGGTGGGCAGTAACTCTATAAGGTACACACAGTGTAATTTAAAGATGTGCAACAGATGTAGTGGGATGTAGGCAAATTAATAGAAAAAATAAACTTTATATGCGGCAGATGCAAAGGAGAAATAAGTACTATGAGCTCACATAAAATAGATTCCTTCAGTTGCCAGAGAGGCTCCCTAGAAGTAGTTGCCAGCTTCTGTTATCTAGGTGATCAAATTTGCAGTGGAGGAGGATATGCCGGAAATGTGATAACCAGGAGAACAGACTGGAAGAAGTTTAGAGATTTAATACTGCTGCTGACAACAAAATGTTTTTTTCTCTCAGAGTGAAAGATAGACTGTATGATGCCTGTGTGCGAACTGCAATGCTACATGGTAGTTAAACATGGGCCTTGACCACAGAAGACCTACAGAGGCTAGCAAGAAATGAGTCAGGTATACTTTGATGGATGTATAATGTTAGTGTGCATGAGTAACATAGCATAAGCTGAGAGAAAAAACTTGATATAAGAGGAATTGGATGTAGTGTGCAAGGGAGAAGACTGCACTGATATAGACATGTGATGCATATGGAAGATAGCAGCTACATAACAAAATGGAGAGGACACCCCACCCCCCTACCATGGCTAGGATCCATGAAAGAGGCAGACTCAGAAGATTTGGGACAAGGTTGTAAAAACTGACCTTAAAAAACTAAACCTCACAACAGAAATGACAAAAGACTGTGGGGGCTGGCGTTATGGAACAACATAGAATGTGACCTGACTTATCCTTTTATCCTCTCTTCCCACTAGCATTCACTAGCTGCGATCAATAAAATACTAGATTGAAATAAGTACTGGGATTGAAATGATCCCCAAAATATCTTAAAGTATGACCACAGTCCAAGTCTGATGTATTTGTATTGTTACTATTCATTTACTTAGTTGATTGTGTGTGTATAGAAGTAAAATATGACATTTGGTGTGGGAAGAGGTAAAGTTGAGGAAGGAGAGAGAGATGGTAGGTTTGTGGGATGAGAGTGTGACTTGAGGAGTCACTGGAGTGAGTGTGGAAGATGGAGATGGTGAGTGTGACTTGGGGAGTGACTGGTGTGAGTGTGACTTGAGGAATCAATGGAGAGAGAGAGAGAGAGAGAGAGAGTGGAGGGTGCAGATGGTGAGTGTGACGTGGGTAGCCACTGGAGTGGGAGGAAAAATCTAATATAATTGATAAGGGTTGTTAGAGACAACAGACATAAATTGAAGAGAAAGGTGAAAGGAGTTCACAAAAGAAATAAAGGTATTGAGTTGGTGAGAGGGGCAGAGAGGTAGAGTTACCATATAGTTCTGGGGGTGGGGTCAGTGTTGAGTTGGTGGTGAGAGGGAGGAAGGTGTTAGCCATATAGCTGTGGGGTGGAGTTAGTGAACTGTAAGACTTGGTCATCAACATAGCTGATACATAAAGTGATGTAGTTGAGACCCTTGTTGTAATAGCCACAATAGAAGTGATATGTTGGTGAGACTGTGTGTGAAAGATAAACAGTTAATAGTGAGGAAAGTTTGGTAATGGCTGACAGTGGGGTGGTGGCCAGGGTAGTGTTGGAGAGTGGTGTGGTGGTTGAAGATGGGTTGGAGAGCGGTGTGGTGGTAGAGGAAGGGTTGGAGAGTGGTGTGATGGTAGAGGAAGGGTTGGAGAGTGGTGTGGTGGTCGAGGGTGTGTTGGAGAGTGGTGTGGTGGTCGAGGGTGTGTTGGAGAGTGGTGTGGTGGTCGAGGGTGTGTTGGAGAGTGGTGTGGTGGTCGAGGTTGTGTTGGAGAGTGGTGTGATGGTAGAGGGTGTGTTGGAGAGTGGTGTGGTGGTCGAGGAAGAGTTGGCGAGTGGTGAGGTGGTCGAGGATGTGTTGGTCATGGAAGGATTGGAGAGTGGTGTGGTGGTCGAGGGTGTGTTGGAGAGTGGTGTGGTGGTCGAGGATGGGTTGGAGAGTGGTGTGGTGGTCGAGGAAGGGTTGGAGAGTGGTGTGGTGGTCGAGAGGTGTGGTGGTCGAGGTTGTGTTGGTCATGGAAGGATTGGAGAGTGGTGTGGTGGTCGAGGGTGTGTTGGAGAGTGGTGAGGTGGTCGAGAGTGTGTTGGAGAGTGGTGAGGTGGTCGAGAGTGTGTTGGAGAGCGGTGAGGTGGTCGAGGTTGTGTTGGTCATGGAAGGATTGGAGAGTGGTGTGGTGGTCGAGGGTGTGTTGGAGAGTGGTGAGGTGGTCGAGAGTGTGTTGGAGAGTGGTGAGGTGGTCGAGGAAGAGTTGGAGAGTGGTGTGGTGGTCGAGGGTGTGTTGGAGAGTGGTGTGGTGGTTGAGGGTGTGTTGGAGAGTGGTGTGGTGGTCGAGGGTGTGTTGGAGAGTGGTGTGGTGGTTGAGGGTGTGTTGGAGAGTGGTGTGGTGGTCGAGGGTGTGTTGGAGAGTGGTGTGGTGGTTGAGGGTGTGTTGGAGAGTGGTGTGGTGGTAGAGGAAGAGTTGGAGAGTGGTGTGGTGGTCGAGGGTGTGTTGGAGAGTGGTGTGGTGGTAGAGGAAGGGTTGGAGAGTGGTGTGATGGTAGAGGGTATGTTGGAGAGTGGTGTGGTGGTCGAGGGTGTGTTGGAGAGTGGTGTGGTGGTCGAGGGTGTGTTGGAGAGTGGTGTGGTGGTCGAGGGTGTGTTGGAGAGTGGTGTGGTGGTCGAGGGTGTGTTGGAGAGTGGTGTGGTGGTCGAGGAAGAGTTGGAGAGTGGTGTGGTGGTCGAGGGTGTGTTGGAGAGTGGTGTGGTGGTCGAGGGTGTGTTGGAGTGGTGTGGTGGTAGAGGAAGAGTTGGAGAGTGGTGTGGTGGTAGAGGAAGAGTTGGAGAGTGGTGTGGTGGTCGAGGGTGTGTTGGAGTGGTGTGGTGGTCGAGGAAGGGTTGGAGAGTGGTGTGGTGGTCGAGGGTATGTTGGAGAGTGGTGTGGTGGTCGAGGATGGGTTGGAGAGTGGTGTGGTGGTCGAGGGTGTGTTGGAGAGTGGTGTGGTGGTCGAGGGTGTGTTGGTCAAGGAAGGATTGGAGAGTGGTGTGGTGGTCGAGGGTGTGTTGGGGGGTTAAAAAGTCGTTGTTGTTTGACAGTGTTGAATACTTTGACATCCATTATAAAGAGTTGAGAAGAGGCAGAGGTGGAGTAAGAAAGAAGCAGAGGTGAGAGAATCAGATGAAGGTTCATCAGTTTGGTGGGCAGTTAGGACAGCCAGAGTTGTTTGGTTTGTGGATGTCAGGCAGGAAATAAATGGTGATTGTGCAGGAAGGTTGGCAGAGCAGGAGTAAGAGATGGAGGGCACATGTTGGCAATAGGATGTACAGTCGGAGTATAAGACATTATAGGAAACAGAGTTGTGAAGCTGTTGGAGTGCCTTCATCTTGTAGAGGTCAACCCACTAAACCATACAACTCTGCTCTTGTAGGACAGCTTTTTTTTTTATTTTTACCATCATCCTGGCATCCGAGGTTGTGAAGGGGTGAGGGCTTGGTCCAGGTGATGTTGAAGTGTTGAGTACACATCTGAAAGTGAGAATGATTCACTGCATGACTGTACAGATTAATAAGTAAGTTGAGGGAACTGAATTGCCCTAAACTTGTCACAGGAAGGTGTAAGGTGTATAAAGCCAAAATTCCATACTGAGGAGCAAATGTTTGACTTTGGAGAGTAAGATACCAAGGGTGCACATATAAGGGTTATGTGGTAGAGTGTTAAGGGTAGGTGGCTGTGAGGTGTGGGGAAGTGGGTGGAATATGGCTAGAGGAGTTAGGAGAAGTGGGGCAGAATAGGAAGTAGAGTTGTAGTGTGTGTATGAAAATAGAAGAGCAGGCAGTTAAGGTGGAGATTGAAGGGGAGGAGGGACTGGACAACAGATGAGATGCAAAGAGAGAGTGACGCAGATGGTCCTGAGGTAGAATTTGTCTAGGGTGCAAGTTTAGGAAAGTGTAGAATGAATAATGACACACTTAAGGGGAATAGGTGAGGGTAGATTCTATGATAGGAGAAGAATACTGGGTGTCATAGAAGTTTTAGCAGAAACAAGAGATGATGTACAGATGGTGGAGACAATGGTTATGGAAAGAAAGGTGAGTCGGAGTAAGAGGAAGATGTGGTGTAATGATGGTTGTGACCAACTGGATGGAAGATGTGGTGAGGAATTATCTGAGGCAGAGATTAACATAGCTTCTTATGGATCATCAAAGTCAATACTCAAGCAGAGCTACTGACTCAACAGACAGCCTGGAGGGCTGCATCTCATTTACCTACATTCCCACATTGATGAATGCTTGGGCAAGCCGGGGTCCCACATTTCACTTACAAAATGTTCCCACATTCTACCAAGTGCATTATATTCTGGCACAAGGACTAGGAAGGTTGTCATGTTTTTAACAACTGAAGAATCCTCCAGATTTTCTATGGCTGGATGCGTTTCTATCACCAACCAATTTAGAATGTGCACCAAGTGGGCTTATCTTGTAAATTACCAACACTGGGAAGGTTGTCATATCTTTGACATAGTTGAAGGTCCTTCTAGACCTTTGTTGAAGAAAAATAAGTCTGATGTGACAGTAGAGTGGAGAGAAAGGAAGAGTGGAGAGAAAGCAAGAGAAGGGAGAGAGTGGAGAGAAGGGGAGAGAGTGGAGAGAAGTGGAGAGAAGGGAAGAGAGTGGAGAGAAGGGAAGAGAGTGGAGAGAAGGGAGAGAAGGGAAGAGAGTAGAGAGAAGGGAAGAGAAGGGAGAGAGTGGAGAGAAGGGAAGAGAAGGGAGAGAAGGGAAGAGAAGGGAGAGAGTGGAGAGAAGGGAAGAGAAGGAAGAGAGTGGAGAGAAGGGAAGAGAAGGAAGAGAGTGGAGAGAAGGGAAGAGAAGGAAGAGAGTGGAGAGAAGGGGGATAGTGGAGAGAAGGGAAGAGAGATAAAAGTAAAAAGAGCCGTAAACTGTGAAGAGAAAGGTGCGAGAGGTGTTGTGGAAAACTTGTGATGAAAATCAGAAGTAAAAATCTGACATAATCCATGATAGTAGTCCAATTGTATAATCCATGGTGCAAATTCCAAGAATTATGGTACTCCAACGACTCCAACAACCTGGTAAAATTGGCCAGATAAACGAGGGAGATCCATGTAAACATGCAATAAGTGATGAACAGTAAAACAAACCCCCCCCCCCCCCCCCAAAAAAAAAGACAGGACTGGAAAAAAATTCAAGTTATTAATATAATGTTTAAAAAAGGTGAAAAAAGTAATTCTAGACATTTGATATTTGAAGTCCTTCAGAAGAAAGTAAAGAATGAAAAAAAGAGAAGTTAATGAAAAAAGCCTTAGTCATAGGGCCCACTGGTCGCAAGTTTAACCCTTTAGCATTTAAACTGGCCATATCCGGCCAGAATTCTCTCTCCTCTTTCTGTTCAAACTGGCCATAACTGGCTGATCATACTGACATTAACATATTGTTCTAAAAAAAAAAAAATAATATCAAAATCTTGTAGATTAGCTATTATGTGAGATAAACCCTTTACCATGAAAATACAATAGTAAATATAGAGTAATGTAAATGCTAAAGGGTTAATTCTATAAGCAGGCTGTTCTTGTTGTTCAACTGGAACACAGGTCATTAGAACTGATGAAGGTCCAACAACAACAATAACTACTTCTGATGCTCCTCTTTCTTTTCTATTTCCACCTCTTGTTTGCCTTTTCTCCAATCTTTCATTTCTCTTTCACTTAGAATTGCATTTTTATTACTTTTTTTTTTACTGAAGAACTTCAGCTGTATATGTTCTGAGTTCAAATCTAGCTATGAATCATTTGGGTGATAGATGTAATCTATTTCCCTATTTAAGTTCATAACCTGGTCCTTGGGTGCAAGAAAAGCAACTAATATATATACTAGCAGAATATCTGGATATATTTTGGCACAGATATATGCCCAATATGAATAGTATAATTCATAATATAACTGAGTAAATATCTTATTAGCTAATTCATGCATATTGAATATAAACACAGGATTAAGTGAAAGTGAAAATTGTTTTAATTCATTTAAAAGTATTAACAAAATATTTCCTATTTTACAACTTAGGGGTCTGGTAAGACTAACAAAGACAAAAGTTTTAGTGACAGGTAGGACTGGACACTGCTGCCATCTAGAAAGTGGTCATACTCAACATTTGGACACTGGTAGAAGTGGACACTGCTGATGTTTAGGGAGTGGTCATATTCAACATTTGGACACTGGTACAACTGGACACTTGTTATTTAGGGAGTGGTCATACTCAACATGCATTAGATAGAAATTAAATATAAAGTACCCACTGTAAATTGTTGTGGTGTACAAAAGTAGCAGTAAGATGAGAGAGAAGCTGACAGGAAATAACTTTATATGTGGTACATGTACTGTACAGGAGAAATTGACAGTAAGAACAACCTTGAAATAAATTTTCTGAAATAGTTGGAAGGCTCTATAGGAATAGTTGACACATTTTTTTTACCTGGGTGACCTAATTAGAAGTCAAGGTGAATATTGTAATAGAATAATAGATGAAAAAGTAAAGAAAAATCTGGAAAACTTTAGATAGTTGTTACTTCTCCAAGTAAAAGATAGATTGCAGGATGTTTGCATACAAAGTATGATGTATGTTAGTGAATATTATATATGTATAAATCAATCAACAAGATTCGCTTACCGAGTAGGGTGGAACTCATCAAATTGGACCTAGGAAATAATGTTTCCATTGGTCTTTCCATTGCTGATACTATCTAACGGTCACAACTCCTGGCTGAAAGAGCCATGCGAAATAAAGTGTCTTGCTCAAGGACATAATACATCACCCGGTCTGGGAATCAAACTCACAACCTCAAGTGTGAATCCAATTACCTAACCACTAAGCCATGCACTTTCACTTAGTTAAACATGCATTGAACATAGTGGATCTGCAAAACCCAAAAGCCACAACAGAAGCATGCTCCAGAGGAATTACCTGGGTATAAGAGAAATTAGATGTGGTATTTGCAAAAGAGGAAACTATGCCAATACAGGATGAAAGGTAAATTTGGAAATCACTTATAATAATGAACAGGAATGGTTATCAAAAACTAGCTGATTCTACATTACATAGATGCATACTATATGTGTGTGTGTATATATCACCATCATCATCACCTCTTAGTGTCTATTTTACATGCTAGCTAGCATAAGTTAAATGAGTTGTCCTGTTGTGAGTCAAGTCAGATCAGATGACCATGCCTTGCTCATACAGAACTGTTTTTGGTTTGGTTTCTATGGCTGGATGCCCTTCCTAACACTAACCTCATTTACAGCATAGCCTCAAAACATCTAACTACCCGGTTGGACTGGGTGCTTTTTGTCATGTTATCAACAAGACCACTTTACAAGGCAGACTGGGTTCACTCTGAGTATAAGAGGAATCAGATGTAATGTGCATAAGAGAAAACTATAATGGTATGGTCAGGTGATGCATATGTATGATGATCAGTAGATAAAGAAGTGCCAGGAAATCCCAGTGGAAGGAAGTTGCAGTAGAGGAAGACTTCGGAAGACATGGCTAGAGGTGGTGAGAGCTGATCTCAAATCGTTGAACTACACAGAGGAGATGATTAAGGAATGGAGGGATGCTGTGCTGGAAAAGACCTGTTCAACCCATGCATGCCTGGAAACGCAGACATAAAATGGTGATAAGGAGAATGATACTTTATCTATGCAAAAATGTATTTTTCCAGACACGACACATACATAGGACAGTCATATAAGGACCAGTGTTGCTATCACTAATGTCATTTGTAAAATCTCCATGAGGAAGTGAACATGCTTACATGCTTTGGTGTAGTGTTATATCAAAATCACAATCATGCAATTCAGCATAACTCGTATGAAAGAGATAACCAGAGAAACATGTAGGAGAAATAAAATGAGTATGTAGGCATAACCAGAGAAACATGTAGGAGAAATAAAATGAGTATGTAGGCATAACCAGAGAAACATGTAGGAGAAATAAAATGAGTATGTAGGCATAACCAGAGAAACATGTAGGAGAAATAAAATGAGTATGTAGGCATAACCAGAGAAACATGTAGGAGAAATAAAATGAGTATGTAGGCATAACCAGAGAAACATGTAGGAGAAATAAAATGAGTATGTAGGCATAACCAGAGAAACATGTAGGAGAAATAAAATGATGTAACTTCATCTCTGTTTTATATATATACCTGGACACTCCTTCGGATCACTGGACCTTTCATTGTTTCTCTAACTATTCTCTTCCCCCTCTAACATAGTTACACATGCTCCTTCTCCTCTATTTCTTCTTTAATTTCTCGCTCTATTTTCTGATGAAAGACTAGTGTCTGAAACGTCTTTTCCTACTGTGTTAAGCTTGAAACTAATATATATCTCCATTGTACTTCATTGTCTGTTTTCTTTTTTCCATTTTCATATATATATATATATATATATATATATACATATATATATATATATGTATATATATATATATACATATATACACACACAAGGTGGTTGATTTGGTAGAGTTCATTAGAGTACTGTATATTTGTTCTTTGTCTCTGTGTTCTAATCATGACAGGTTCCACTTTGACTTCTTTTGGAGTTGATAAAGAAAGGACCAGCCCAATAAAGGTGCAGTTCCGTCTTTTTTCCTAGTAGCTGCATCCTGGATTTTCCACTGACTCAAAGGAGGGAGGATTGAGGAGGTATCTGTGTCAGCTTGTTTCTGCATGACCCATAAAACCTTTAGTGAAAGCATCATAAATACTACCAAGTCATACTTCATTGTGAGTGGCAGCTGTAGTTTTAGTTATAAACAAGCTCACACACACACATCATCCTCATCATCACCGTTTAATGTCCATTTTTCCACACGAGTATGTTTCTGGCTTGGTTTCTATGGCTGGATGCTCTTCCTAATGCCAACTACATTTACAATGTGGACTGAGTGCTTTTTATCATGGCAACAAAACAATGACCACTTTGTAAAAGAGAAGAATGACTCAGGTCAAAGAAATAAAGAAATACAGGATGAAAATAAGAGAACATAATAAAAAATATGTAATAAAACAGAAGCATATATGCTAGAGCACAATAAAGAGAAGAAATCTATTAATGCAAGGAAAAGAATGATTTAGTGTCAACCTCCTGATAACAAAGATCAGAGCTTACAAGTATCTCAAAAATATATAAGAAAAAATATATACTGTGTGAAAAAATATTTTTGGATAAGAAATCTTTACCATATTCTTGTTTATTAGGGTAGGAGGAAGTTTTCTTCATAATATTGAAGAATAGTTTAGGTATGTTGGATGACACCTGTAGTTCATGTGGAGAATTATACCAGCTAACATTTCTCTATCTAGTTCTCCTTTTAGGTGATATAAGTTCATCATTAGTATTAACTGTTGTTACTATTTCCAATATTATTGTTACTTTAATTTAAAATATTCCTTATTCTAGGAGTTATTTTATTTTTTAGTGTAAGGTCAATTTGTTTCTGTTCTTTATTTCCAGATTCTGTGTTATTGTCATAACTTAGATGTCTATATCTAATCTTTGGTCAGCTCCTTAATCCAGATCTGACAGTTTCTTTGCTTCCATCATGTCCTTTAGGGGCTCTTATAATGTTGTGGGCCTGGAGTCTGGATTTCTTTCATTCCACGGATATATAGGTGATCTTTTCCCTATAACCTCACCTTGCCTTGTTATAGTACCTGTTATTTTGGTTCCTCGTTTAGAAATCACAAGAAATATCCTGCTAATTATTGAGTTCATGATGGCCCCCATGTGGTATATAATTCAAGTTCTGGTTAGGTTTGAGATAAGATCTACAGTCCTGAGTTCAATTCTAAGTTTATATCAAACAAGTTAACATTGGTGGAGTTATTTTCAATTGTTATTGATAGGCCTATGTTCTTAAACTATATTATCTTTTCTTCTTTCTAAACCAGGGTGACTGGTGTCCTTGGTGGTAGACAGTGTCATCCCTATATAATCTCTAGAGGTGAGTATTCCTCCTTTAATCTGTACAAGTCCACTAGATCCATAACCAGGTCAAATATGCTCAATGCCATAGTTATATTAATGTTCCTATCCCTATCTTGTTCAGTAATAGCCATCAAATTCTATGACTGTCTCGTGGCTGTGGCTAAAATGGAGTCTAATTCCTGTTGGATTAATTTGGTAATTTTCCTAGCTAATATGAGGGTCATATTTAGCAGAATAGGAGATATGGATGAGTAATAGGAGTAATAGTTACAGCCATCTAGCTGTGAGACAAACCATATAATCACCTCATTGGTATTCCCCCACAAACATAGCTCTACCTTCCTCCACACTTGTTCTATTAGTTTATCTATTATCTGACTGTGGTTTATTCTACCTATGTCTAACGTGGAGGGACTAATTAATGGCCAGGTTGCTATTGAAATCTGGTTTGTGATTCTTTAAATTAAACCTGGGTGCTCTCAGTTCATAAATAGAGAGATGGGTGGGTAGAGAGAGAGATGATAGAGAGATGGGTGGGTAGAGAGAGAGATGATAGAGAGATGGGTGGAGAGAGAGAAAGGTGAATGAATAAATGGAGAGAGGAAGATGACTGGTTAGAGATGGATGATAGAGGTAGAGAGAGGGGGAGAGATGACTGGATAGAGAGAGGGGGAGAGATAACTGGATAGAGAGAGGGCGGAGAGATGACTGGATAGAGAGATGGATGAATAGAGAGAAAGAGAGAGATGAAAAGGAATAATCAATAGTGAGATAGGAGAGAGAGAGAGAGAGAGAGAGAGAGAGAGAGAGAGAGAGAGAGAGAGAGAGAGGGGGGGGGGTGAAGAGAGAAAAGAGATGAGTAAAGTGATGAATGAAAAGAGACAGATAGAGAGAGAGAGAGAGTAAAAGGGATGATGGATAGAGTGATGAATGAAAAGACAGAGAGAGAGATGGATGGATAGAGTGATGAATGAAAAGACAGAGAGAGAGATGGATGGATAGAGTGATGAATGAAAAGAGGACAGAGAGAAGAATGGTGGATTGAGAGAGTGAGAAAAAAAAAGAGGAAGAAATGGAGATGTGTGGATGGAGTGACAGACAGAGAAAGCTGGATGGATGGATGACTGGATATAGAAATAGGTGAACAGGCTAGCGATGGATGTAGGCAGAATGTGATGGTGCTAGCATGCTGGCTAAGACAATTAGTCCAAGAGAGGCTAGCTGGTACATATATTAAGAGACAGGAAGGCAGGCACCTTAGAATTTTACAAAAGAAATAATTTCACTGAAAAATCAATGGAGCTATTGTGGTGAGGCTGAGCTAAGCAACAGAACCTGTCTGCTAATGATATCAAACCAGTGGTAAGATCGCACTACCACCCACACCACCATATACCATGCCAGCAGCACTAGCACCAACATCTCACTAGGTCGCTGATAACACCACACTACCACTGCCAACAATACACCAACACTAACATTGCTTTACAGACCTCCTTACCAACTTTTTACTTAAGCCAGTTAACATTGTTTTTGTTGATCTATTTATCAATAAAATATATATACGTATAGTATACAACATACATACATATAATATACTATATATATACATAAATATTATATTATATATATACATAAATATTATATATATATATATATATATAAATAATTGTTTCTACTTTTGGCACAAGGCCAGCAATAACCCAGTGCATTACTGGTACTTTATTTTATCGACCCCGTAAGGATGAAAGGCAAAGTTAAACTCTGTTTATATATATATATATAGGCAAAGTTAACCTTTATTTATATATATATAATATATTATTTATATATATATAAAGGGCAGTGGATTGGCAGTATCAGTAGAGGGTCGGACGCCATGCTTTCCAGCATAGTTACGTCCCTTTATGATCTGAGTTCAAATCACGCCGAGGTTAACTTTGCCTTTCATCCTTACGGGGTCAATAAAATAAAGTATGCACTGGGTTATTTGCTGGCTTTGTGCCAAAAGTAGAAACAATTATTTATATATATATAATATATTATTTATATATATATATAAATAATTGTTTCTACATTACTGGTACTTTATATATATATATAAATAATATATTATATGTATATATAAATAATATATTATATATAAATATATTATATATATATTATTTATATATATATAAATAATATATTATATGTATATATAAATAATATATTATATATAAATATATTATATATATATATAAATAATTGTTTCTACTTTAGGCACAAGGCCAGCAATTACACAGTGCATTACTGGTACTTATATATAAATAATTGTTTCTACTTTAGGCACAATGCCAGCAATTACTCATATATATATAAAATATAATATATATGAATAATATATTATATATATATATAAATAATATA
>OZ024746.1:15832056-15879556 GCA_964016885.1 Eledone cirrhosa | reverse complement strand
GGGGGATAAAAAAGTATTCAAGTGAATGGATACAGATATGTCTATAGGTTGGTTGTGAGATCGTCAAGCCGATCAATCAGTAATGTAATGATATTAAAGGGATGAGAAATAACAGAAGATGTTGATGTAAATGTAGAATATATATATACGTATATTTATATATATGGAATCAGTAAATACTCACAGGAAAGACCTGGTGTTATTTTTGTTACGTCAACTGGGTCGTTGTACGAGTGTATAGTACAGAGTGCCGCCATTTCAAGTTCCCGGATATTGAGCAAATTATTAAGTCGCAGCTTATTATCTCCCTTTAACTCTGCCACTCTCTCACACTCTCTCTCTCTACCCCTGATCTCACTCTATTTTATTATCCCACTATCATTCTCTCTCCTTCTATTTTAATATCTCACACTCACTTTCCTTTTCTCTCTATCTATCCATTTAACTATCTTTCACTCCCTCTCTGTATGTGTATATATATATACATACATATATATATATCTTACTATCTCTAACTCACTCTCTCTCTCTTTATTTCACTATTTTACCCTCCCTTTCACTTACTTTTACTATTTCACTCTTTTACATTCATGCAGCGTCTGCTTCCCTACACACACCTCCTACTTTTTTCTCCTTCTCCTCTTCCCTGCTACTACCACACTGTTCTTACTCTGTCTTTCCGTCTGGTGTCTGCGGTGCTCCCCCCTCTCTCTCTCTCTCTCTTGTCTGTCTACTGACTCTGTCCTCTTCTATATATATATATATATATATATATATATATATATATATATAGTCTTCTGTCTATCCTAATCTCTCTCCCTCTCTACCTCCTTCTCTATTTCTCACAGAGTCTAACCTGTCTGCCGGTTTGTCTCTTTCTGTCTCAAAGTCTCATATTTTCTCTCTCATTCTCTCTGTCTATACACCTCTCCCCTCTCTCCCTCTTTCTCTCCCACTCTGTATGTCCATGTGTAGTGTTTCAATAACTTTCATCATTCTCACTTTTCTCCTCTCCAGCCCCTCTCTCTATTTAGTGTTATTGCATACAGTGTGTGTGTGTGTGTGTGTCTGTGTGTGTGTGTGTCTGTGTGTCTGTATGTGTGTGTGTGTGCACGTATATATATATATATATATATTGATCACTTTCCTACTTTCACTTTCCATGTCTGCCTGATAACCTCTCTCGCTCTTCACCAATCTATCTAACTCCCACACTCTGTCCATCTCTCACTTGTTATCTATAGTTTAGATCATTAGCTCCCCCCCCCCCTCTCTCTCTACACTCGGATAAAACATTATCTCTCTCTCTCTATATATATATATATATATATATATTTATCTCTCTCTCTCTCTCTCTCTCTCTCTCTCTCTCTCTCTCTCTCTATATATATATATATATATATATATATATATATATATATATATATATATCCATCTATCTATCTATATATATATATATATCCATCTATCTATCTGTCTATCTATCTCTCTTTCTCTCTCTCTCTCTCTATATATATATATATAAATGAAAGGTATAGAATATATTGTAGCAAAAAAATATATGTGTGTGTGTGTGTGTGTGTGTGTATACATATACCTATCGATCTATCTACCTACCTATCTATTTCTCTCTGTCTTCTCACACTTTCTCCCTGACTCCACTCCATCTCGTACTCTATTCCCTCCCTTGGTCTCTCTATTTCCCTACTAACCCAGCTTTACTCTTCACACTCCCACGGACATCCACTGCACTCTCTCTCTCTCTCTCTCTCTCTCTCTATTTCCTTCTCTATCGACACATTCTTTTCTACCCTCTCTCTTTCATTCTCTTCATCCCTTACTCTCTCTCTCTTATTCTCTTCATCCCTTACTCTCTCTCTCCCTGCCCCCTCACACACACAATCTCTCTCATGCACACACACTCTCCCCCACCCCCTCTCTCCCTCTCACACACAGACTCTCAATCTCTTTCATACACACACACTCTCTCTTTCTCTGTCTCTCTTTCTCTCTCTCCAACTCTCTCTCTCTCTCACGGACTCTCAATCTCTTTCATACACACACTCTCTTTCTCTTTCTCTTTCGCTCTTTCTCTCCAACACACTCTGACGTTGTTCTTCACCTCACATGTTGTCTAACTTTCCAGATAAATAAATCAATAGGTAAGACATTACAGTGAAGAAAGCTGATGCGATCGTATTTCTACTGGTCATAGCCACTGATATTTGGATTTGGTGAAAATATGAGGCAACCAGTTACTTATGGCAATCTCTATCTCTTCACACCGTTGCCAGCTCTGCCACAATTACGCCAATTTGGCAGTTTCGTATGAGTTCAACAGCAGAAAACGAACAAAACAAAATGCACCATCTACCATACCAAACACTGTTGGCCATTCTTATGCATTATTCAGGCATAAGTATGGATTTATGGAAATATTAAAATATTTTATGGATTTATTTAAATAGTTTCAACAACAGAAACAACTCTTGTAGTGTAGTATATAGTGTGTTGATATTTGAGGGGTAACTAGGTAACTTGGGGGTAGTTTAGGGTATAGTATATAGTGTGTTGATATGTGAGGGGTACCTAGGTAACTTCGGGGTAGTTTAGGGTATAGTATATAGTGTGTTGATATGTGGGTGGTACCTTGGTAACTTGGGGGTAGTTTAGGGTATAGTATATAGTGTGTTGATATGTAGGTGGTACCTTGGTAAGTTGGGGGTAGTTTAGGGTATAGTATATAGGGTGTTGATATGTGAGCTGTACTTTGGTAACCTGGGGGTAGTTTAGGGTATAGTATATAGTGTGTTGATATGTGGGTGGTACCTTGGTAAGTTGGGGGTAGTTTAGGGTATAGTATATAGGGTGTTGATATCTGAGCTGTACTTTGGTAACCTGGGGGTAGTTTAGGGTATAGTATATAGTGTGTTGATATGTGGGTGGTACCTTGGTAAGTTGGGGTAGTTTAGGGTATAGTATATAGTGTGTTGATATGTGGGTGGTACCTTGGTAACTTGGGGGTAGTTTAGGGTATAGTATATAGGGTGTTGATATGTGGGTGGTACCTTGGTAACTTGGGGGTAGTTTAGGGTATATTGTGTTGATATGTGGGTGGTACCTTGGTAAGTTGGGGGTAGTTTAGGGTATAGTATATAGTGTGTTGATATGTGGGTGGTACCTTGATAACTTGGGGGTAGTTTAGGGTATAGTATATAATGTGTTGATATGTGGGTGGTAACTTGGGGGTGGTTTAGGGTATAGTATATAGTGTGTTGATATGTGCGTGGTACCTTGGAAACTTGGGGGTAGTTTAGGGTATAGTATATAGGGTGTTGATATGTGGGTGGTACCTTGGTAACTTGGGGGTAGTTTAGGGTATAGTATATAGGGTGTTGATATGTGGGTGGTACCTTGATAACTTGGGGGTGGTTTAGGGTATAGTATATAATGTGTTGATATGTGGGTGGTACCTTGGTAACCTGGGGTAGTTTAGGGTATAGTATATCGTGTGTTGATATGTGAGGGGTAACTTGGTAACTTGGGGGTAGTTGAGGGTATAGTATATAGTGTGTTGATATGTGGGTGGCACCTTGGTAACTTGGGGGTAGTTTAGGGTATAGTATATAGTGTGTTGATATCTGAGGGGTACCTTGGTAACTTGGGGGTAGTTTAGGGTATAGTATATAGTGTGTTGATATGTGGGTGGTATATTGGTAACTTGGGGGTAGTTTAGGGTATAGTATGTAATGTGTTGATATGTGGGTGGTACCTTGGTAACCTGGGGGTAGTTTAGGGTATAGTATATAGTGTGTTGATATGTGGGTGGTACCTTGGTAACTTGGGAGTAGTTTAGGGTATAGTGCGTTGATATGTGGGTGGTACCTTCGTAACTTGGGGGTAGTTTAGGGTATAGTGTGTTAATATGTGGGTGGTACCTTCGTAACTTGGGGGTAGTTTAGGGCATAGTGTGTTGATATGTGGGTGGTTCCTTGGTAACTTGGGGGTAGTTTAGGGTATAGTGAGTTAATATGTGGGTGGTACCTTGGTATCTAGGGGGTAGTTTAGGGTATAGTATATAGTGTGTTGATATGTGAGGGGTATCTTGGTAACTTGGGGGAGTTTAGGGTATAGTATATAGTATGTTTATATGTGAGGGGTACCTAGATAACTTGGGGGTGGTTTAGGGTATAGTATATAGTGTGTTGATATGTGAGGGGTACCTTGGGAACTTGGGGGTAGTTTAGGGTATAGTGCGTTGATATGTGGGTGGTACCTTCATAACTTGGGGGTAGTTTAGGGTATAGTATATAATGCGTTGATATGTGAGGGGAACCTTGGTAACTTGGGGGTAGTTTAGGGTATAGTATATAGTGTGTTGATATGTGGGTGGAACCTTGGTAACCTGGGGGTAGTTTAGGGTATAGTATATAGTGTGTTGATATGTGAGGGGTACCTTGGTAACTTGGCGGTAGTTTAGGGTATAGTATATAGTGTGTTGATATGTGGGTGGTATCTTGGTAACTTGGGGGTAGTTTAGGGTATAGTATATAGTGTGTTGATATGTGAGGGGTACCTAGGTAACGTGGGGGTAGTTTAGGGTATAGTATATAGTGTGTTGATATGTGAGGGGTACCTTGGTAACTTGGGGGAGTTTAGGGTATAGTATATAGTGTGTTGATATGTGAGGGGTACCTAGGTAACCTGGGGGTAGTTTAGGGTATAGTATATAGTGTGTTGATATCTTGGTAACTTTGGGGTAGTTTATGGTATAGTATATAGTGTGTTGATATGTGAGGGGTACCTTGGTAACTTTGGGGTAGTTTAGGGTATAGTATATAGTGTGTTGATATGTGAGGGGTACCTAGGTAACCTGGGGATAGTTTAGGGTATAGTATATAGTGTGTTGATATGTGAGGGGTACCTAGGTAACTTGGTGGTAGTTTAGGGTATAGTATATAGTGTGTTGATATGTGGGTGGTAGCTTGGTAACTTCGGGGTAGTTTAGGGTATAGTATATAATCTGTTGATATGTGGGTGGTACCTTGGTAACTTGGGGGTAGTTTAGGATATAGTATATAGTGTGTTGATATGTGAGGTGTACCTTGGTAACTTGGGGGTAGTTTAGGGTATAGTATAAAGTGTGTTGATATGTGAGGGGTACCTTGGTAACTTGGGGGTAGTTTAGGGTATAGAATGTAATGTGTTGATATGTGGGTGGTACCTTGGTAACTTGGGGGTAGTTTAGGGTATAGTATGTAGTGTGTTGATATGTGGGTGGTACCTTGGTAACTTGGGGGTAGTTTAGGGTATAGTATATAGTGTGTTGATATGTGAGGGGTATCTTGGTAACTTGGGGGTAGTTTAGGGTATAGTATATAGTGTGTTGATATGTGGGTGGTACCTTGGTAACTTGGGGGTAGTTTAGGGTATAGTGTGTTGATATGTGAGGGGTATCTTGGAAACTTGGGGGTAGTTTAGGGTATAGTATATAGTGTGTTGATATGTGGGTGGTACCTTGGTAACTTGGGGGTAGTTTAAGGTATAGTATATAGTGTGTTGATATGTGGGTGGTACCTAGGTAACTTGGAGGTAGTTTAGTGTATAGTATATAGTGTGTTGATATGTGGGTGGTACCTTGGTAACCTGGGGGTAGTTTAGGGTATAGTATATAGTGTGTTGATATGTGAGGGGTACCTTGATAACTTGGGGGTAGTTTAGGGTATAGTATATAATGTGTTGATATGTGGGTGGTACCTTGGTAACTTGGGGGTAGTTTAGGATATAGTATATAGTGTGTTGATATGTGAGGGGTATCTTGGTAACTTGGGGGTAGTTTAGGGTATAGTATATAGTGTGTTGATATGTGGGTGGTACCTTGGGTACTTGGGGGTAGTTTAGGGTATAGTATATAATGTGTTGATATGTGAGGGGTATCTTGGTAACCTGGGGATAGTTTAGGGTATAGTATATAGTGTGTTGATATGTGACGGGTACCTTGGTAACTTGGGGGTAGTTTAGGGTATAGTATATAGTGTGTTGATATGTGGGTGGTACCTTGGTAACTTGGGGGTAGTTTAGGGTATAGTATATAGTGTGTTGATATGTGAGGGGTATCTTGGTAACTTGGGGGTAGTCTAGGGTATAGTATATAGTGTGTTGATATGTGAGGGGTACCTAGGTAACTTGGGGGTAGTTTAGGGTATAGTATATAGTGTGTTGATATGTGACGGGTACCTAGGTAACTTGGTGGTAGTTTAGGGTATAGTATATAGTGTGTTGATATGTGAGGGGTACCTAGGTAACTTGGGGCTAGTTTAGGGTATAGTATATAGTGTGTTGATATGTGAGCTGTACCTTGGTAACCTGGGGGTAGTTTAGTGTATAGTATATAGTGTGTTGATATGTGGGTGTTAACTTCGTAACTTGGGGGTAGTTTAGGATATAGTATATAGTGTGTTGATATGTGAGGGGTATCTTGGTAACTTGGGGGTAGTTTAGGGTATAGTATATAGTGTGTTGATATGTGAGGGGTACCTTGGAAACTTGGGGGTAGTTCAGGGTATAGTATATACTGTGTTGATATGTGGGTGGTACCTTGGTAACTTGGGGGTAGTTTAGGGTATAGTATATAGTGTGTTGATATGTGAGCTGTACCTTGGTAACCTGGGGGTAGTTTAGTGTATAGTATATACTGTGTTGATATGTGGGTGGTACCTTGGTAACTTGGGGGTAGTTTAGGGTATAGTATATAGTGTGTTGATATGTGAGTCGTAACTTGGTAACTTGGGGGTAGTTTAGGATATAGTATATAGTGTGTTGATATGTGAGGGGTATCTTGGTAACTTGGGGGTAGTTTAGGGTATAGTATATAGTGTGTCGATATGTGAGGGGTACCTTGGAAACTTGGGGGTAGTTTAGGGTATAGTATATAGTGTGTTGATATCTTGGTAACTTTGGGGTAGTTTAGGGTATAGTATATAATGTGTTGATATGTGGGTGGTACCTTGGTAACTTGGGGGTAGTTTAGGGTATAGTATATAGTGTGTTGATATGTGAGGGGTACCTTGGTAACTTGGGGGTAGTTTAGGGTATAGTGTGTTGATATGTGAGGGGTACCTTGGTAACTTGGGGGTAGTTTAGGGTATAGTATATAGTTTGTTGATATGTGAGGGGTACCTTGGTAACTTGGGGTAGTTTAGGGTATAGTATATAGTGTGTTGATATGTGAGGGGTACCTTGGTAACTTGGGGGTAGTTTAGGGTATAGTGTGTTGATATGTGAGGGGTACCTTGGTAACTTGGGTGTAGCTTAGTGTTTAGGGTATTGTGTGTTGATATGTGAGGGGTACCTAGGTAACTTTGGGGTAGTTTACTGTATAGTATATAGTGTGTTGATATGTGAGGGGTACCTTGGTAACTTGGGGGTAGTTTAGGGTATAGTGTGTTGATATGTGAGGGGTACCTTGGTAACCTGGGAGTAGTTTAGGGTATAGTGTGTTGATATGTGAGGGGTACCTTGTTAACCTGGGCCTAGTTTAGGGTATAGTGTGTTGATATGTTAGGGCTACCTTGGTAACTTGGGGGTAGATCAGCTGGTATATAATGTGTTATTATGTGGATGGTACCTTGGTAACCGGGGAGCAGATTCGGGTCTAGTGTATAGTGTGGTACTTTGAGGGTAGATCAGGGTATAGTGTAATATATACTGGGTATTGTTTTAAGGGTAGATTTATTAAAAAATACATAAATATCGACAATTCATATTTTTAAGAAAACATTACCCTCAGACACTTCGAAGCACACCAAACCATTCACCCTCATGACACCTGTGTCCCAACCCCAGACACCGCCCTCACCAATCCATCTATCCTGACAGATACCCCCCTCCCCAGACACTGATATCAATAGACTTCCCAACCCATGTTGCCAAATTCAGAGCTATGACCTGAACAAAAGCTATATAACTAAATGTTCATATGGGAGGAACACAACTGAGGTAGTTGGTGTTAGGAAGGACTTATAGCCATACAAACTATACCATATATGGTAATGAATGGCTCACCCAGATCTTCTGATCTAAGACCATGACAATGCAGGCCAACCCAGAAAACAGAAGTAATATACTGACGTTGATGATATAACACAGTAAACTATGGTATATTGTTGATATAAAGCAGTAAACTATGGTATATTGTTGATATAACGCAGTAAAGTATGGTATATTGTTGATATAACACAGTAAACTGTGGTATATTGTTGATATAATGCAGTAAACTATATTATATTGTTGATATAACAGAGTAAACTATGGTATATTGTTGCTACAACACAGTAAACTATGGTATATTGTTGATATAACATAGCAAACTATAGTATATTGTTGATATAACACAGTAAACTATATTATATTGTTGATACGACACAGTAAACTATGGTATATTGTTGATATAATACTAAACTATGGTACATTGTTGATATAACACAGTAAATTATGGTATATTGCTGATATAACACAGTAAACTATGGTATATTGTTGATACAACACAGTAAACTATGGTATATTGTTGATATAACACTGCAAACTATGGTATATTGTTGATACAACACAGTAAACTATGGTATATTGTTGATATAATACTAAACTATGGTACATTGTTGATATAACACAGTAAATTATGGTATATTGCTGATATAACACAGTAAACTATGGTATATTGTTGATACAACACAGTAAACTATGGTATATTGTTGATATAACACTGCAAACTATGGTATATTGTTGATACAACACAGTAAACTATGGTATATTGTTGATATAATACTAAACTATGGTACATTGTTGATATAACACTGCAAACTATGGTATATTGTTGATACAACACAGTAAACTATGGTATATTGTTGATACAACACAGTAAACTATGGTATATTGTTGATATAACACAGTAAACTATAGTATATTGTTGATATAACACAGTAAACTATATTATATTGTTGATACAACACAGTAAACTATGGTATATTGTTGATATAATACTAAACTATGGTACATTTTGATATAACACAGTAAACTATGGTATATTGTTGATATAACACAGTATACTATGGTATATTGTTGATATAACACAGTAAATTATGGTATATTGTTGATATAACACAGTAAACTATGGTATATTGTTGATTTAACACAGTAAACTATGATATATTGTTGATATAACACAGTAAACTATGTTATATTGTTGATATAACACAGTAAACTATGTTATATTGATGTTATAACACAGTAAACTATGGTATATTGTTGATATAACACATTAAACTATGGTATATTCTTGATATAACACAGCAAACTATGGTATATTGTTGATATAACACAGTAAACTATGGTATATTGTTGATATAACACAGTAAACTATGTTATATTGATGTTATAACACAGTAAACTATGGTATATTGTTGATATAACACAGTAAACTATGGTATATTGATGATATAACACAGTATACTATGGTATATTGTTGATATAACACAGTAAACTATGGTATATTGTTGATACAACACAGTAAACTATGGTATATTGTTGATATAACACAGTAAACTATATTATATTGTTGATACAACACAGTAAAATATGGTATATGGTTGATATAATACTAAACTATGGTACATTGTTGATATAACACAGTAAACTATGGTATATTGTTGATATAACACAGTATACTATGGTATATTGTTGATATGCCACAGTAAACTATGGTATATTGTTGATATAACACAGTAAACTATGGTATATTGTTGATTTAACACAGTAAACTATGGTATATTGTTGATATAACACAGTAAACTATGTTATATTGTTGATATAACACAGTAAACTATGTTATATTGATGTTATAACACAGTAAACTATGGTATATTGTTGATATAACACAGTAAACTATGGTATATTGTTGATATAACACAGCAAACTATGGTATATTGTTGATATAACACAGTAAACTATGGTATATTGTTGATATAACACAGTATACTCTGGTATATTGTTGATATAACACAGCAAACTATGGTATATTGTTGATATAACACAGTATACTATGGTATATTGTTGATATAACACAGTATACTATGGTATATTGTTGATATAACACAGCAAACTATGGTATATTGTTGATATAACACAGTAAACTATGTTATATTGTTGATATAACACAGCAAACTATGGTATATTGTTGATATAACACAGTATACATGGTATATTGTTGATATAACACAATATACTATGGTATATTGTTGATATAACACAGCAAACTATGGTATATTGTTGATATAACACAGTAAACTATGGTATATTGTTGATATAACACAGTAAACTATGTTATATTGTTGATATAACAAAGTAAACTATGTTATATTATGATGATATAACATTAATAAATTCATAAGAAGCTGTCTTCCCTCCTTATTGGCAACAGTCATCTTTCCTACATGTATTATTTTCATTGTTGATACTGAAGCCTCATCATATGAACTATTAATATTTATAATTTTGAGTCATAATTTATTATAGCTCCATTTATTCATCAACAGGTATGAAATATAATCATTGTTAAACATGATGCCACAATGACTAAATTTATAATTCCCTTAACCCTTTAGCATTCAAACCGGCCACATCCAGCCAGAATTCTCTCACCTCTTTCTGTTCAAACTGGCTTTAACCAGCCACTCATACTTATGTTAAGGTATTTTTCTCAAAATATATGATATCAAAATCTCATAGATTTGATATTATGTGCAATAATTATGTAAGATAAAGCCTTTACAGTAAAATACAATAGTATATAGAGAGTAATGTAAATACTAAAGGCTTATCTCAGTCTTGAGGGTAGAGGTTGTTATTTTGTGTCTTATTTATCTTTTTTTTAAGAGTGCATAATCAGGATGCTGACCCCTGGGTCTGGTTTGGAGGTCAGTAGTTTAGCTTTAGTTGTGACCAGCCCAGCTTTAGTTGACTTGGTCTATGTAGTCCAACCCTTACTAGCAGGGAAAGTGGATGTTAAATGATGATGATGATGATGATGATGAATGGGAGAAAATAAAACATTTCTACTTCATACATATACACAAGCAATATGATGATGATGATGATGATGATGATGATGATGATGATGTCAATGATGACAATGATGACAATGATGACAATGATGACAATGATGATGATGACAATGATGACAATGATGACAATGATGAGAATGATGATGATGATGACAATGATAATGATGACAATGATGACAATGATAATGATGATGACAATGATGACAATGATGACAATGATGATGATGACAATGATGACAATGATAATGATGACAATGACAACAATGATGACAATGACAATGATGACAATGATGACAATGATGACGTTGATGACAATGATGACAATGACAATGATAATGATGACAATGACAATGATGACAATGACAATGATAATGATGACAATGACAATGATGACAATGATGACAATGATGACAATGATGACAATGATGACAATGACAATGATGACAATGACAATGATGACAGTGATGACAATGATGACAATGACAATGATGACAATGACAATGATGACAGTGATGACAATGATGACAATGACAATGATGACAATGACAATGATGACAATGACAATGATAATGATGACAATGACAATGATGACAATGATGACAATGATGACAATGATGACAATGATGACAATGACAATGATGACAATGACAATGATGACAGTGATGACAATGATGACAATGACAATGATGACAATGACAATGATGACAGTGATGACAATGATGACAATGACAATGATGACAATGACAATGATGACGTTGATGACAATGATGACAATGACAATGATGACAATGATGACAATGATGACAATGATGACAATGACAATGATGACAGTGATGACAATGATGACAATGACAATGATGACAATGACAATGATGACAGTGATGACAATGATGACAATGACAATGATGACAATGACAATGATGACAATGATGACAATGACAATGATGACAATGACAATGACAATGATGACAATGACAATGACAATGACAATGATGACAATGACAATGACAATGACAATGATGACAATGACAATGACAATGACAATGATGACAATGACAATGACAATGATGACAATGAATGTAAATGTCAGCTTAAGTTGTCAACAAATCAAGAAATGATTCCCTCCACAGTAAAACTAATGATTCACAGTTTTAATTCTCTGAGTTTCCCTGTTTGAGATTTCTCACAATTATATATTTAAACATCACATGTAGTGACCCACTTCATATACACACATGTATATAACATATACATGTACACATGTATATATATACATACATACACAGATGCATATACATGTACACATGTATATATATACAAATATACACAGATGCATATACATGTACACATGTATATACAGAAACATGTACACATGCATATATACATACATGTACACACACATATATATACATACATGTACACATGTATAGATACATACATGTACACATGTATATACAGAAACATGTACACGTGTATATATACATACATGTACACATGTATATATATACACACATGTACACATGTATATATACATACATGTACACATGTATATACACATACATGTACACATGTATATAGACATACTTGTACACATGTATATATATATACATGTATACACACATATATATATACAGACATGTACACATACATACATGTATATACATACATGTACACATACATACATGTATATACATACATGTACACATGTCTATATACATACATGTACACATGTATATATACATACATGTACACATGTATATATGCATATATGCACACATGTATATATACATACATGTACACATGTATATATACATACATGTACACATACACACATATATATACATACATGTACACATGTATATATGCATATATATACACATGTATATATACATACATGTACACATGTATATATACATACATGTACACATACACACATATATATACATACATGCACACATGTATATATGCATACATGTACACATGTATATATACATACATGTACACATGTATATATACATACATGTACACATACACACATATATATATACATACATGTACACATGTATATATGCATATATGCACACATGTATATATGCATACATGTACACATGTATATATACATACATGTACACATACACACATATATATACATACATGTACACATGTATATATGCATATATGTACACATGTATATATACATACATGTACACATGTATATATACATACATGTACACATACACACATATATATACATACATGCACACATGTATATATGCATATATGTACACATGTATATATACATACATGTACACATGTATATATACATACATGTACATATACACACATATATATACATACATGTACACATGTATATATGCATATATGTACACATGTATATATACATACATGTACACATGTATATATACATACATGTACACATACACACATATATATACATACATGTACACATGTATATATGCATATATGTACACATGTATATATACATACATGTACACATGTATATATACATACATGTACACATACACACATATATATACATACATGTACACATGTATATATGCATATATGTACACATGTATATATACATACATGTACACATGTATATATACATACATGTACACATACACACATATATATACATACATGTACACATGTATATATGCATATATGTACACATGTATATATACATACATGTACACATGTATATATACATACATGTACACATACACACATATATATACATACATGTACACATGTATATATGCATATATGTACACATGTATATATACATACATGTACACATGTATATATACATACATGTACACATACACACATATATATACATACATGTACACATGTATATATGCATATATGTACACATGTATATATACATACATGTACACATGTATATATACATACATGTACACATACACACATATATATACATACATGTACACATGTATATATGCATATATGTACACATGTATATATACATACATGTACACATGTATATATGCATATATGTACACATGTATATATACATACATGTACACATGTATATATACATATATGTACACATACACACATATATATACATACATGTACACATGTATATATGCATATATGTACACATGTATATATATATACATGTACACATGTATATATACATACATGTACACATACACACATATATATACATACATGTACACATGTATATATGCATATATGTACACATGTATATATACATACATGTACACATGTATATATACATACATGTACACATACACACATATATATACATACATGTACACATGTATATATGCATATATGTACACATGTATATATACATACATGTACACATGTATATATACATACATGTACACATACACACATATATATACATACATGTACACATGTATATATGCATATATGTACACATGTATATATACATACATGTACACATGTATATATACATACATGTACACATACACACATATATATACATACATGTACACATGTATATATGCATATATGTACACATGTATATATACATACATGTACACATGTATATATGCTTATATGTACACATGTATATATACATACATGTACACATGTATATATGCATACATGTACACATACACACATATATATACATACATGTACACATGTATATATGCATATATGTACACATGTATATATACATACATGTACACATGTATATATACATACATGTACACATACACACATATATATACATACATGTACACATGTATATATGCATATATGTACACATGTATATATACATACATGTACACATGTATATATACATACATGTACACATACACACATATATATACATACATGTACACATGTATATATGCATATATGTACACATGTATATATACATACATGTACACATGTATATATGCATATATGTACACATGTATATATACATACATGTACACATGTATATATACATACATGTACACATACACACATATATATACATACATGTACACATGTATATATGCATATATGTACACATGTATATATACATACATGTACACATGTATATATACATACATGTACACATGTATATATACATACATGTACACATGAGAAAATAGTTTTAAAACTTCAAAAGTTTTTTTTATATTTTTTAATCAGACTGCAATAACATATGGACATTGCCCTCAACAGCCACACCCCCCCCCCCCTCTCATCCAAACATCTACATATACAGCTGTGTATGTCTTGGTGTCTAGGTGTGTATGTGTGTGTATGTGTGTGTTTCGGTATGTGTGTTTCTGTTTATGTGTGTATGTGTGTGTATATGTGTGTGTGTGTGTGTTTCGGTATGTGTTTCTGTGTATGTGTGTATGTCTAGGTATATATGTCTACGTGTGTGTTTATGTGTGTGTGTTTATGTGTGTGTGTTTCGGTATGTGTGTTTCTGTGTGTATGTGTGTCTGTATGTGTGTGTGTGTGTGTGTCTGTGTGTGTGTCTGTGTGTGTATGCGTATATGTGTGTCTGTGTGCGTATGCGTATGTGTGTATGTGTGTGTGTTTCGGTGTGTGTTTATATATGCATGTGTTTTGGTATGTGTGTTTTTCTGTGTATGTGTCTGTACGTATGTGTATGTGTGTGTATGTGTGTATGCGTGAGTTTCTGCATGTGTGTATGTGTCTGTATGTTTGTCTGTATGTGTATGTGTGTGCATGTGTGTATGTGTGTGTTTGTGTGAGTTTCTGCATGTGTATATATATGCATGTGTTTCAGTGTGTGTGTTTTTGAGTGCATGTGTCTTTATGTGTGTGTGTCTGTATGTGTTTGTGTGTGAGTTTGAGTATGTGTGTCTGTGTGTATATGTCTTTATGTGTTTGTGTATATGAGTGTGTATTTCGGTGTATGTGGCTGTGTGTGTATATGTGTGTATGTATCTGTGTGTGTATATGTCTGTATGTGTTTGTGTGCGTGTTTGGGTGTATGTGGCTGTGTGTGTATATATCTGTGTGTGTATATATGTGTCTGTATATGTCTGTATGTGTTTGTGTGCGTGTTTAGGTGTATGTTTCCGCGTATGTGGCTGTGTGTGTATATATGTGTCTGTATATGTCTGTATGTGTTTGTGTGCGTGTTTAGGTGTATGTTTCCGTGTATGTGGCTGTGTGTGTATATATCTGTGTGTGTACGTATGTATATGTCTGTATATGTCTATATGTCTTTGTGTGTGTCTGTAGGTGAGTGTAAGCAGATATAGAGAGGGCTGTGGAGAGGGAGGGAAAGGCAGAGGAGTGAGGAGTGAGGGGGGGGGTTATAAAGTAGACTGAATGTGATGTTAACTCCATACAAATATTATCTATCTACATATCTAAAGATAATCAATTTTCTTTTTAAAGTGATTTCAAAAAATCACTGATGTATCACACTATAAACCTATTGAGAAGCATCATATTTTAGACTTCCATATACTTATTATAGATAGATATGTACGGGTGTGCTGTGTGACTGTGTAATTGTATATATATATATATATGTATATATATATATGTATGTATATATATGTATATGTATGTATATGAGAAAAAGAGAGAGAGAGATGAACACACAAACGCAGACACAGATGTATATATATTTATATATATGCACTCATGCACATATCTATACACACACACACAAATATATATATATACATATGCATGTGTGTGTGTATATATATATATATACTCTATATATATACATATATATATATATATATATATATATATATATATATATATATATATATATGTATATATATATATATATATATATATATATATGTATATATATATATATATATATATATATATATATATATGTATGTATATATATATCTTTATTCACATGTATATGTGTATATATATATATATATGTGTGTGTGTGTACACACATGCATATAAGTACATATATACATGTGTGTGTATGTATGTGTGTATGTATGTGTGTGTATATATGTGTCAACTGTGTCAATTCTTTTCTTTCCATCTGATTCCATTGAACTGTGTTAGAAAAGTTTAACAACGAGCTACTATCAACATTGCTACCAACCACATATACATATGTATACACACACACACACACACACATGCATCTGTGTATATATGTGGTGTGTGTGTATGTATGCATATACATATGTATATACACACACATGCATCTGTGTATATATGTGTGTGTGTGTGTATGTATGCATATACATATGTATATACACACACACACACATGCATCTGTGTATATATGTGGTGTGTGTGTATGTATGCATATACATATGTATATACACACACATGCATCTGTGTATATATGTGTGTGTGTGTGTATGTATGCATATACATATGTATATACACACACACACACATGCATCTGTGTATATATGTGGTGTGTGTGTATGTATGCATATATGTATGTATATATATATATACACACACACACACATGCATCTGTGTATATATGTGGTGTGTGTGTATGTATGCATATACATATGTATATACACACACACACACACACACACGCATCTGTGTATATATGTGTGTGTGTGTATGTATGCATATACATATGTATATACACACACACACACGCATCTGTGTATATATCTGTGTGTGTGTATGTATGCATATACATATGTATATATATATACACACACACACACATGCATCTGTATATATATGTGTGTGTGTATGTATGTATATGGATGTATGTGTGTGTTTATGTATGTGTGTATGTATATATATATATATATATAAATGAAAAGCCAACAGTATTCCATAATATATATATATATATATATATATATATATATATATATATATATGTTTATGTGTATGCATATGCATGTATGTGTGTGTTTTTGTATGTGTGTATATATATATATATATATATATGTTTGCGTATGATACATGTATGTGTGTGTTTATGTATGTGTGTATGTGTATATATGTGTGTGTATATAAGTGTATATGTATATGTGAGTATATGTGTATATGTATATACATGTGAGTGTCTTACTGTTCTACATGTATTTTCCCATGTGTACTAAACATAGGTGGCGTGGATTTTTGTTGAAGCTGCATTTATTTTTATGATTTAAGTGGAACCTGGTTTGTGTTGGTTGTGTAAACTGTATTATATAAATATGGACATCATCACGGCTGAGAGGTCCACATGTTTACTTCACAGCCATGATGTCCTGGGTTCAATCCTATACTGTGGCATCTTAAGCAAATGACTTTACTTAAGGTTTACTTAGGTTAATTCAAGTCTCATGGGTTGGAATCTCATGAGTGGTCTTATCCACTTTTTTCCATCTCTAGGGGTATATTTGTCCCACTTATTAGACTATGTTTCAGAGTCAATAAACCCACGTTGAAGCTGTTAACTTTAGAAAAAAAAGGGCTAATGTACATTCACTTCCCACGTTCTAACACTCCACCCACATCCTAACATTCCACCCCTCACACACGTCCCAAGATCTACCTCCCCAATCCCCACACACCTCTGTAGTCCACATTGTAAAGTGGTCATGTAGGTGTGATGAGAAAAAGTACCCAGCCCACACCTGTAAAATGGTCGTGTAGGTGACATAACAAAAAGCACCCAATCCACTGTAAAATGGTTGTGTAGGTGACATAACAAAAAGCACCCAATCCACTGTAAAATGGTTGTGTAGGTGACATAACAAAAAGCATCCAATCCACTGTAAAGCACTGGTACTTTATTTTATCGACCCCGTAAGGATAAAAGGCAAAGTTAACCTCAGCGAGATTTAATTGTATATAATAATTGTATATATGTGTATATATATTTCAAGAATGGACAAGATATACATGGTGATGCAAAAACAGAGTTGTATTAATCTCACACTTAGGAAGAAGTAAATGAGTCCATCTTTGGCAGGATCCAGAGAGAGAAGGTTGGAACAGAGTTTTGAAAAAAAAAGTGTTAAAAAGCGTTGGGCTAGGCTATATATATATACACACACATGGATATATTGTATATATATATATATACGCATGTTTTTTATGGAGGCACATGGCTTAGTGGTTAGAGCCTTGGCCTTGCAATCGAAAGGTTGTGAGTTCAATTCTCAGACCGGGTGATGTGTTGTTTGCTTGAGCAAGACACTTTATTTCACATTGCTCCAGTTTACTCAGCTGTAGAAATGAGATGATAGGGACTGGGGTCCCTATCATTCCACTGCAAAGTGGTCGTGGAGGTGCCACGGCAAAAAAGCACCCAGTACTCACTGTAAATGAGGTTGGTGTTAGGAAGGACATCCAGCTGTAGAAATCAAGCGAAAATCAGTTCCCGTCCCACCCTTGCAAGCAGGGAAAAGTGGATGTAAAATGAAATGATGAAATGATAAATGATGATGATATATATATATATATATATATATATCATCATCATTTATCATTTATCATATACGTATATATATATATATATGTATATCCTCACTGAACTTATAAAATTAGGTTCACATCACTATCTTTACACCAATTATTATATTTTTGGATTGGCAATATCGTTAGAGGGTTGGATGCCCTGGTTTGCAGCATGGAGTTACGGGCCTTTACGATCTGAGTTCAAATCCAGCTGAGGTTAACTTTGCCTTTCATCCTTACGGGGTCGATAAAATAAAGTACCAGTAATGCACTGGGATGATTGCTGGCCTTGTGCCAAAAGTAGAAACAATTATATTTTATCTGACGAAAGCATACTTAAATACGTATAATAAAATAAATATGGTTTTATAAAGATATTTTCCATTTATTAATTTCACAGATAAAACTGTTAAGTGCTTCTAATCTGTTGTAAAATTTCTCATTCTATCCACTGATGAAGGACTAACAACCAAAACATCAAGACTCTTTTCCTACTATATCAAGTATTTAACTAATATATAACATCATTGTGGTGTATCATTCTTCTGTGTTGCTTTTCATTGTTGACTTATCACATACACGCATGCACACACACGCACATACACACATGCACACACACACACACAGATATGAATATATATCAATTGAGAAACGTACTAGCATTTAATACATATACAGTTCTATACAAGCGAGTCACGGTCACCTGACCAATCTTGCCTCAAGTGGGACAATCCCATCTAACCCATGCTAGCGTGGAAGATGGACGTTAAATGACGATGATGATGATGATGATACATATTTAACAAAAAATATGTCGATTTAACTACAAATTAGGTGTTAAATAAAAACAATACTCATATATAGATTATGGTATATTTAAATGGCTGTACTTCCAAATATGACCATCCAATCGTACATATATATATATATGTGTGTGTGTGTGTATGTTACTTTCACCTTCATCATCATCGTCATCATCATCATCATCACCGTTTAACGTCCGTTCTTCCACGCTAGCATGGGTTAGATGAGTTGTCCTGTTGTGGGCAGTGCCCGGTTGGCTGACCTTGTCTTGTCTATACGGGAACTGATTCTGGCTTGATATCTACAGCTGGATGCCCTTCTTAACACCTACCACATTTACAGTGAGTGCTGAGAGCTTTTTTGCCATGGCACCTCAACGACCACTTTACAGTGTGAGCTGGGTGCTTTTTTGACGTGGTACCTCAACGACCACTTTGCTGTGTGAGCTGGGTGCTTTTTTGCCGTGGTACCTCAACGACCACTTTGCAGTGTGAGCTGGGTGCTTTTTTGCCGTGGTACCTCAACGACCACTTTGCAGTGTGAGCTGGGTGCTTTTTTGCCGTGGTACCTCAACGACCACTTTGCAGTGTGAGCTGGGTGCTTTTTTGCCGTGGTACCTCAATGACCACTTTGCAGTGTGAGCTGGGAGCTTTTTTGCCGTGGTACCTCAACGACCACTTTGCAGTGTGAGCTGGGTGCTTTTTTGCCGTGGTACCTCAATGACCACTTTGCAGTGTGAGCTGGGAGCTTTTTTGCCGTGGTACCTCAACGACCACTTTGCAGTGTGAGCTGGGAGCTTTTTTGCCATGGCACCTCAACGACCACTTTGCAGTGTAATTTGATTGTAATTAATGCAAGTATGAACCACGTTCAGTATTCTTTGCGATAATATGATTCAAAGCTGAAACTGTTTCGATTCAAGTGATAAAACTTTATATCTTCTGTACTTGAGACCAGGAGATGACCTACAACCTAGCATCATGTTGGACTGTAGAGTATAATAAATAGCAAGAGAAAGAAAGATAGCAGTTTAATATATGGGGTTTATTCTATTACACATGTTTCACCAGTGCTCTGGCTCAGAACTATTTTTTTTATCTTTTATGTTTACTTTTTATCTTGGTCTTCATCTCTGCATGGTTTTATATTCAATATATCTGTCTATTTATTTATTTATACTTCTTTCTTTCTATCTATCTATCGATAGCATGGAAAAATGGACGTAAAACGGTGATGGTGATGATATATATATATATAAATATATATATATATATATATATATATATACATATACATATACATATATATATATATATATGTATATATATTTATTTATATATATCATCATCATCACCATTACTGTTATATATATATAGCTTTAACTTTCAATCTATCTATCTATCTATCTATGTCTATCTATCTATCTCTTCTATGGACTCATATTTTAAATGGCATTTATTATATTTAAAAAATTTTATATTTCAATTTCTATTTTTATTTTTATTTTCATTTATTCTTTCTTTCTTTCTTTATTTATTTATTTATTTCCTTTCACTCTTATTATTATTATCTTTCCTTCATGTTTAGTTTTTATACTTGGTTTCTTCCATTGTTCTTTTATCTCTTTCATCTTTATTTTGGAGGATCATTGCTAGGAGAAATGTTTGTCTGTAACATAAATACATTATGGCCGAATGATTAAGCAGTTCACTACATAGTCATTAGGTCCCAGGTTCAATTCCACTACATGATATCTTGTGCTAGTGTTATTTACCATAACATCTCACTGACCTTTACCTTTTGACCCCTTGTGAGTGAAATTGGGGTTGATGGGAATAGTTTTGAAGCCTGTCAGATGGACTGTATATGAAAATTAAATGACCAGGTCTTGTCACACAGTATCAAACTGAATCTCCCTGAGATTTATGTTAAGGGTACATGTGACTGTGGAATGAGAAACACTGCTCGTTGAAATCTATGGAAATCCATTGAATTTAAATCAATGCAAAATGGAAGATACTAGGCAATGCAAGGCAAGGCAATTTTGTTGGTATCCCCCCCCCCCCCCCCCCTCTAGTGAATTCTATGAAATGCTGGCATTCTTACTGACCTCCAATAAAAACTGCAATGAAAGCACATGATGAGAAAATATGGAAATCAAGAATCAAAACCAAACATGAAAGCTCCAGTATCTATGCAGTTTTAGCTTTCGTTTTTATTTTATTATTTTTTCTGTTTTTATTTTTATTGGTATTTGCTAGTCTCCTCACCCAATATTGTGAAGCCGAATGGTAATTTAATTATCAATAAAATCTCAATTTGTCAGAGTCAAAATAACTGCTTCAACTCATCTGCAGAATGGATTCAGAAAAAATTTCTATTTTTTTTTCTTTAATTTATTTTATTTTATTTTGATTTCTTAAAATAATTTTTCATATTTCATTTTTTCGTTAAATTCTCCTCTAAAAGGAGAAAGAAAAAAAACAGAAAAATTGTATTTTAGATTGTTTTGTCAGATTGTGAGTGGAAGAATCCAAAAAACTTTTTATACTTCCAATAATACAATAAAGTCCAGGTTTTATAAAAAGAAGTTAGGGTTCAAGTTGGTTGAAAGAACCTAATATATTACTGGTACTGATTATATTTCATTGAATTAACCATTAACGCCATGTACCACATCAAACCACATTAGCAAAACATTCTCGAGAAATATAAAACAATACTATGACGGCGTCACATTAAACAAATTTATATCATTGCAAATTTTCCCCAACAATCTGTCCATTAGTAAATATACTGTAAACATTTGAATTAACAGACTTGCTTTTAGATATTTTCGGCTAAATCATTACTGGATGTTAAGAAATAATACTACAAATTTTCACAATAATCTGTCCACTAGTAAATATACTATAAACATTTGAATTAACAGATCTTGTTTTTAGATATTTTCTCCTAAGTCATCTAGTATCATTACTAGTGGTCAGATTGTTCTATGAATTTGCTATATTAGAGTAAAGACTTCAATTTTTTATGTGATGCTGTCATAGTTAAGTACTTTTCAAGAATGTCTTGTTAAAGTGGTTTCATGTGGCACCACCCTAACCTCAAATTTCTGACTTTATTTGAAAATTATACTCCACTATCACTACAGTTATTCATCTGTCTATCTATCTATCTATCTATCTATTTATCTATCTATCTATCTACTAAAAGTCTGTGATTGTGTGCTTGTCTGTAATTTAATACAGCCAAAATGGAGTGTAATGAGAAAATACTCTGAAATGGGCATACAAATGGAATATGACAAGTTTTGCATAATTCAGAACACAGGTTCCCGTGATATGGGATTTTTCCAGGTACCTTCATAAATAGAGAGAAAGATAGAGAGAAAGAGATAGTAATTGTGAGAGAGTAGATTAAAAGAGAGGGAGAGAGAGAGAGAGAGATAGAGAGAGAGAAGGAGACAGAAAGAAAATAGAAGAGAGAGAGAGAAGGTGACAGAGAAAGAAAATAGAAGAGAGAGAGAGAGAGAGAGAGAGAGAGATATGGTGGCGTTGTTGAATGAAATTATAGCAGGTGACTTCAAAGAATCAAATACACCATTACTGTCTCTAACTAAAATTTGGTGACTGAATATTTAGTGATATTTATCATATAACTTGTGTTTGGACAGGATGTGTGTAGCGAATATTTCCTGCTAAATAGGAGGGGCTTGATTTCTAAGTTTGTGTGTATATGTGTGTTTGTCTGTATATATATATATATATATATATATATATATGTGTGTGTGTGTGTGTGTGTGTGTGTGTGTGTGTGTGTGTGTTTTGTTGTGTGTGTATATATATATGGAGAGATGCTGTGCTGAATAGGACCCGTCCAACCCTTGCAAGCAGGGAAAAGCGGACGTAAAATGATGATGATGATGATGATGTATGTGACCAGTGTGTATAGGTCACAGACACCCATATATATATATATATATATATATATATATATATATATATATATATATATACACATATATATGGGCCTTCCAATTTCATTTTATATTATATACATTTCTGTGTATATTTTGATTATTTAAAAATTATTTTTAAGGGAACTGGATTTAAAAAAATATTTTCAAGTGAACGTGACCCAACAGGTCATGGGTGGTTTAGTTAATACTAAAAGTCTAAAGTCTGTCTCAAACCCAGAGGTTCATTGGGCTGGTGCTTAACCTGGTTTTCATGGCATCAAGTGACTGAGATTACAAGACTCCCCACTGGACACGATGCCAGTCAAATGCAGGGTTAAACCTCCAGCTATAGCTGGTACTCATTATCAGATGGGTATACTGGAGTAACTTGAAATGATATTAAGCAACCCACAACCCAGTCCAGGAATTGAACCTACGATATCATGATCCTAAGTACAACAGCCTTACCACTAGGCCATGTGCCAACATGTTCATTAATACAGGATCATATATTTCCACATAGTTTGAAATAATGTATTCTGATTTAGGCACAAGGCCAACAATTTAAGGGGGGAGGGGTAACAATAATAGGAAGGTAGTCTTTCACAACAATGAACCTGACTCATTAACAAACTCCCACTAATTATATATTACAAAACACTTTCATAATTTCCTTTCCTCTTCCTCTCTTTCCTTCCTCCCTCCCTTCCTTCCTTCAACTCTTTCTCCCTCCTTTCCTTCCTCCCTTCCTTCCTCCCTCCCTCCCCCTCCTTTCCTTCCACCCATCACCCGATGTTTTTTTTTCACTTTTTTATTATATCATTTTATTATTTTATTATTTTCTATAAAGCAGTGGATTGGCAGTATTGGTAGAGGATCGGACACCATGCTTTGCAGCATTTAGTTACAGCCCTTTACATTCAAAATTCAAATCCCGCCAAGGTTAACTTTGACTTTCATCATTACGGGGTTGATAAAATGAAGTACCAGTAATGCACTGGGGTAATTATTGCCCTTGTGCCAAAAGTAGAAACAATTATTTTTGGCAGTATCAGTAGAGGGTTGGACGCCATACTTTGCAGCATAGAGTTACGGCCCTTTATGATCTGAGTTCAAATCCCGCTGAGGTTAACTTATATATATATAATTATTAAGGCCAGTTACTTATATTCAAACTTGCCCTATCGGCTTCAGTGTCTCTATACCTTGGATTTCTTACCTACCTATTACTACTATACATTCGTTCTAAGTTCAAATCTTGCCGAGGTTAGCTTTGCCTTTCATCCTTATGGAGTCGATAAATTAAAGTACCAGTCACGCACCAGACTGGTACTTTATTTTATCGACTGGGGTCGATTTAATCCAAAATTGCTGGCCTTGTGCCTATATAAGAAACCATTTCCAGCATAGTTACGTCCCTTTACGATCTGAGTTCAAATCCCGCCGAGTTTGACTTTGCCTTTCATCCTTACGGGGTCGATAAAATAAAGTACCAGTAATGCACTGGTGTAATTGCTGGCCTTGTGCCTAAAGTAGAAACTATTATTTTATTACTTCTGTAATATTGTTTCTACTTTAGGCACAAGGCCAGCAATCACCCAGTGCATTACTAGTACTTTATTTTATCGACCCTGTAAGGATGAAAGGCAAAGTCAACCTCAGCAATATTGTTGTGTTACATAGTTCCAATTTGTTAGTCTCCAGAATTGTGAGACATCAAACTGGACCAGAAGTAATGATTCCATTAATGTCTTGTAGGAGCTTCTGTAGGATCAGCAGCAGCAGCATCTTATTACTGTTGTTGTTGGTGGTGTAGGTGTTGTTGTGGTTGTTATAGATGTTGTTGTTGTGGTTGTTGTTGGTGTAGATGTTGTTGTGGTTGTTATTGTTGTTGTTGTGGTTGTTATAGATGTTGTTGTTGTGGTTGTCATTGTTGTTGTTGTTGTTGTTGGTGTAGATGTTGTTGTGGTTGTTATAGATGTTGTTGTGGTTGTTGTTGGTGTAGATGTTGTTGTGGCTGTTATTGTTGTTGTTGTGGTTGTTATTGTTGTTGTTGTGGTTGTTGTTGGTGTAGATGTTGTTGTTGGTGTAGATGTTGTTGTGGTTGTTATTGTTGTTGTTGTGGTTGTTGTTGGTGTAGATGTTGTTGTGGTTGTTATAGATGTTGTTGTGGTTGTGATTGTTGTTGTTGTGGTTGTTGTTGGTGTAGATGTTGTTGTGGTTGTTATTGTTGTTGTTGTTGTTGGTGTAGATGTTGTTGTGGTTGTTATAGATGTTGTTGTGGTTGTTATTGTTGTTGTTGTGGTTGTTGTTGGTGTAGATGTTGTTGTGGTTGTTATAGATGTTGTTGTGGTTGTTATAGATGTTGTGGTGTTTTGTTGATGGCGTTGTTGTTGTTGGTCATGTTGTTGTTGTTCTTGATGGGTTGTTGGTCATGTTGTTGTTGTTGTTGTTGGTGTTGTTGGTCATGTTGTTGTTGTTCTTGATGGGTTGTTGGTCATGTTGTTGTTGCTGTTGATGGTGTTGTTGGTCATGTTGTTGTTGGCGGTGCTGTTGGTCATGGTGTTGGTGTTGTTGTTACTGTTGTTGTTACTGTTGTTGTTGTTGTTACTGTTGTTGTTACTGTTGTTGTTGTTGTTACTGTTGTTGGTGTTGTTGTTGTTGTTACTGTTGTTGTTGTTGTTACTGTTGTTGGTGTTGTTGTTTCTGTTGTTGTTGTTGTTGTTACTGTTGTTGTTGTTATTGTTGTTGTTGTTGTTGTTACTGTTGTTGGTGTTGTTGTTGTTGTTGTTACTGTTGTTGTTGTTGTTGGTGGTGTTGTTGTTGTTGTTGTTGTTGTAACTATTGTTGGTGTTGTTGTTACTGTTCTTGTTGTTGTTGTTGTTGTTGTTACTGTTGTTGTTGCTACTGCTGTCGTTATTAATTCTAATATCTTTATAATTAAGGTTTAATACCCAGGGCAAATATGAGTAACAAGTGCAGTAAGTATATTTCTTTAATAGATGTTTTAGAATTGATTAATTTATACACTGGCAATGTGTGTGTGTGTGTGTGTGTGTGTGTGTGTGTGTGTGTGTGTGTGTGTGTGTGTGTGTGTGTGTGTGTGTCTTTGTGTGTGCGTGTGCATGTACATGTGTTTGTGTGTTGCCTTTAGCCATGATATCTAAGACCAACTAAAGAAGAAACATAATATATATTTCTATTTTTTTATTTATCTCTCTCACTCTCTCTCCCTCTCCCTCTCACTCTCTCTCCCTCTCCCTCTCTCTCTCTCTCTCTCTATCTATCTATCTATCTATCTATATCTCTCTCTCTATATATATATATATATGAGGTGGTGTTGAAAAGTTCCTGGCTTTGGGTAAAATAAAATACAGTAGGATCTCTTAATTATGATTTTATTCAAAATATTCCGGTCTCAGATTCACACACTTATTGCAGCGGTCCTTCAGTTTTTCTAAGCCCTATAAAAAGAACTTGGAAGGGTGGGACTCCAACCAGGCCTCTGTAGCAGCGATCACTTCCGAACCAGAGTGAAATTTAAAAGCCAGGAACTTTTCAGCACCGCCTCGTATATATATACTCATTTTATTAAGGTTGAATAGTGAGTCTTGTTACTCTGGAGTTTTGCCTGTTTATCTCAGGGTCATCAGATATACTTCAGTATTGAGTACTCCTTTCTCTCAGCTATGTATGTATATATATATATATATATATATATATATATACAATAATTTTAAATAAATTGAAACTATATTTATAAAACCATATTTATTCAATTATATATATTTTAAGGGTACCAAAATTTTGGTATGCTATCATCAGATAAAATACAAAATGTTTTATAAATATTTGACATGACCAAGTATAATATACCTTAACAGTTCAAGTTATCCCTGGAAAGTCTGGTTGACTTAGGAAGCATTGGGAATGTTTAAAATTTGAAATGTGTGCATCCCAGCGCAAATGACCATAATAATTTAATCGCAATTATGAAGCTGCCATATTGTAGATATATAAAGGACATATAAACAACTCTGGTTTTAGACTGTAAACATAAACAAACATGAATATAGGAATACATGTATGTATGTATGTATGTATATGAATATACATGTATGTATGTGCATATGTATGTATGTGTGTATGTACTTATGTATGTATGTATGTATGAGTGCATGTATGTGTATGTGTGTGAATATATGTATACATGTGTGTGTATATATGTGTGTATATATAGTAGTTATTGTGGTGGTGGTGGGGGGGCATGTTGGTGTGTAGTAGTGTTGTGGCAGTGGCGGTGGTGTTGGTATCGGTGGTGTTGGTGTGATGGTGGTGGTGGTGTTGTTTGTGTGTGGTGTTGTGATGGTGGTGGTGGTGTTGTTTGTGTGTGGTGTTGTGGTGGTGGTGGTGGCAGTGGTGTTGGTGGTGTTGTTGGTGTGATGTTGGTGTGTAGTGTTGTTGTTGTTGTGGTTGTAGTGGTGGTGTTTAGTTGTGATTGATGTAACTAGAAACAAAACGATCAGTTTTATCCTCCTATGGCCAATCATTATGAAGTACCAACAACAACACTAACAACACCAAAATGGTTGCCATCAACAACAACAACACCAACAACAGCAAAATGACTGCCATCAACAACATGGCCACCATCAACAACATGGCTGTCATCAACAACAAGATGGCCTCCGTCAACAACAACATGGCCACCATCATAAACATGGCTGCCATCAACAATATGGCTGCCATCATCAACACCTCTTACAAACAACAGCAGCAGGAACCACAATTATGAAACAACCAATGAGAAATCATCAATGTTGAATGTAGACAGTGAAAATCTTGCAACAGTTAATCTCTTGGTCATCATTAAAGCAGGACTACACATGCTTTAATTCATAAATGTTAGGAACCATGACCAAATCAATGTGATGATCACAGCTAGAAATGGTGATTGAATGATGCATTCAATCAGTTATCTCTCTACCATCATTTAGGGCTACAGCAGACAGATAGAAACAACAACAACAACATATATATACTATATCTATCTATATCTCTCTCTATATATAATATATATATATATATATGACTGTCTATTTCTCTCTCTCTCTCTCTCTCTGTCTCTCTCTCTCTATATATAAATATATATATATATATATATATATATATATATATATATATTTATATATAAATATGTGTGTGTGTGTGTGTGTGCCTGTTTTATGGTTAATGTGATAAACACACTAAAACTACACTGTATTAAAGACTCATATATTGTATATAAAGTCAATGTAATATTCACTATTAATGGTTAGTGTATATTTTAAACTTTGTGCTAACTTTACTGGCTTATCAAAACAGTGTGTATGTGTGTGTATACACACACATATATATATATATATATATATATATCAAAGCGGCTGACTTTGGAAACATTAGGAAAACTTGAAATTTGAAATGTGTGCAGCCCAACACAAATGATCACAATAATAAAAGTCAATTACTATAAATAATAGTTGAGAAAATTTGGTAAAGTGTCTCTGGATGTGTAAAAAAATTGGGCAGGGTGGCCTTTAAGAAATTGAACACTACATCTCTTGGATGTTAATTGAGTGCATTAACCATTACGCTAAAGAGCAGCTGACCACTAATTCTGTCTTTTTAAAAGATTTTAACCCTCTATCATCATCACCAACATAATTTTACGGCTGCTTTCCCTGCTAGCAAGAGTTGAACTGGTCTACATAGACCAAGTCAGTACTGAAGTGGGGATACTGACCTCTGAGGCAGGATGGGGGATCTGCATCTTGTTTTGCATTCTATCAAGTGCAAGGAAGTTGTGTCTTGGCAGAAACTGAAGGATCCTCCTAACCCATTGCTTGACAAACTTTCTATGGGTGGATGCTCTTCTTCACATCAACCACTTTACAGCGTATACTGGGTGTGTTTATCATTTAGATCACCAATACTGGAGAAGTTGTCATGTCATAGATTTAACTAAAGGGGCCTTCCAACCCATAGTTTGGCAAGATTTCTACGGCTGGGTGCCCTTCCTAACACCAACCCATTCACAGGGTTGACTTAAGAAGAATTCGGAAAATTTGAAAGGTGTGAATCAAAACACATGCACAACACGCACACACACACACACATTGACTGATGATAGTGAATGGTGAGATATCCCTGTGGAGCTAATAACATGTGAGATATCCTGCTGAAGGTGTTTAATAATATTGATATCTTACGACAAACTACTAAATGAAGGTGAAATAACATTTGACTGTCTTTTCTCACCTGTAGTGACAGACAGACAGACAGGCACTATCATCACCACCACTACCATTACTGCCACCACTATTACCATTATCACTATTATCACCACTACTACCATTACCCCTACCACTACTACCACTGCTACCATCTCTTCCTCAACCTTCACCATCACCACCTCCATCACCACTACCTCCATCACTACCATCACCATCACCGCCACCAACACTACCATCATCATCACCACAGCACACCACACATCTCCCCCTCCCCCAACTGCCCTCATCCATCCACCCCAACCCACCACCACCCTGCTCCCTCTTCCACACCAGCCGGAACCACCTCCGCCCCCACTCCCACCACACCACCCTGCTCCCTCTTCCACACTTGCCAAAACCACTCCCACCCCACCACCCCCAAACCTCCACCCCACTCCCACCACACCACCCTGCTCCCTCTTCCACACCAGCCGTAACCATCTCCACACCACATCCCCCAACCACCCCAACCCTCCACCACACCATACCACCATACCACCCTGCTCCCTTTTCCACACCATTCCCCAACCACCTCCACCCCACCACCATCACATAGCAATGGCAACAGTCAACCAGTCAATAACATCAAATGATATTCCACTGTTTCACTTGCAGTTGATCAATAAATTGTTTGATAAAACCACTTTTACTTATTGGATTAGAAAAATATATCACTCAAGGTATTAATAAAATATCTTTAATTAGAGACACTTCTGCCCCAAATGATGGTCGACAATTTTATTAACGTACAGCATAACTAACTGTTGTCTTGGGTACATTATATTCTGACATGTTACACCATAGCATCGTTCTACTATTGTTTATACCTGTATATATACCTGTTCAAGTCTTATATCTCATATAATGAGCTCTTTTACATGATTCTTACATATTTACACCGACTACTGACACTTTTAGCTAACTCACGAACTACTTAGTTAAGCTGTGTTAGCTAGTCATGTCATGTGTATGTCATGTGGTTATATATACATATATATATATATATATATATATATATATATATATATATATATGGCATACATACTTACACATGGTACAATGGTTAAGAGGTGTGTTTAGCAAATCATGAGGTCTCAGGATCAAGTTCAATCACAAACTACTTAGTTAAGCTGTGTTAGCTAGCCATGTCATATATATATATATATATATATATATATATATCATGTGGTCATGTGATCATGTAGTCATGTGGTCATGGCATACACACTTACACATAGTAGAGTAGTTAAGAGGTATTTTTTGCAAGTCATTAGGTCTTGGGTTCAATCTCACTTACAAACTACTGAGTCAAGCTGTGCTAGCAAGCAGTGTTATCATCATCATCATCATCATCATTTTACGTCCGCTTTTCCCTGCTTGCAAAGGTAGGACGGGAACTGATTCTGGCTTGATTTCTACAGTTGGATGCCCTTCCTAACACCAACCTCATTTACAGTGAGTGCTGGGTGCTTTTTTGCCGTGGCACCTCCAAGACCACTTTGCAGTGGAATGATAGGGACTCCAGTCCCTATCATCTCATTTCTACAGCTGAGTGAACTGGAGCAATGTGAAATAAAGTGTCTTGCTCAAGGAAACAGCACATCACCCGGTCTGAGAATTGAACTCACAACCTTTCGATTGCAAGGCCAATGCTCTAACCACTAAGCCATGTGCCTCCCTGTATATATATATATATTTATATATACATTATGTGGTCATGTGATCATGTAATCATGTGGTTATGGCATACACACTTACACATGGTAGAATAGTAAAGAGATTGTGGTGTTGGTGGTGTTGTTTTTATTGTTGTTGTTGTTGGTAGTGGTGGTGGTTGTTGTTGTGGTGCTGGTGGTGGTGATGCTGCTGCAGCTGCTGTTTATAGTGGAAAACTGTAAGATTCTGTGAGACCAAGCTGCAGCTAAATGGTTTGCCACACTGAGAGTTAAGTCATTTGACCATGGACAGAATGCTGCAGTAATGTCAGGATCAAGCTTTAGAAATTCCTGGCTATAATAGAAGACACATCTGGTATACTGGTTCATGGCCCTGAGGATCAAAGAGAGGCCTGTGAATATCTAATAAATCCCTACCCTAAAAAAACCTTGATACTCCGCTTCAGTTTTGAAAGGAGTCCCCTCAATTTTCCTAAATCCAAAATCAATCTTATTCCACTTTGCAATGTTTCTCTCAAAAGCCCTCATCAGGACAGGACTCACCATTAATCATTTATCTGGTTGATATTTGCTGTTTCAGCTAAAAGACCCTCAGCTTTTGTAAAGTTTCTGGATATGTCTAGATTCTCAGTTATGACAACCTCTCATGTGTCGGTCATCTACAAGATAAATACACCCAGTACATTCTTTAAAGGGGCATGTGGCAGCAAAGGCATCCAATTGTAGAAAACTTGCCAAACAAAGGGTCTCAAGGACCCTTCAGTTGTGTCAAAGACATGACAACCTCTCATGTGTAGGTGATCTACATGATAAATACACCCAGTACACTCTGTAAAGGAGTAGGTGATAGGAAAGTTATCCATTTGTCAAACAAATGGTATGGAGGACCTTCAGTTGTGTCAAAGATGCAACAATCTCTTGGGTGTTGGTGTCATAATAAAATGCACCCAGTGCACCATGTAGAATGTATAAATGAGATCCAGTCTCACCTGGGAGGTAGGTAGCTCTGATTAATGTACTAAGTGATGATAACCCGTTCAACCCTTGCTAGTAGGTGGGGTGGGGGAACAGACGTTGAATGATGATGTTGTTGATGATGATGATGATGATGGTGGTAACAGTGGTGGTGGTGGTGGTGGTGGTGGTGGTGATGGAGAATGATGATAGTTATGATGATGGTGAATGGTAATGGTAATGATAGTCATGATCATGATGACTGTGATGATGATGATGACCATCGTAATAAACCCCCTTTATGCTTCAATAGTAAAATGGGGAAAGAAAAAATATTTTGAAAATTATGTTTGTTTTGTTTTGTTTTTGAATCTGACTACCGACCACGTTAGATTATATCTCATTTACAATTTTTCCATTAAAATAGCTGTTAGTGTTGGGCGGATATAATTAGCAAAATTAAATTTTTTTTTTTTGTTAATTTTATATTTATATATATATATATATATATATATATATATATATATATATATATATATATATATATATATATATATATATATATTTTTTTTTTTAGTTAGTACTTTAGTAGTTTTAGATATCACTATGACCATATATGGTGATAAATCATTTGAGTTAACAGACAATTAAGAATGGCCAAGCAAAGATAGATATTCTTGATGTATTTCTACTGTACTCCATATATTTTTATTTCCTTTTTTTTCCATATTTTCTTTTTTTTCCCATTTTCCAAAACCAGCCTCGAATTCCTGTAGCTTTTGGTTGTCAATGACTATATTTGGTTATTAATCATACAAGTAATTAATGATGAATTATTTTCAATTTATGAATTAAAGCTGTTCACAGGAGCGCATAATTGTGCATTATCTGCAATAGGTGCAGAGCCACATTCTAGAAAGACATTAAACAGTTTGTTGCTTTTTTAATTATTTCTTTTTTTTCCTTATAGTAAAAATATTTTTTTTTAAATGTTTCCAATGATAGAATTTTGAATAAAATCAACTCTACCATCAACATTACTTCAATTAAAACCACTCTATCCACAACCACTACCACCATTCATACCATTGATACTAACATCAACAACATCCTAATTAACCACCAAAACAGTCAACATTGGTAGATTGTCTATCCTGTCAATATCCATAAATTCTGCTTCTATACCCAAACAAATATATATATATATAGAGAGAGAGAGAGCGAGAGAGAGAAAAGGGGAAATTGGAAATAACATGGAAAATATATTTTAGGGCCTGTTTTTCTTTTTTTTTTCCTTCCTTTGATTCGTCAAAGTGACATTATTGAAAAAAAAAAAAGTTTTATAATGTATATAAAGTATATAAAGAATTACCGGTTTCGATGTATTAGTAAAATTCATCTTATCAAATGGTGAGTATTATAATTAAAAAGAATTAATAAGAATTAAAAACTAAAAATTAAAGATTTAAAATTAAGAGGTAAGTATTTTTCATTTTAATACAGTATATAGAGAAGAAAACCCAAAGAGGTATGTTTTCAATTACAAGGGGTAGAGAACCACTAGAGTGAAAATCATAAAGTCTACAAAAGGAGTGGAAAATACATATTAATTAAAAGAATAAATCAAAATGTACAAAGGAACCTTTTATAACTATAAACACCTGGGACAAACTCTAAAGTAGAGATACCATACTGCTTTGTGGTTCTCTACCCCCTGTAATTGAAAACATACCTCTTTGGGTTTTCATGGTATCTATACCTTGAGCTCATTAAATTACAGGGATTAATGTGAGTTTTTAACTCCGTTTTTTAATTTGATATATATATATATATACATATATATATATTAAGTTAATTCTTTAAAATTTTTTATTTTTTTTATTTTCTTATTTTACGTCTTTTATATTATTGTTCTGCATCCTCCTGCATTGAACCACCTAGGTACTATGACATAACCTGTGTATTTGCTGGCATTAGCGTACATCTGTGCGCTTATGTTAGTAGATATATTAAATTATCTATATTTATCTCCAAATCACTGATTTGTCGAGCAAACCTGCCAAAACCACTACTAAAAATTTTTTGGGGGGTGTTAGTAGGCGTCTGTCATCTTACCATCCCATTCCTACTGACTAGCCTCAGTGTCACGTGATTGATTCTTTAGAATCGGCCATTTGACCAGTGGCAGTGAGAATTTTTAGTGCCTGGATTCCAGTCCTCGATAGCTGTTCCATTTACCAAATTATTATTATTTTTATATGAGTCCCCAGTGTCCGCGCATTGCCTGGAGACTTGGCTGAGAATAGACCTCCCTGATGACGCAATGAAATTCTCAAGAGTTCATTACGTAACTGTCTTTATCCCATTGCAGAAACTAATTAGTTGGAGTGAAAATTTAAGTAAGTTAATTCTTTAAAATTTTTTTTTTTTTTTTTATTTTCTTATTTTACGTCTTTTATATATATATATGTATATATATGTATATATATATATATATGTATGTATTGTCCCGTAACTCCAGAGGAACGCTGTATTGACATACACCGTTTCTTGGGCATTTTAAGCCTGGTGGAGCCCATCCCTCTCCAGGCCGATATATATATTTATATATATATATATTGCTTCTTTGCTTTGGCCCCACTCGGTCACAAATGACCATGGTTTTGCACCTAGAAAGTTTCCCTCCTGGGCAAGGTTTGTTTTTGTGGAAGACCAGCAGTCGCTCATACATACCAGCCTCCCCTCTCCACGCCACCGATGTTGTCCAAGGGAAAGGCAAAGGCTGATACAGATTGGCACCAGTAATGTCGTAACTCATTTCTACAGCTGAGTAAACTGGAGCAATGTGAAATAAAGAGTCTTGCTCAAGGACATAATACATCACCCGGTCTGAGAATCGAACTCACAACCTTTCAATTGCAAGCCCAATGCTCTAACCACTAAGCCATGCGTTTATATATATATATATAAACGAGTTTAAATGAGTTGATAATAATATAAAGGCAAAGAAAATTAACTTAGCTATAACAATTGAAACTAATACAAGGTCATTAATTTTCATGGATGTCACACTAGATTTAATACTGAACTTCTTAGACCTTGTCAATTTTTATATTAGCACATAAAAATTTGAAGCACTCTAAATCTGTTATCAAATTTATTATTTATAAGGTATCTGGTAGAATTTCTAGACTTTTTGCTAATAAAGATATATTAACCAAAACGCTCAATGTTATAATGAAGCTCTTACTAGATCTGGTGCAATGAGGAAATGCACTTTAACCCTACTTTAAATGTAATTAATAATAATAATATCATTACACACAAATGTATTTCCAAGCATCTTTTTAATAATGCTAATATAAATAACAATATTAATAAATTTAAAATAAAAATAACAATATAGTAAAAACTAGTAGAAATAGTATTAATATTAATATTTAAAATAATAATTGTTTCTACTTTTGGCACAAGGCCAGCAATTACCCAGTACATTACTGGTACTATATTTTATCAACCCCGTAAGGATGAAAGGCAAAGTTGACCTCGACGGGATTTGAACTCAGAATGGCAAGGGCCGTAACTCTATGCGTCAAAGCATGGCATCCGACCCTCTACCGATACTGCCAATCCCCTGCCTCAAAATAATAATAATATCAATTCACTATTAAATATTCCATTCAATAATGTATCACTGGTCAAAGATTCAGTTATTTAAGAATTTAATAAAAAGAAAAAGATAGGTGTAAAAATGTATCTGGTTTAGTCCTCCATATAGTGTACAAATAACGTCACATGTTACTTAGTTGTCTTGGAGAGAGGGGAGGAGATGAGGGGAAGAGCCGGGAAGTGGGGGGGGGGGAGAAAGGGGAGAAAGTTGAGGTAAGGGAAGAAGAAGAGGAAAGGAGGAGAGGAGGGAGGAAGGAGAGTGAAGGATGGACTTTTTGCGTACTCCGGAGTCCCAGAATCATACCTTTGACTTGAGTAACTCACAATTTTCCTTCTCCAGACCTGGACGGTTCAAACTCCCCACCCATCTTACTTTAGCCCCCCACATACACTTATACACACACTACACACTCCATCACTCCACCACCCACCCACTCATCGCCTTGCTCTCCTTTCTATCCTTTCTCTCCTTGCTCTCTTTGCTCTCCTTCTCCTTGCTCTCATTCCCCTTGTTCTCCTTGCTCTCCTTTCTCTCCTCCTTTCTCTTGCTCTCCTTGTTCTCCATTCCTTTCTCTCCTTCCCTTGCTCCCCTTCTCCTTGCTCTCCTTGCTCCCCCCCTTGCTTTCCTTGCTCTCCTTCCACTTGCTTTCCTTGCTCTCCTTCTCCTTGCTTTCTTTGCTCTCCTTCTCTTTTTTCTCTTTCTCTCCTTGCTCTCTTTTCTCTGCTCTCCTTGCTCTCCTTGCTCCCTTTGTTCTGCTTCCTCTCCTTGCTCTCCTGGTTCTCATTGCTCTCCTATTTTTCCTTGCTCTTATTTTTCTTGTCTTCCTCTCCTTGCTCCACTTAAGTTCCTATGGTCAGCTGGTCTTAAACTCCTCTCTTGTAGCCTGGAAGACTATAATGAATAGTTTTGGGCTAAGAACCGAACCTTCATGAACTCCTACTTGTACCTTGAATTCCTCACTAAACTCATTTCCTACTCTCACTTTATTGACAGCTCCTCAGTAAATGACTCACGCTGCTCTCACCAACCATTCTTCTACACCTAATTTCTTTAAGGACCAACAGATAATAGATTGGGATACTCTGTCAAACCCTTTTTTTAGGTCAATGAAAGCTAGGTATAGTAGCCTATTTTTGGTTAAGAACTTATCTTGTAGCTGCCTCACTAAAAATAAGGCATCTGTAGTACTTTTTCCAGGTTTGAAACAAAACTGCATCTCTTTCAATAATTTATTGCACTCTAACTCTTTCCATTACGTTCATTAGTTTTATTCCTCTATAGTTGCTCCTCTCTAGGGCACTACATTTGCCCTTGTAGCAATTTATGATTGTAACGCTGCACTCGTCATTGGGTATGACACTGTTCTGTATTACGTGATTGGCTATATATATATATATATATATATACACACACACACATATATAAAGATGTATATACACAAATGTATAAACATATATATATATGCACATATATATAAACATATATACATACACATATATAAAAACCTATTTATATATATATATATATATATATATATATATATATGTATATATATATATATATATATATATATATATATATATATATATATATATATATATATATAAATATATATATATACATATATATATACACCCACACACACACACATATATATATGTATATATATAACCTGGCTAAGACCAAAGTTCTAGTTTGTAGTAAAGAAAATAAGGCGGCGGTCCCTTCCGGGAAGTGGCCATGCTCGGTGTGTAGGAAAGGCGTAGGTAGAAACTCCATTTTGTGTCCTAAATGCAAAGTATGGGTGCATAAAAGATGTAGTGGGATCACAGGTAAGCTAACTAAGAACATAGATTTTACATGTGGCCGGTGCTCTGGTGCAATAAGTAGCAGCAAGTGCCCACAGAATACAAGCTCTTTCAACTGCGCAGAGGGCTCTATAAAAATAGTGGACAGCTTCCGTTACCTGGGTGACAAAATCAGCAGTGGGGGAGGGTGCTCTGAAAGTACAGTAGCTAGAGTCAGAACTGGATGGAAAAAGTTCAGAGAGCTTATACCACTATTAGCCGCTAAAGGGTTCTCCCTAAAAATGAAAGGCAGGTTGTATGATGCCTGCATATGAACAACAATGTTGCATGGCAGTGAGACCTGGGCATTGTGTGCAGAGGATATATGCAGACTAGAGAGGAACGAAGCTTGCATGCTCCGCTGGATGTGTAATAGTAATATACGGCAAAGCATAAACGAACTAAGGAAAAAATTAGAAATAAGAGGGATCAGATGTTGTTTACTCGAGAGAAGGCTACGTTGGTATGGTCACGTGATGCGCATGAAAGACGATAGCTGTATAACAAAGTGCAGGGCAATAAAGATAGACGGTAGCCACGGAGTAGGCAGACCCAGAAAAACCTGGGATGAGCTGATAAATTCCGACCTCACACACTTACACCTCTCCAAGACAATGTCACTGGACCGAGACCTATGGCGGTACTCAGTAATAGAGAAGACCCGCCTTACCTAAATACAAAGTAAATCCTACTACAGTCAGTAGGCATCTCTAACAAAATACACCCCCGTCCCACCACCCCCACCTCATCCACACCGCCCCTTTCAATGTAAAGTTATGTTGGTGCCACAACATCCAGGCCAAAACAAATGAGATCGTGTAGGTGTCACGACAAAAAAAAACACACAGTCCACGCTGTAATGTGGCCGTGTAGGCAATACGGTAAAAACCTCCCAGCCCCACACTGTAAATGTGGTTGGTGTTAGGAAGGGCATCCAGCTGTAGAAAACCCGCCAGACAGTCCTATGCAAGCAAGACAATCACTCTTGCCTCAAGTGGGAAAACCCCCGTCCAAACCCATGCAAGTGTGGAACACGGACATTAAACGTTGATGATGATGATGATATATATATATATATATATATATATATATATATATATATATATATATAAAAGACGTAAAATAAGAACATTTTTTTTTTAAATTTAAAAAAAATTAACTTACTTACTTAAATTTGCACTCCAACTAATTAGTTTCTGCAATGGAATAAAGACAGTTACGTAATGAACTGTTGAGAATTTCATTGCGTCATCAGGGAGATCTATTCTCAGCCAAGTCTCCAGGCAATGCGCGGACACTGGGGACTCATATAAAAAAGAGACTTGGCTGAGAATAGATCTCCCTGATGACGCAATGAAATTCTCAACAGTTCATTACGTAACTGTCTTTATCCCATTGCAGAAACTAATTAGTTGGAGTGAAAATTTAAGTAAGTTAATTTTTTTTAAATTTTTTTTTTAAATTTTCTTATTTTACGTCTTTTATATTATTGTTCTGCATCCTCCTGCATTGAACCACCTAGGTACTATGACATAACCTGTGTATTTGCTGGCATTAGCGTACATCTGTGCGCTTATGTTAGTAGATATATTAAATTATCTCTCTCTCTCTATATATATATATATATACATACACGCATATATATATACACACACGCATATATATATGTATATATATGTATATGTATATATATATATATATATATATCATCATCACCGTTTTACGTCCGTTCTTCTATGCTAGCATGGGTTAGACGGGTTGTCCTGTTGTGGGCAGTGTCTGGTCGGCTGACCATGGCTTGCTCATACAGGAACTGATTTTGGCTTGATTTCTACAGCTGGATGCCCTTCCTAACACCAACCTCATTTACAGTGAGTGCTGGGTGCTTTTTTCCATGGCGCCTGCACGTCCACTTTACAGTGTGGGCTGGGTGCTTTTTTGCCATGGCACCTCGACGACCACTTTGCAGTGGGAGGGTGTGGGGGCATATTGTCTATATGCTTCAGCTTGTACTACTCTCACTATATGCTTCAGCTTGTACTACACACACACATACATATATAATCCTGTAACCTCTTTCTAACATATCTAGTACATCATCACCATCATCATAATTATCATTGTTATTGTTGTTATTGTTGTTGTGGAATGAAATAAAACCAAACCAAAAAAAAAAAGATGAAAGTCGGAAAGTACTAAATAATATAAACCAGTTTTAAAGGATCTTATTGATCAGCAATCTGTCAAAACATTGAACGGAAATGTAAATATTTAAATATTAGAATCTTTCTGTTTCTTAATAGAAACATTAATAAATTTAACGGAACCGCATTCTTTGTAGTAACGCCGCCAAGTCTAAGGAATTGATATTTTGCCTGATAGAATTGCTGTGTTTTGTTTCTGTCATAAACCAAACAAATTGTAACATTATTTCATTTGAGTGCTTATGTCAGAAAACACAATGAAATACAGAGAATTACTTTTAAAAAATTCTTCCATAAAATGCTCAAACGAATTCCTATGGCACCACCATTAAATTGTCTTTAAAAATATATCTCTGGTTTATCTTTTCTATCCTTTCATGGAAGATTTTTGGAAAACACTTCTGTATATAAAATATTTAGTTATATATATACATGTATGTATACATATGAGTGGATGTTAAATGATGATGATGATATATATATATATTTAATTATATCCATATATATATCCATATATGTATACATATGAGTGGATGTTAAATGATGATGATGATGATATATATATATATTTATTATATATATTTATTTGTTTATTATATATATTTATTAGAATGGGTGTTTAAAATAGAACAGTATTTAAAACATGCAAACATTAATTCACTGAGCACTCAATATAGGTTAATATAGTGTAAATTATATTTTGGGAGTAGAAAAAGTGACAATGACATCAAAGTTTCGGCTTAGTTGCTTCATCTGACTGCATCATGTTGTAGGCTCAAGTTTATTTATATGTTTATGTTGGTCTGGGTGCTAGCAGGGGGGTAAGTACCGGTGGTGGTGGGAATCAATTTATAATGAAGTAACAGATGTGTGTGTTTGTTGGTGTAGTCTAACACATGCTGCATGGAAAATAGAATTTATACAGTCATGATGATGATGATAATGTAGTATGTGTGTGTATATATATATATATATATATATAATCATATATATATCTATATCTATATCTTCACCTGGGCGCTGAAGGTGGAAGACTTACGTAGATTAGAAAGAAACGAAGCCTGCATGCTCCAATGGATGTGTAATAGTAATATACGCGAACGGCAAAGCATAAATGAATTGAGAGAGAGACTGAGCATAAGAGGAATCAAATGCTGTGTGCAGGAGAGGCGGTTGCATTGGTATGGACATGTGATGCGTATGAAGGATGACAGCTGCATAAAAAGGTGCAGAGCACTAGAAGTCAATGGAAGCCGCGGAGTGGGGAAACCCAAGAAGACCTGGGATGAGGTGATAAAAGCCGACCTTACCCAAATACACCTCTCAAACGCGGTGACACACGACTGTGAACTCTGGCGTCACGCAGTAATACAGAGTACCCGACCTCCCATGGGTACAAGCTGAAGCATATAGACAATATGCCCCCACACCCTCCCACTGCAAAGTGGTCATGGAGGCGCCACGGCAAAAAAGCACCCAGCCCACACTGTAAAGTGGACGTGTAGGCGCCACGAAAAAGCACCCAGCACTCACTGTAAATGAGGTTGGTGTTAGGAAGGGCATCCAGCTGTAGAAATCAAGCCAAAATCAGTTCCTGTATGAGCAAGGCATGGTCAGCCGACCAGACACTGCCCACAACAGGACAACCCGTCTAACCCATGCTAGCATGGGAGAACGGACGTAAAACGGTGATGATGATGATGATGATGATATATATATATATATATATATATATATATATATATGGATGGAGGCACATGGCTTAGTGGTTAGAGCATTGGCCTTGCAATCGAAAGGTTGAGAGTTCAATTCTCAGATCGGGTGATGTGTTGTTTCCTTGAGCAAGACACTTTATTTCACATTGCTCCAGTTTACTCAGCTGTAGAAATGAGATGATAGGACTGGGGTCCCTATCATTCCACTGTAAAGTGGTCGTGGAGGGGCCACGGCAAAAAAGCACCCAGCACTCACTGTAAATGAGGTTGGTGTTAGGAAGGGCATCCAGCTGTAGAAATCAAGCCAGAATCAGTTCCCGTCCCACCCTTGCAAGCAGGGAAAAGTGGACATAAAATGAAATGATACATATGTGGTTGATGGCTGAGAGAAAGTAGTATTCAATAACAAAGAAGAGTTTTAATATTAATTTTATTAGGAATATCAAAGAATATAACCATGCGATAAACAGGTGAAACTCCGAAGTAACAAGATTCCCTATTTAGCCTTAATAAAATGAATATATATATATATACATATATATACATATATATATATATATAAGGGTGGTGCCCCAGCATGGCCTCAGCCGGATGGCTGGAACAGGTAAAAGAGTAAAAGAGTACACATACACACAGACATATGTACATAAATATACACACATATATTTATATACATACACATATACACACATACACACAGACATATGTATACACACATATATTTATATACATACACATATACACACATACACACAGAGATATGTATATAAATATACACATATATTTATATACATACACACATACACACAGACATATGTATACACACATATATTTATATACATACACATATACACACATACACACAGACATATGTATACACTCATATATTTATATACATACACATATACACACATACACACAGACATATGTATACACTCATATATTTATATACATACACATATACACACATACACACAGAGATATGTATACACTCATATATTTATATACATACACATATACACACATACACACACATATACATATATATACACCCACACACACATATATATAAACATACACACACACAAACATAAATATATATATATAGTATGTGCGTATGTATGTTTGTATATAAGTGTGTATATGCATGCATGTGTGAGTAGTCTCTTGTTTGTATTCTGTATTCATCTGAGAATAACGACAATTAAATATATGATAACATAATCATTAAGAAGCTGGTTACTAATTAAACAAATATGAAAATACTTCATTAATAATGTCTGCTGTAGCTATGTTGATAAATATGATATCTCCTTCTTGTGCATCCTCATATCTTCAGCTATATCTACTTTGTATATATTGCTTGCTATATGTTGATATCACTGGATATTTCTTAACTCTGTGTACTGATTGATATCAATAAAATCTATCATACATACATGATATGTATTGATATCAATAAAATCTATCATACATACATATCTCTTTACATGTGTCTATGTATGTTTCACTGCATATATACACATGTATATATATATATATATATATATATATATTATATATATATGCACATATGTATTTGTGTGTGTGTAATAAATATATATGGATTTATTAATGTTTATATACATATATATATTAATGCATTTACATATATATATATATATATATATATATATATATATATATATATATATATATATACACACACACACATTATTAATGTCTATTTTCCCTGCTAGCAAAAGTACATATGCTCATGTGTGTGTGTGCATGTATAATATATATATCAGGATAGAACCAGTTTAAAACTAGTTAGACCATTATTCAACAGAGTACTCAATACTTGGGATAGTAAAGTATGGTTATATTATTAAGAGTCTGGACCGAGCTCTTGCCATTTCAACAGCTAGTCCTGGAATGTTAGCCAAAAAGCCTCATGGTTGACTGGCCATACATGTTTGACTGGCCATATCATCAGGGGGGGGAGGTTTGTCCATATAAGGGTATAAACTGTCCAGCCACTTGTACATTTTCTTTACAGGATGTTGTCAGTTAACCAAGGCCTTTCAGCTAACAGTCCGGAACTAGCTGTTGAAACAGCTAGAGCTCAGCCATTGGGTCCTGACTTTTTATAACATTTTTATTTTAATGAAACTAATCATATATATATATATATGTATATATATAGAGGCACATGGCTTTGTGGTTAGAGCATTGGCCTTGCAATCGAAAGGTTGTGAGTTCAATTCTCGGACTGGGTGATGTGTTGTTTCCTTGAGCAAGACACTTTATTTCCCATTGCTCCAGTTTACTCAGCTGTAGAAATGAGATGATAGGGACTGGGGTCCCTATCATTCCACTGCAAAGTGGTCGTGGAGGTGCCACGACAAAAAAAGCACCCAGCTCTCACTGCAAATGAGGTTGGTGTTAGGAAGGGCAACCAGCTGTAGAAATCAAGCCAGAATCAGTTTCCGTCCCACCCTTGCAAGCAGGGAAAAGCGGACGTAAAATGAAATGATGATGATGATGATATATATATATATGTATATATATATATATATATATATATATATATATAGGGCGAGCAAAATTGATGGTAGTTACAGAGTAGGTAGACCCAGAAAAACCTGGTACGATTTGATAAATTCCGACCTCACACACTTACATCTCTCTAAGACAATGTCTCTGGACCGAGATCTTTGGCGCTACGCAGTAATACAGAAGACCCGCCTTGCCTATGTACAAAGCAAAACCTACAGTCAGTAGGCACCTCTTAACCAAATATACACCCCAATCCACTACCCCTACCCTATCCTCCCACTCCCACCAACAGCACAAGAAAATGAGATCGAGATCGTGTAGGTGTCACGACAAAAAACACACACAGTCCACGCTGTAATGTGGCCGTGTAGGTAACACGGTAAAAAGTTCCCAGTTCCACATTGTAAATGTGGTTGGTGTTAAGAAGGGCATCCAGCCGTAGAAAACCTGCCAGATAGTCCTAGATGAGCGAGACACGGTCACCCGACCAGCCTTGCCTCAAGTGGGACAACTCCCGTCTAACCCATGCTAGCCTGGAAAATGGACGTTAAACGAAGATGATGATGATGATATATATATATATTTATATATATATATAATGAAGGAAATGTGGTAAGGAACCAGGTGGACCATAACGCACCAAAGTACTCAATAGTAGAGTGGGTAATAGGAACGAGTAGAACCCCGACGGCTGAGCTCAAGCCGTTTCGACGGCTAATTCTGGACAGAATTAGCCGTGGAAATGGCTTGAGCTCAGCCGTCGGGGTCCTACTCGTTCCTATAAATATATATATATATATATGAAAAACATGGGTGAAGGTGTTGCGAGCTGACCTCAGATTGCTGAAGCTCACAGAGGAGATGACGAAGGACCGTGACGAATACTGTGCTGAAGAGGACATGTCCCACCCTTGCAAGCAAGGTAAAGTAGACGTAAAATGATGCCTTTATATATATATATATACATACATGCATATATATATATACATACATGCATATATATATATATATATATATATATATATATAAAATATTAAACAAATAATGAATAAAACAATGAAACAGTTCCTTATATTAAACAAAAAAAGTTCATTATTTAACGATCGTTTCTAGGATATATATGTGTTAGAATTGGCATGCATATTCAACAGATCTATGTACAAAATTATACAAAATTATACAAACTATCAAGATTAAATATACATACCAAACACACATATACGCCGTCTTCAGAAATAATCATTGAATATTGAAACGATCGTTAAATAATGAACTTTTTTTGTTTAATATAAGGAACTGTTTCATTGTTTTATTCATTATTTGTTTAATATTTTATCTTGACTCTGTATACCGTTTATCTTTCACCGAAAGTGATTTTTCATTACATCTCTTCTTTCCATGATATCCGGAATACATTGAGTTCTTCATACGGATTGGACACTACCGTAAACTCTTGGTAGATTTATCTACATATATATATATATATATATATAGAGAGAGAGAGAGAGAGAGAGAGAAAGAGAGAGAGATGTATCCATATATATATATATATATTGGAAAATGTTTGAAATCCTTGGTACAGTTAGGTATATTTGAAAAAAAGGAAAAGAATGACTTCACTTGTAGTTCTAAACAAATTGATTTAATTTTATAATATTATAATATTATAAAATTAATATTATAATATTATAAAATTAAATCAATTTAGTCATTCTTTTCCTTTTTTTCATATATATATATATATATATATATACCCTTGCAAGCAGGGAAAAGCGGACGTAAAAATGATGATGATGATAATGATATATATAGAGAGAGAGGGGGGGGGGAGTTGGAAGAGAGAGAGAGGAGAGAGAGAAAAGCTGTATATGTGTAAATAGAATCAAAGAAAAAATACAAAATACTAAGTTAGGAGAGAATACTAATATTGAAAAATCTAACATCAATTAATGCTGAATGGCAAATATAGAACATAATGAGGAAGATTGATTGCTCCAGCTTGGCTAACCCATCCAACCCATGCCAGGATGGATAAAAAGGGATATGGAATGATGATGGTTATTATTATTCCTGACAATGAAGATTTGAGAGAGTCCCTGAGTGTGAAGATATCTATTAGAAGCAGAAAAGATGTGAGAGAGAGAGAGAGAGAGAGAGAGAGAGAGAGAGAGAGAGAGAGAGAGAGAGAGCTGTTGTACAAACACTGAAACAATAGAAAATGATGAGTAAATATTGTTTTAGAGATTGAAGGAAGTGTGAGT
>OZ024746.1:15802056-15827056 GCA_964016885.1 Eledone cirrhosa | reverse complement strand
CACTACTGACCTACACTACCTCCTCTACATTGTTGTCACTACTGACCTACACTACCTCCTCTACATTGTTGTCACTACTGACCTACACTACCTCCTCTACATTGTCACTACTGACCTACACTACCTCCTCTACATTGTTGTCACTACTGACCTACACTACCTCCTCTACATTGTCACTACTGACCTACACTACCTCCTCTACATTGTTGTCACTACTGACCTACACTACCTCTTCTACATTGTCCCCACTGACCTACACTACCTCCTCTACATTGTTGTCACTACTGACCTACACTACCTCCTCTACATTGTTGTCACTACTGACCTACACTACCTCCTCTACATTGTTGTCACTACTGACCTACACTACCTCCTCTACATTGTTGTCACTACTGACCTACACTACCTCCTCTACATTGTCACCACTACTGACCTACACTACCTCCTCTACATTGTTGTCACTACTGACCTACACTACCTCCTCTACATTGTTGTCACTACTGACCTACACTACCTCCTCTACATTGTTGTCACTACTGACCTACACTACCTCCTCTACATTGTCACTACTGACCTACACTACCTCCTCTACATTGTTGTCACTACTGACCTACACTACCTCCTCTACATTGTCACTACTGACCTACACTACCTCCTCTACATTGTACCTACTGACCTACACTACCTCCTCTACATTGTTGTCACTACTGACCTACACTACCTCCTCTACATTGTCACTACTACTGACCTACACTACCTCCTCTACATTGTCACTACTACTGACCTACACTACCTCCTCTACATTGTCACTACTGACCTACACTACCTCCTCTACATTGTCACTACTGACCTACACTACCTCCTCTACATTGTCACTACTGACCTACACTACCTCCTCTACATTGTTGTCACTACTGACCTACACTACCTCCTCTACATTGTTGTCACTACTGACCTACACTACCTCCTCTACATTGTCACCACTACAGACCTACACTACCTCCTCTACATTGTTGTCACTACTGACCTACACTACCTCCTCTACATTGGTGTCACTACTGACCTACACTACCTCCTCTACATTGTTGTCACTACTGACCTACACTACCTCCTCTACATTGTCACTACTGACCTACACTACCTCCTCTACATTGTCACCACTACTGACCTACACTACCTCCTCTACATTGTCACTACTGACCTACACTACCTCCTCTACATTGTTGTCACTACTGACCTACACTACCTCCTCTACATTGTCACTACTACTGACCTACACTACCTCCTCTACATTGTCACTACTGACCTACACTACCTCCTCTACATTGTTGTCACTACTGACCTACACTACCTCCTCTACATTGTTGTCACTACTGACCTACACTACCCCCTCTACATTGTCACTACTGACCTACACTACCTCCTCTACATTGTCACTACTGACCTACACTACCTCCTCTACATTGTCACTACTGACCTACACTACCTCCTCTACATTGTCACTACTGACCTACACTACCTCCTCTACATTGTCACTACTGACCTACACTACCCCCTCTACATTGTCACTACTGACCTACACTACCTCCTCTACATTGTCACTACTGACCTACACTACCTCCTCTACATTGTCACTACTGACCTACACTACCCCCTCTACATTGTCACTACTGACCTACACTACCTCCTCTACATTGTCACTACTGACCTACACTACCTCCTCTACATTGTTGTCACTACTGACCTACACTACCTCCTCTACATTGTCACTACTGACCTACACTACCCCCTCTACATTGTCACTACTGACCTACACTACCTCCTCTACATTGTCACTACTGACCTACACTACCTCCTCTACATTGTCACTACTGACCTACACTACCTCCTCTACATTGTCACTACTGACCTACACTACCTCCTCTACATTGTCACTACTGACCTACACTACCTCCTCTACATTGTCACTACTGACCTACACTACCTCCTCTACATTGTTGTCACTACTGACCTACACTACCTCCTCTACATTGTCACTACTGACCTACACTACCTCCTCTACATTGTCACCACTGACCTACACTACCTCCTCTACATTGTTGTCACTACTGACCTACACTACCTCCTCTACATTGTTGTCACTACTGACCTACACTACCTCCTCTACATTGTCACTACTGACCTACACTACCTCCTCTACATTGTCACTACTGACCTACACTACCTCCTCTACATTGTCACTACTGACCTACACTACCTCCTCTACATTGTTGTCACTACTGACCTACACTACCTCCTCTACATTGTTGTCACTACTGACCTACACTACCTCCTCTACATTGTCACTAATACTGACCTACACTACCTCCTCTACATTGTCACTACTACTGACCTACACTACCTCCTCTACATTGTCACTACTGACCTACACTACCTCCTCTACATTGTCACTACTGACCTACACTACCTCCTCTACATTGTCACTACTGACCTACACTACCTCCTCTACATTGTCACTACTGACCTACACTACCTCCTCTACATTGTCACTACTGACCTACACTACCTCCTCTACATTGTCACTACTGACCTACACTACCTCCTCTACATTGTCACTACTGACCTACACTACCTCCTCTACATTGTCACTACTGACCTACACTACCTCCTCTACATTGTTGTCACTACTGACCTACACTACCTCCTCTACATTGTTGTCACTACTGACCTACACTACCTCCTCTACATTGTCACTAATACTGACCTACACTACCTCCTCTACATTATCACTACTACTGACCTACACTACCTCCTCTACATTGTCACTACTGACCTACACTACCTCCTCTACATTGTTGTCACTACTGACCTACACTACCTCCTCTACATTGTCACTACTACTGACCTACACTACCTCCTCTACATTGTCACTACTGACCTACACTACCTCCTCTACATTGTCACTACTGACCTACACTACCTCCTCTACATTGTCACTACTGACCTACACTACCTCCTCTACATTGTCACTACTGACCTACACTACCTCCTCTACATTGTCACCACTGACCTACACTACCTCCTCTACATTGTCACTACTACTGACCTACACTACCTCCTCTACATTGTTGTCACTACTGACCTACACTACCTCCTCTACATTGTCACTACTACTGACCTACACTACCTCCTCTACATTGTCACCACCACTGACCTACACTACCTCCTCTACATTGTCACTACTACTGACCTACACTACCTCCTCTACATTGTCACTACTGACCTACACTACCTCCTCTACATTGTTGTCACTACTGACCTACACTACCTCCTCTACATTGTTGTCACTACTGACCTACACTACCCCCTCTACATTGTCACTACTACTGACCTACACTACCTCCTCTACATTGTCACTACTGACCTACACTACCTCCTCTACATTGTCACTACTGACCTACACTACCTCCTCTACATTGTCACTACTGACCTACACTACCTCCTCTACATTGGCACTACTGACCTACACTACCTCCTCTACATTGTCACTACTGACCTACACTACCTCCTCTACATTGTCACCACCACTGACCTACACTACCTCCTCTACATTGTCACTACTACTGACCTACACTACCTCCTCTACATTGTTGTCACTACTGACCTACACTACCTCCTCTACATTGTTGTCACTACTGACCTACACTACCTCCTCTACATTGTTGTCACTACTGACCTACACTACCCCCTCTACATTGTCACTACTACTGACCTACACTACCTCCTCTACATTGTCACTACTGACCTACACTACCTCCTCTACATTGTCACTACTGACCTACACTACCCCCTCTACATTGTCACTACTACTGACCTACACTACCTCCTCTACATTGTCACCACCACTGACCTACACTACCCCCTCTACATTGTCACTACTACTGACCTACACTACCTCCTCTACATTGTCACTACTGACCTACACTACCTCCTCTACATTGTCACCACTACTGACCTACACTACCTCCTCTACATTGTCACTACTGACCTACACTACCTCCTCTACATTGTCACTACTGACCTACACTACCTCCTCTACATTGTCACTACTGACCTACACTACCTCCTCTACATTGTCACTACTGACCTACACTACCTCCTCTACATTGTCACCACTGACCTACACTACCTCCTCTACATTGTCACCACTGACCTACACTACCTCCTCTACATTGTCACTACTACTGACCTACACTACCTCCTCTACATTGTTGTCACTACTGACCTACACTACCTCCTCTACATTGTCACCACTACTGACCTACACTACCTCCTCTACATTGTCACTACTACTGACCTACACTACCTCCTCTACATTGTTGTCACTACTGACCTACACTACCTCCTCTACATTGTCACTACTACTGACCTACACTACCTCCTCTACATTGTCACTACTGACCTACACTACCTCCTCTACATTGTCACTACTGACCTACACTACCTCCTCTACATTGTCACCACTACTGACCTACACTACCTCCTCTACATTGTCACTACTGACCTACACTACCTCCTCTACATTGTCACTACTGACCTACACTACCTCCTCTACATTGTCACTACTGACCTACACTACCTCCTCTACATTGTCACCACTGACCTACACTACCTCCTCTACATTGTTGTCACTACTGACCTACACTACCTCCTGTACATTGTCACTACTACTGACCTACACTACCTCCTCTACATTGTCACTACTGACCTACACTACCTCCTCTACATTGTCACTACTACTGACCTACACTACCTCCTCTACATTGTCACTACTGACCTACACTACCTCCTCTACATTGTCACTACTACTGACCTACACTACCTCCTCTACATTGTTGTCACTACTGACCTACACTACCTCCTCTACATTGTCACTACTACTGACCTACACTACCTCCTCTACATTGTCACTACTGACCTACACTACCTCCTCTACATTGTCACCACCACTGACCTACACTACCTCCTCTACATTGTCACTACTACTGACCTACACTACCTCCTCTACATTGTCACTACTGACCTACACTACCTCCTCTACATTGTCACCACTACTGACCTACACTACCTCCTCTACATTGTCACCACTGACCTACACTACCTCCTCTACATTGTTGTTACTACTGACCTACACTACCTCCTCTACATTGTTGTCACTACTGACCTACACTACCTCCTCTACATTGTCACCACCACTGACCTACACTACCTCCTCTACATTGTCACTACTGACCTACACTACCTCCTCTACATTGTTGTCACCACTGACCTACACTACCTCCTCTACATTGTCACTACTGACCTACACTACCTCCTCTACATTGTCACTACTACTGACCTACACTACCTCCTCTACATTGTCACTACTACTGACCTACACTACCACCTCTACATTGTCACCACTACTGACCTACACTACCTCCTCTACATTGTTGTCACTACTGACCTACACTACCTCCTCTACATTGTCACTACTGACCTACACTACCTCCTCTACATTGTCACCACTACTGACCTACACTACCTCCTCTACATTGTTGTCACTACTGACCTACACTACCTCCTCTACATTGTCACCACTACTGACCTACACTACCTCCTCTACATTGTTGTCACTACTGACCTACACTACCTCCTCTACATTGTCACTACTACTGACCTACACTACCTCCACTACATTGTCACTACTGACCTACACTACCTCCTCTACATTGTTGTCACTACTGACCTACACTACCTCCTCTACATTGTTGTCACTACTGACCTACACTACCTCCTCTACATTGTTGTCACCACTGACCTACACTACCTCCTCTACATTGTTGTCACTACTGACCTACACTACCTCCTCTACATTGTCACTACTGACCTACACTACCTCCTCTACATTGTCACTACTACTGACCTACACTACCTCCTCTACATTGTTGTCACTACTGACCTACACTACCTCCTCTACATTGTTGTCACTACTGACCTACACTACCTCCTCTACATTGTTGTCACTACTGACCTACACTACCTCCTCTACATTGTCACTACTGACCTACACTACCTCCTCTACATTGTTGTCACTACTGACCTACACTACCTCCTCTACATTGTTGTCACCACTGACCTACACTACCTCCTCTACATTGTCACCACTACTGACCTACACTACCTCCTCTACATTGTCACTACTGACCTACACTACCTCCTCTACATTGTTGTCACTACTACTGACCTACACTACCTCCTCTACATTGTCACCACTACTGACCTACACTACCTCCTCTACATTGTTGTCACTACTGACCTACACTACCTCCTCTACATTGTTGTCACTACTGACCTACACTACCTCCTCTACATTGTCACTACTGACCTACACTACCTCCTCTACATTGTTGTCACTACTGACCTACACTACCTCCTCTACATTGTTGTCACCACTGACCTACACTACCTCCTCTACATTGTCACCACTACTGACCTACACTACCTCCTCTACATTGTCACTACTGACCTACACTACCTCCTCTACATTGTTGTCACTACTACTGACCCACACTACCTCCTCTACATTGTCACCACTACTGACCTACACTACCTCCTCTACATTGTTGTCACTACTGACCTACACTACCTCCTCTACATTGTCACTACTGACCTACACTACCTCCTCTACATTGTCACCACTGACCTACACTACCTCCTCTACATTGTCACTACTGACCTACACTACCTCCTCTACATTGTCACCACTACTGACCTACACTACCTCCTCTACATTGTCACCACTACTGACCTACACTACCTCCTCTACATTGTCACTACTGACCTACACTACCTCCTCTACATTGTCACCACTGACCTACACTACCTCCTCTACATTGTTGTCACTACTGACCTACACTACCTCCTGTACATTGTCACTACTACTGACCTACACTACCTCCTCTACATTGTCACTACTGACCTACACTACCTCCTCTACATTGTCACTACTACTGACCTACACTACCTCCTCTACATTGTCACTACTGACCTACACTACCTCCTCTACATTGTCACTACTACTGACCTACACTACCTCCTCTACATTGTTGTCACTACTGACCTACACTACCTCCTCTACATTGTCACTACTACTGACCTACACTACCTCCTCTACATTGTCACTACTGACCTACACTACCTCCTCTACATTGTCACCACCACTGACCTACACTACCTCCTCTACATTGTCACTACTACTGACCTACACTACCTCCTCTACATTGTCACTACTGACCTACACTACCTCCTCTACATTGTCACCACTACTGACCTACACTACCTCCTCTACATTGTCACCACTGACCTACACTACCTCCTCTACATTGTTGTTACTACTGACCTACACTACCTCCTCTACATTGTTGTCACTACTGACCTACACTACCTCCTCTACATTGTCACCACCACTGACCTACACTACCTCCTCTACATTGTCACTACTGACCTACACTACCTCCTCTACATTGTTGTCACCACTGACCTACACTACCTCCTCTACATTGTCACTACTGACCTACACTACCTCCTCTACATTGTCACTACTACTGACCTACACTACCTCCTCTACATTGTCACTACTACTGACCTACACTACCTCCTCTACATTGTCACCACTACTGACCTACACTACCTCCTCTACATTGTTGTCACTACTGACCTACACTACCTCCTCTACATTGTCACTACTGACCTACACTACCTCCTCTACATTGTCACCACTACTGACCTACACTACCTCCTCTACATTGTTGTCACTACTGACCTACACTACCTCCTCTACATTGTCACCACTACTGACCTACACTACCTCCTCTACATTGTTGTCACTACTGACCTACACTACCTCCTCTACATTGTCACTACTACTGACCTACACTACCTCCTCTACATTGTCACTACTACTGACCTACACTACCTCCACTACATTGTCACTACTGACCTACACTACCTCCTCTACATTGTTGTCACTACTGACCTACACTACCTCCTCTACATTGTTGTCACTACTGACCTACACTACCTCCTCTACATTGTTGTCACCACTGACCTACACTACCTCCTCTACATTGTTGTCACTACTGACCTACACTACCTCCTCTACATTGTCACTACTGACCTACACTACCTCCTCTACATTGTCACTACTACTGACCTACACTACCTCCTCTACATTGTTGTCACTACTGACCTACACTACCTCCTCTACATTGTTGTCACTACTGACCTACACTACCTCCTCTACATTGTTGTCACTACTGACCTACACTACCTCCTCTACATTGTCACTACTGACCTACACTACCTCCTCTACATTGTTGTCACTACTGACCTACACTACCTCCTCTACATTGTTGTCACCACTGACCTACACTACCTCCTCTACATTGTCACCACTACTGACCTACACTACCTCCTCTACATTGTCACTACTGACCTACACTACCTCCTCTACATTGTTGTCACTACTACTGACCTACACTACCTCCTCTACATTGTCACCACTACTGACCTACACTACCTCCTCTACATTGTTGTCACTACTGACCTACACTACCTCCTCTACATTGTTGTCACTACTGACCTACACTACCTCCTCTACATTGTCACTACTGACCTACACTACCTCCTCTACATTGTTGTCACTACTGACCTACACTACCTCCTCTACATTGTTGTCACCACTGACCTACACTACCTCCTCTACATTGTCACCACTACTGACCTACACTACCTCCTCTACATTGTCACTACTGACCTACACTACCTCCTCTACATTGTTGTCACTACTACTGACCCACACTACCTCCTCTACATTGTCACCACTACTGACCTACACTACCTCCTCTACATTGTTGTCACTACTGACCTACACTACCTCCTCTACATTGTCACTACTGACCTACACTACCTCCTCTACATTGTCACCACTGACCTACACTACCTCCTCTACATTGTCACTACTGACCTACACTACCTCCTCTACATTGTCACCACTACTGACCTACACTACCTCCTCTACATTGTCACCACTACTGACCTACACTACCTCCTCTACATTGTTGTCACTACTGACCTACACTACCTCCTCTACATTGTCACTACTGACCTACACTACCTCCTCTACATTGTCACCACTACTGACCTACACTACCTTCTCTACATTGTTGTCACTACTGACCTACACTACCTCCTCTACATTGTCACTACTGACCTACACTACCTCCTCTACATTGTCATCACTACTAACCTACACTACCTCCTCTACATTGTTGTCACTACTGACCTACACTACCTCCTCTACATTGTTGTCACTACTGACCTACACTACCTCCTCTACATTGTCACTACTGACCTACACTACCTCCTCTACATTGTTGTCACTACTGACCTACACTACCTCCTCTACATTGTTGTCACTACTGACCTACACTACCTCCTCTACATTGTTGTCACTACTGACCTACACTACCTCCTCTACATTGTTGTCACTACTGACCTACACTACCTCCTCTACATTGTCACCACTACTACTGACCTACACTACCTCCTCTACATTGTCACCACTACAGACCTACACTACCTCCTCTACACCATTGTTGTCATCACTACTCATCTACATATCTACCCCCTCCCTCTCCTCCTTCCCTACATCATCATCATCGCCATCAGCAACATCGGCCCCATGCCTATCACAACAATTACTACCCCCACCATTGTTACTACCACCACTAACAACACCACCTTTATCATCATCATCATCATCATCACCCTCAACATCACCACCACCACCATCATCATCACCATTATCACCATCACAACGATTGACACCACCACTGTCACCATTGCCACTGTCATCACCATCACCACCACCACCATCTCTACCACCATCAACACCACCACCACCACCAACACTACTACAATTGCCACTGTCGTCACTCCCACCACCATCAACATCATCACCATTACCATCATCACCATCACCACCACCACTGTCACCACCACCATAACTACCACCACCACCACCAACATCATCACCACCACCATCATCACCAACACCACCACTGTCATGTATACCTTTGACGTAATTCTCAGGGAGATTCAGCATGGTATGGTTTGTGAGAAGGCCATCCCTTTGATCTACATGTACAGTCCATATTGTATTATAGTGTAAGTGATTTAGCATTCCACAGACACATGTATAATCCCTCCAAAGACTTCCAAACAGTCTCTGTCTACACAATTTCACTCACAAGGCATAGGTCTAACCGAGCCTGTGGTAAATGACACTTGCTCAAGTTATTCCGGGTTCAATCGGGGGTAACCACAGTAAGTAAGGTACTCAATACATTGCTTCTTGATGATTTCTCATGAATGAAACAGTTCTAGTCCTGTAGAAGCTTTTCTCTCTCTCTCTATATATATATATATATATAGTCTTGTAGAAGTATTGCCTTCTCTTCCATTTATTTTTGCTTTTATATATATATATATATATATATATATATGGAGAGAGAGAGAGAGAGAGAGGGAGAGGCAGAGAGAGGGGGCATACATATATATATAGACAGATGACTTTAAATAAAGTTGATATGAATTAATAATTTCCTCGAAGTTCTAACAATCTCAGAATCTTTCACTTAAAATGAGTCTTGAGATGGTACTAAATTATTGTATAAAATTATATTGCTTTCACCTTACTTTCCACTGATCTTCCTCTTCATATATCTGTCTATCTATCTATCTATCTATCTCTCTCTCTCTCTCTATCTATCTATATATATACACACACATATATATATATATATATATATATATATATATATATAGTTCAAGAATAGACAAGAGAAACACATAGATGCAAAATCACAAAATCTTATTACTTAAACACACAACGCACACACACACACACATACATCTGTGTGTGTGTATGTGTATGTGTGTGTGTGTGTCTGTGTGTGTGTACATATTTCATAATATTTAAGTAATTATATATTAACAAATAAAATATGCATTTATACTTATATTTGGGCATACAAACATACATACATAAATATATCTACATATATACCTATATGTGTGTGTGTGTTTTCTTGCATGTGTGTGTCTAGCAATTGTATTGTGGTTGAGACATTATATATCTATCATCAAGTTACTGGTATTGGGGGGGGGCAATACAGAACTGGAGGTTGAAACACTTTCATGCATAATAATGCTTTATTCTTACTGGATTAGCAGAATTGGTAGAGCGTCGGACATGATTCGCAACATAGAGTTATGTCCCTTTATGTTCTGAGTTCAAATTCCACCGTCGTTAGTTTTGCCTTTCATCCTTATAGGGTTTTGCTAAACAAGAGTACCAGTAATTGACTGAGATCAATTTAATCGATTTTCCCCTCCCCAAAAATTGTTAACCATAATCAAAATTATTAACCTAAATCAAAAACCATTATAAAGTACCAGTAATACACTGGGATAATTGCTGGCCTTGTGCCAAAAGTAGAAACAATTATTACTAAGGGAGAGAGAGAGAGTGAGAGAGTGAGAGAGTTAATTCCACAACAAATAAGCAAACCATATATATATATACATATATATAAGTTTACAGTTTAGATGTGACCGGCCATGTAAACTCTCATATCTGAAGAAGTGTCGATTAAGAGTCAGAATCTGATTGTATGATCAAACCCGAACTAATCAATATAGAAACGAGGTCATTAAGCATGGCTTGGAAGCTGCAGGCTTCCCTTCCCAGCTCGAGCCGGTGGGGCTGGATCGAGGGGACGGCAAAAGGCCAGATGGCATGACCATCTTCCCGTTCCGCGGTGGCAAACCCCTCGTCTGGGATGCCACTTGCACCGACACTTTCTGCAGCCGCAACCTGGTGCAGTCTGCGACTGACCCAGGTTCTGCTGCACGTCGGGCTGAGGGGGCCAAACTTCTCAAATACCGGTCACTCTCCGACAGGTTTGCGGTCGTTCCCCTGGCAGTGGAAACTTCTGGTGTCCTTAGCCCCAGGGCTACATCCTTACTCACCACCATAGGCGCTGAGCTGGCCAGCCGTAGGTGTGAGCCCCGTGAGTTGGAGTGGCTTTTCCAGCGTGTCTCCCTTGCCGTCCCCCGGGGAAATGCCTTCTCCATTCTGTCCGCCGGGGCTGTGGATGGGCCCCATCGCGTACCATTACATTAGTTAAATACCATTCTTTCATCCCAGTAGAGTTAAATAAACATGTTTGTGGTTCTAAAAACAATTGCAATATGAAATGAAGTTTCACAAAAAGCTGCAATTCTTATTCTCACTCACTCTCTCTCTCTCTCTCTCTCTCTCTCTCTCTCTCTCTCTCTCTCTCTCTCTCTCTCCATATATATATATATATATATACAAGCTGAAATGTAGGCAACCTGACTAGGAGAGCAGTCACTCTGAATAAAAGCTGATTCAGAGTAGAGAGGACCCTTCAGTCCAGTAAGACAAATTCTCTAGTGCTAGTGGGACAAATAATGCACCAAGTCCACACTGTAAAGTGGTTGGTGATAGAAAGGGCATCCAGCCAGTAAAACCATGCCAAAACTATGCACCACAAGCAGGACAAAGTAAGGAACAAAAGGCCCTCTTTTATGAGCAACTTTTTAAGACAACCTCAGTTACTATGACAAAAACCTCATCTTCTTAGCAAGTGACTTCAATGGACATATTGGATAGCATAAGGAGGGCTTTTCCAGTGTTCATGGTGATTATGGATATGGCTCAAGAAATGAAGAGGGAATGAGGCTCCTGGAATTCTGTGGTGAAAAGGATCAAACTATTTGCAACACTAACTTCAGGAAACTCGCCAACCACCTGATCACCTACCAGTCAGGTGAACTCGTGAGTCAGATTGACTTTGTACTTGTATAATATCTGTGTGTGAAGTACCATGCTACATGGTAGTAAGACATGGGAAGTGAAGGCAGAGGACATTGCTAAGGCTGGAGATAAATGAGGCAAGCATGTTTCAATGGATGTGCAAGAATAATAAAGCATGGATGAAGTGAGAGAGAAACTGGGTATAAAAGTAATCAAATGTATTGTGCAGGAGACGGGACTGCATTGGTATGGATATCCCAGTGGATGGAAGCTGCAGTAGAGGAAGACCAAGGAAGACCTGAGCAGAGGTGGTTGGAACTGATCTAAAACTGCTGAGACACACAGAAAAAATGATGAAGGAATGCAACAAGTGAAGAGATGCTACGCTGAAAAGGACCAGTCTAACCCATATAAGCATGGAAAAACAGACCTAAAAAGAATGATGATAATGATGATGAGTATTTATACATACATACATGGAGGCGCATGGCTTAGTGGTTAGAGCATTGGCCTTGCAATCGAAAGGTTGTGAGTTCAATTCTCAGACCAGGTGATGTGTTGTTTCCTTGAGCAAGATACTTCATTTCCCATTGCTCCAGTTTACTCAGCTGTAGAAATGAGATGATAGGGACTGGGGTCCCTATCATTCCACTGCAAAGTGGTTGTGGAGGTGCCACGGCAAAAAAGCACCCAGCACTCACTGTAAAATGAGGTTGGTGTTAGGAAGGGCATCCAGCTGTAGAAATCAAGCCAGAATCAGTTCCTGTCCCACCCTTGCAAGCAGGGAAAAGCGGACGTAAAATGATGATCATGATGATGATACATATATATATATATATCTATATATATATATATAACACCGATATTGAGCGTGTATGGAAGTGTAGCATGTGAGTGTATATTCCTGACAAAACCATATGTTGATAGACACAACACAGTGAACGGTAAAGAAATATATGTGTCTATATATATATATGAAAAATAGACGATAACCACACACACATATATATATATATACATATTTATATTTAAGTACATATATATATATATATATATACATATATATACATACATGTATATATATATATATATACACACACATACATATATATGCATATATATATATATACATATTTATATTTAAGTACATATATATATATATATACATATATATACATACATGTATATATATATATATATATATACACACACATACATATATATGCATATATATATATATATATATACATTATACATATGTATATATGTGTGTGTACATAGATATATATATTTATATATTTATATATATGTGTATATATATATATATTTGTATATGTGTGTGTATATATATTTATATATACCTATATATATATATATATCATGTTGACAAAGTGAAATAATATCTCAGTATCAGGAATAAACTAGTAAAAGAAAAGAAACTATTTGTAAATATGTCTCCACATGCAAAGTGATATATGATATAAAGAAAATAGAAGAGAGAACTAAAGAAGAAGAAACTATAGACGGAATATGAAATAGTTTTACTGTTGAGCTCTTATCATCATCATCATCATTGTCATCCATTTTCATCTTCATCACCATCATCATCATCATCATCATCATCATCATCATCATCATCATCATCACCACCACCACCACCACCATCATCATCATCACCATCATCATCATCACCATCATCATTTTCATCATCACCATCATCATTATCATCATCACCATCATCATCGTCATAATCAACATTATTTTCATCATCATCATCATCATCATTGTCATCCATTTTCATCTTCATCACCATTATCATCATCATCATCATCATCATCATCATCACCACCACCACCACCACCATCATCATCACCATCATCATCATCACCATCATCATGTTCATCATCACCATCATCATTATCATCATCACCATCATCATCGCCATAATCAACATTATATTCATCATCATCATCATCATCATCATTGTCATCCATTTTCATCTTCATCACCATTATCATCATCATCATCATCATCATCATCATCACCACCACCACCACCACCATCATCATCATGTTCATCATCACCATCATCATGTTCATCATCACCATCATCATTATCATCATCACCATCATCATCGCCATAATCAACATTATATTCATCATCATCATCATCATCATCATTGTCATCCATTTTCATCATCATCACCATTGTCATCATCATTGTCATCGCCGTCGTCATTATCATTTTCATCATCATCGTTTTCATCATCCTCATAATCATTGTCAACATCGTCATCATCATTATCATCGTCATCATCATTTTTACACCATCATCATTTTTTGAGTTGGATATGTCTTTTTCAGGACAGCTTCTCTCCACACACCACATTCCTTCATCAACTCCTCTGTGAGTCTCAGTGATCTGAGATCAGCTCTCACCCCTGCTACAAGGTCTTCCTTGGTCTACATTTACTACAGGTCCGTTGATGTTAACTTAATCAGAGAATGGCTTCAATCTAGAACCTGTTTCTAGAATACTGACAAATATGAAATCATGGGTACTGAAGTACTGCTAACACTTTTGGTACAAAAAAATATTTGGAACCACACATGGTTCTCTGCTATAGTACTGTTTATTTCAAAGTGTTTATATTCTATCTAAAAAGAAAAACCTTTCATCATAAATTTATGTATAAATCTTTGCTAAATGATGTTCTAAACACCAGCTTGATAATGAGAAAGTTAGCTATATAATTAAATCCCTCTAAATTCCTGATTATTTTCAAAATTAGTTGAAAATCATAGACAGTGTCTTCCATTAGAAATATGGTAATGAAAGAGTTAAAATGTTTATACTTTATTTTTAAAAACCTTCCATCATAAATTTATGTAAGAATTTTTGTTAAGTTATTTTCCAAGCACAACATTACTTCCAAATTTTTGATTAATTAAAATTCTTTTTGAAAATCATTGGCAGTGTCTTTCATTAGAAATATGGTAATGAAAGGGTTAATTAAAATATATATAAAATATATATAAAAATTAAGTATTTGTTGTTGTTGTTGTTTAGTTCCGTCTGAGGTCTGATTGAATGATCAACAATTCATTAACCCTTTAGCATTTACATTACTCTAGATTTACTATTATATTTTCACAGTGGATTGGCAGTATCGGTAGAGGGTCGGACGCCATGCTTTGACATATAGAGTTACGGCCCTTTCCATTCTGAGTTCAAATCCCGCCGAGGTTAACTTTGCCTTTCATCCTTACGGGGTCGATAAAATAAAGTACCAGTAATGCACTGGGTAATTGCTGGCCTTGTGCCAAATGTAGAAACAATTATATTTTCACAGTAAAGTCTTTACCTCACATAATTATCTTACATAATATTGAATCTATTTCGAGAACAATACTTTAACATCAGTATGAGTAGCTGGTTATGGCCAGTTTGCACAGAAAGAGGTGAGAGAATACTGGCCGGATATGGCAGGTTTAAATGCTATAGGATTAATCTAAATATTGTGTATCTAGGGATACATTATATAATGTGACCCATTTTAAACATAGACTCTTCAGTTGTGCTTAAGAGATGACAACCTCTATGATAAAATGCATCTGGTGTATACAATAAAATGCATCTGGTGTACTCAGTAAAATACATCTGGAGTACTCAGTAAAATGCAGGGACACATATAAGCAAGATGTAGCCCCATACTCCCTTTGAGAAATTAGTAACTCCACTTCAGTACTGACTCAGTCTGTGAAGAACCATCCAACCCTTGTTAGCAGAGAAAACAGACATTGAATGATAATGATTATGATGTGTATGTGTGGGATTTGAGGAAGATTTGGCTGCTATTTCTAACAGGTTGAGTGACATTATACATGCTTTCTTTGTTCATTCAATTCAAGTATTTTATAATACTTGGTGTCAAGTTACATTTGGAAAGAAAGTTTTTCTCATAATATATTTCTTATGTGTGTTTGCGTGTATGTCTGTATGCATATATATATATATATTTAAATACACATGCACTAAAGATATATATATATATGTATTGGAAGAGCTTCAGTACACACACACACACACATATATATAAGCACATTCAAACACACACATTTATTTATATGTATATAAATGTATGCATATGTAAGTATGCATGTATGCATACATATATTTATATATACATATATAGACACAAACACACATTTATATATATGTATATGAATGTATACATATGAAAGTATGCCTGTATGCATATATATATATATGTATGTGTGTGTGTGTGTGTGTTGGTGGGTGTGTGTATGTATATGACTAATACAACAATATATGTATTATAAAGCAAGACTTTATAATACATATGCCATACAAAAGCTGTAGTTCCACAACAGTGGCTATATTCTCTATTATTCCAATAATCTATCAGGTCAGTTTACAGAGAAGCAAGCACCTCAACTTTACCATTTACCAAAGCTCGGTGTAAAAGGTTTAACCCTTCTATTACTATATTTCTAATGAAAGATACTGCCTATGTCATTAACCCTTCTATTACTATATTTCTAATGAAAGACACTGCCTATGTCATTAACCCTTCTATTACTATATTTCTAATGAAAGACACTGCCTATGTCATTAACCCTTCTATTACTATATTTTTAATGAAAGACACTGCCTATGTCATTAACCCTTCTATTACTATATTTTTAATGAAAGACACTGCCTATGTCATTAACCCTTCTATTACTATATTTTTAATGAAAGACACTGCCTATGTCATTAACCCTTCTATTACTATATTTTTAATGAAAGACACTGCTTATGTCATTAACCCTTCTATTACCATATTTCTAATGAAAGTAGCGTGCAAGATAGATGTTAAACGATGATGATGATGATGATATTTCTAATGAAAGACACTGTCCATGTCCCTTTCATTACCATATTTCTAATGAAAGACACCATCTATATCTTTAAACCTTCCATTACCATATTTCTAATTGAAGATACTGTCTATGTTTTAATCTTTTCATTACCATATTTCAAATGAAATACACTGCCAATGACTTTAACCCTTCCATTACCATATTTCTGATGGAATACACTGTCTATGTCTATAACCCTTTAAATTACCATATTTCTGTCTTTAATGTCTTTAACCCTTCCTTACTTTCAAATATTCAGTAGGCAATGAATGGTAGATAAGGTTTTGAAATAACTTTTCTTCAAATCACTTCACTCTATTTTTAAAGGAACAGTTGACATTACTATATCCAGTACTGAAATAACATTTCTTTAAATTGTTTCATTCTACTTTCAAAGAGACAGTGGGTAACAGTATAGCCAGTTTTGAAATAGTGTTTCTTCATATCAATACACTTTAAAGGACCAGTTGATATTGTTATATCTAATATTGAAATATTTCAATCCTGGATTATGATATATAGATGAAATGCTACCAATTAAGACCATTATTCAATATAATACTCCATACTTCAGAAAAGTACCATGTAAACATTATTATAAGATTGTCAAGCTTAAAGCGTTTCAATAGTAACATTTTACCAAAAAGTGGTTTAAACTGGACCATTGGACACTACGTGTATCTTATATCTACACACATACATATATTTGTGTATATATATATATATATATATACATACAAACACATACATATACTATACATACATGATGGCTGCCCCCTCGTTATCGAGTATGGCCATTGCACGAAAAAAAAAAAAAAATAATAATGACAATAATAATAATAAAAATAATAATTGTTTCTACTTTAGGCACAAGGCCAGCAATTACCCAGTGCATTACTGGTACTTTATTTTATCGACCCCGTAAGGATGAAAGGCAGAGTTAACCTGGGCAGGATTTGAACTCAGATCGTAAAGGGACATAACTATGCTGGGAAGCATGGCGTCCGACCCTCTACCGAAAAATAATAATAATAATATATATACACACACATACATATACATATCTATATATATACATATACACATACACACACACGATAATAATTAACAGTGCTGCGATCGAATGTGGCTTTTTAGCCCAGCCAATGATCTAAAATGTCTTGCACAGAGTTGGCAACCAAAACATCCACTGGGAATAGCCGGCTGTGGTTGGAGTTCATGTACTTTTGCTGATTTACACTCTCTACCATATGCTTGGCAGGCATCATGAGTAGCATCTCCAACAGCAGCCTGGTAGTCAACCACTGGTCTCCCTTTATGACTGTGAAGATCACTTTCGAGTCCAGCTTTCGAGTCCAGCTTTGCTGAGGCAGAGTCTCGCACAGAAGCTGCATGTCAGCGCCATAGGAGAACCTTCGCTGTCTGGAAATGCAACAGTAATGCCCTTCCTCACATCCCTCTTTATTTTCTCGTATACGATTCAAGATGCCACAAAGGCAACTTTCCCTACATATACAGTCTTTCTCCATTTATCTCGATCAGCAGCAACATACTTACATACATACATACATGGTGGCTGCCAACTCGTTTTCGAGTACGGCCACTACTTTATATCCATGTAGGAGAACCCCTACCGATGCGCTGAATGAGTGTGACTTTGTAGTCCAGCCAGTGACTTGAAAACTCTGGTACGACAAGTATTGACACATAGTGCTGGGCCCCATGGTACCATGTGACGACAAGTGCAGAAAGATCTCCAGATATAAAGCAATACCTGTGCTGTGAATCTTTTATAGTGAGCAAAGGCACTGCACAAAGCCAGTCCCACTCTCTTAACCAAGATGATATTTACCAAAAAGAAGAACAAGTCAACATCATTGGATACCATCAGGGTTGCAGGTGTTATATCAGAGTTTTCCTTCTCCTAGAATTCTGCCTTGACAAAGGCTAAGGGGTCATCTCTCCCAGTGATTTTGGATGGCCATTGACTCTTAAGAGCTCCTTTGCCCTTTGACAGGTTTTGTTTTTAGTCCTGCAGGATGTCCAAAGTCACCCTCCTCACCAAGAAACCTTGGTGGGGTTGTCAGTTTAGTCGCCATCGACCCGACCATGAATCAAGTTGTACTGGGATACATGTTACCAGTAGCACCAACTGGTGACCTGACATATATACATACATACATACATACTTACATACATACGAGCCATGAATGGAACTGTAACAATATGTATGTAAAACATAAAAAAAATTCTGCATGTAATAACTGCATATTCTCATGTATATATAAAACATATCCATACTTATACAGAAAACTCTAAACATACAGATCCACGCATACAATAACATCCATACCTGTGCACACACATACTACATGTCTGCATACATGCATGCATGCAGACATATTTATTTAGTTGACGCTCTCTAAATTCCAATGAAAGAGTCTTGTGTCTATGTAGGAAACTAGCTCTGTTGCTAAAAATGTATAAAATAATTGTTTCTACTTTAGGCACAAGGCCAGCAATTACCCAGTACATTAAAATAATGAAACCAAAACATACATTCACACATATACACTTGCATACATACATAGCTGTGTGTATATATATATATATAAATATATATATATATATTTATATATATATATATTTATATATATTTATATATATATATATATATATATATATATTTATAAATATATATATATATATATATATTTATATATATATATTTATATATATTTATATATATAAATATATATATATATATTTATATATATTTATATATATAAATATATATATATATATTTATATATATATATATATATATATATATATATGTGTGTGTGTGTATATATATCTACTTCCACATCAGTTTATTTAACTTTTTACCAATCTGTTCATCTATTCATATTGATGTCTATGTTTCTTTCTTTGAGTGTTTGTGTATATGTCAGTCTGTCTGTTGTATGTGTGTGTGTATGTGAGTGTGTGTGTGTGTGTGTATATATATATATACACACACACACACATATATGTATATATGTATATGTATGTGTCTGTGTGCTTGTAAATATATATATATATATATATATATATATATATATATAGGTGTGTGTATATATACACTTATATATAGGTGTGTGTATATATATATATATACAGAGAGAGAGAAATGAAGTTAGACACAAAAACTAATGCATGCACACTCACACATATACACACATATATATTTATACAAACACATAGATGCATATACATACACAGTATAGTACAGTACTCCCCACTCCACCTCCCACTCCACCTCCACTCCACCCCCACTCCACCCCCCACTCCACCCCCAACAGAAGCTGTAACTCAAAAATCTGTGTTGACACCAAATTCTTTAAAATAATGCAGGAAATCGTGGTTTGAAAATGTTATTGATAACCTGGTCAGGTGGTCAAGTGGTGGTCAGGAGGAGAAGGGGAAGGGTGGGGTGGTGGTGTGGGGGGCCGGAGGTAGTGGTGTCAGATGGTCAGGTGGAGAAAGTTTGGTTTAACTAAGAATGCACACACACACATGTACATATATTCTTACATATTATATAAACAAAACAAACTCATATATATTATGTATGCAAAAAGTAAACAGAAACAACAAAGCAAACAGCACAGTACAATGAAGAAATATATTAATTTAATACTTGATATAGTAGGAAAAGAGTCTTAACGTTTTGGACATTAGTCCGTCATCAGAAGATAGAATGAGAAATAAAAGATGAAATAGAAAGATAGAGAGTGAGAAGAAGGAAGGGAAAAATGTTTTTCAGAAAAAACGTAATCAGTCAGCCATTTTGAAGAAATGCTGGTCAGTGTGGGTATCTTATGTATTAGGTAATCAAGGGAGGTAATCATGTTTATATATTTGTGCACGGCTTGAAGCATACATCTAGTATGCACCACCATCACCTCATACGTCCTAACACCTCACCCATGCCTTCAAATCCCACCTCCCACACATATCCCTAGATCGATCTCCTCAATCCCAAAGCATTTCCCCCACTCAAGTCTCCAGCCCACATTGTAAAGTAGTCATTTTGGAGCCATAACAAAAAGCGCTCAGCCCATAACTTTACATGCTGTTGGATAAGGGATGTTTCTGTTTGAATACTTGATGCACAGATTTCTTTTTGCTCATCCCATGCAAGGGACAGTAAAGTCACTACTAAATGCAAGGGGTTACTGAGAAGGGGTAATAAAACCACTAGAATACAAGGGGTTACTGAGAATGGAGAAGAGCAAGACAGAGAGAACATAAATCAAGGATAGAAAAGATGAGGATTGATGCTGCTTTTGAATTTTAACAAAATGTAATTGTTGTGGTCAGGAAAGCATGAATCTGGAAGAGAATTCCATAGGTGAGATGTGTGAGGAAAGGCACTATAGACTGGGACATTGTTCTCTGAGAGTTCATTTAGGGAATTTTAAGTCCTGAAATTAGGAGGAAATAACAAAACAAAGATTTCCAGGTAACTAACTTGTTTGTTACCTTCATCTTGCCGTCCATTTTGAATTGTTTTATCCTTCTTACATATAACACTTTCCACATTATATATTATATACAATGGAGGCACATGGCTTAGTGGTTAGAGCATTAGCCTTGCAATCGAAAGGTTGTGAGTTCAATGCTCAGACTGGGTGATGTGTTGTTTCTTTGAGCAAGACACTTTATTTCAGATTGTTCCAGTTTACGGGCTCCCTATCATTCCACTGCAAAGTGGTCGTGGAAAAAAGCACCCAGCACTCACTGTAAATGAGGTTGGTGTTAGGAAGGGCATCCAGCTGTAGAAATCAAGCCAGAATCAGTTCCTGTCCCACCCTTGCAAGCAGGGAAAAGCCAACGTAAAGTGATGATGATGATGATACAATGCTACAAGCAAACTACAACACTTTATTATCATAATAGAAATTACGATTATATTTAGGTTTATATTTAGGAAGTTCAGCTGTGACCTAACCAACAATCTAGTTGTGAGACAGAGATTAGTGGGGTGGATTTTATAGTGTAGTTATAATATGATAATGATGATGATGATAGGGGTGATGATAGTGGTCATAATGATGATGATGATCATCATCATAGGAGTGATGATGATGATGGTGATGATAAGGGTGATGATGAGAATAATAGCAATGATAAAGGTATAGGTGATTGTGATGGTGGTGGTAATGGTGGGGTTGGTGATGGCAATGGTGGGGGTGTTGGTGTCGATGTTGATGGCAATGGTGAAGGTGGTGGTGATGGTGGTGGTGTTGATGGCAATGGTGGAGGTGGTGGTGTTGATGGCAATGGTGGAGGTGGTGGTGGTGATGGTGGTGGTGTTGATGGCAATGGTGGTTGAGGTGGTGGTGGTGGTGGTGGTGAAGGTGGTGGTGGTGGTGTATATTGTTGTAAGCTGGGTGGTAGTTGATGAGGGATGGGGGAAAACTTAATGAATATGGATGCTATAAAATTCATATACACACACAGATACATATACACACTCACACACACATATATATATACACACTGGTACATATATATATATACATATATATATATATATATATATATGTGTGAGTGAGTGTATATATTCATTGAATCTTGTTTAACTCTTTAATATACAGATACATATATATACACTCACATATATATATATATATACATATATACACTCACAGATATATATATATATATATATATATATATATATATACATATGCACACACTCACTAATAAAAAATAGTTTAAAATGATTATCATAGTAATTATTAGGATCTTTACCACCACCACCACTACTACTACCACTACTACTGCCACTACTACTACTACTACTACATTACTCCCACCACCACCACTACTACTACTACATTACTACCACCACTACTACTACTACTACCACCACTACTACTACCACCACTACTACCACCACCACCACTACTACCACTACTACTGCCACTACTACTACTACTACATTACTCCCACCACCACCACTACTACTACCACCACTACTACTACTACATTACTACCACCACTACTACTACTACTACCACCACTACTACTACCACCACTACTACTACCACCACCACCACTACTACTATTACCACTACTACTACTACAAGTACTACCCCCACCACCACTACTACTACTACTACCACCACTACTACTACCACCACTACTACCACCACCACCACCAATACTACTAGCACCACTACTACTACATCACTTCCACCACTATCAGCACTACCACCACTACCACTACTACCGTTACTACTACTACTAGTAGTAGTGGTGGCAGTAGTGGTAATAGTAGTAGTAGTGGTGGTGGTAGTGGTAGTGGTGCTAGTAGTAGTAGTAGTAGTAGTGGTGGTGGTAGTAATAGTAGTAGTAGTATTAGTAGTAGTGGCAGTAGTAGTAGTGGCAGTAGTAGTAGTAGTAGTAGTAGTGGTAGTAGTAGTAGTAGTAGTAGTAGTAGTAGTAGTAGTAGTAGTAGTAGTAGTGGCAGTAGTAGTAGTAGTAGTGGCAGTAGTAGTAGTAGTAGTAGTAGTAGTAGTAGTAGTAGTAGTAGTAGTGGTAGTAGTGGTAGTAGTAGTGGTAGTAGTAGTAGTAGTGGTGGTAGTAGTAGTAGTGGTGGTAGTAAAGACACTTTAACCCCCACCAACATATTTCATTTTTAAGTTTTAATTTTATTAGAATTGATCTAATTCTTTGACATATTGTTGTTGTTATAGTTATTGTTGTTGTAGTTGTTGTGGTTGTAGTTGTTGTTGTAGTTGTTGTTGTAGTCGTTGTTGTTGTTGTTATAGTTGTTGTAGTAATTATTGTTGTGTTGTTGTTATAGTTGTTGTAGTAATTATTGTTGTGTTGTTGTTATTGTTGTTGTTTAGCTATTGTTGTTGTTAATGTTGTTATAGTTGTTGTTGTTGTTATAGTTGTTGTTGTTGTTGTTATAGTTGTTGTTGTTGTTATAGTTGTTGTTATCAGAGTTGTAGTTACTGTTGTATTGTTGTTATTGTATTGTTATTGTATTGTTGTTGTATTGCTGTTGTATTGTTATAATGTTGCTGCATTGTTGGCTGGTGTTGTTGTAGTTATTGTTGTTGTTGGTTGT
>OZ024746.1:15784556-15797056 GCA_964016885.1 Eledone cirrhosa | reverse complement strand
GATGATGATATATATATATATATTTGTATATATATAGTTAAAGAATGAAGAGTAACATGGTTGGCTGCACAATAAGGGCTTTATTTATATATATATATATATATATATATATATATATATATATATATATATATATATGCATATATATATAACAACACAAACGGTATAGTATATGGAAGGAATATATTGGGTTAACGCTTGAAATAGCGGGAAGAGAGTCTTAACGTTTCGGACGCTAGTCCTTCATCAGAAGAAAGAATGAGAAATAAAATAGATTGAAGGGACGGGTGGAGTGAGTGTGACAGTGGAGTGAGGTGGTTAACTCTGGTTGACCAGCAGGATATAGAGATATAGAGGTGTTTAAGGGGGCACGGGGGGGAGGGGGGTGCTCACTTCACACTTCTCTATTGTGTCTCATAGAAATACACAGCTTATTACTTATAGACGCACACATGTGCATACATATACTCCCACATGCCCCCACCATACACAAATATCTATACATACACCTACATATTCACACACACACACACACACATACATGTTCACATATACCTACATATGCACACACACACTCATACATGTCCACATACACCCACATAAGATACACACACACACACACACACCTACATGTCTATGTACATGTCCACATAGACACTCATAAACACCACACACACCTACATGTCTATGTACATGTCCACATAGACACTCATAAACACACACACCTACATGTCTATGTACATGTCCACATACACCCACATAAGATACACACACACACCTACATGTCTATGTACATGTCCACATAGACACTCATAAACAGACACACACCTACATGTCCACATACCCCCCACACACACACACGCACACACATAAATCTAACATGTCATTGCCAAGAGTGAAGGTTTACCATCATTGAGGTGTAGAATATAAATCAGTAAGGAATTTATGTGTGGAATCTGTCCTCTTTGGTGACACCTCAACATTATCAGCAGCAAACTATCTCATGTGATTGACATTTCAGTTATTCTCATGAAGGCAGCCATTCTTGAGACCAACTAACCCTTCAAACCATCACATGAAACCAAACTGTCATTTGAGATTCAGGATAGTTCTCTTTAGGAATAATCAAGTCGAAGGTTTTATTGGAATCATTGTGAAGATCTTTGGTAAATTCTTTAACTTTGTTTATCTTGCAAACCTGAATACTGCCCATACCTGCCTTCTATAATGATTTGTCAGTCACAAGACCAGCAAATTATTTTTGTGGTGGTGGTGGTGGTGGTAGTGGGTGGTGGTGGTAGTGGTGGTGGTGGTTGTGGTGGTAGTGATGGTGGTGGGTGGTGGTGGTGGTGATGGTGATGGTGGTGGGTGATGGTGGTGGTGGTGGTAGTGGGAATGATGGTGGTGGTGGTGATGGTGGTGGGTGGTGATGGTGGTGGTGGGTGGTAGTGATGGTGGTGGGTGGTGGTAGTGGTGGTGGTGGTTGTGGTGGTGGTGGTGATGGTGATGGTGGTGGGTGGTGGTGATGGTGGTGGTGGTAGTGACGGTGGTGGGTGGTGGTGGTAGTGGTGGTGGTGGTGGTGGTGGTGGTGGTTGTGGTGATGGTGGGGATGATGGTGGAAGAGTCAATTATATTAACCCCCAATACTTAACTGGTACTTTATTTTATCGACCTCTGAAGAATGAGAGGTAAAGTTGACCTCAGCAGGATTTGAACTCAGAAGTAGAAAGTTGTTACTAAATGCTGTAAAACATTTTTTTCCGATGCTCTACCGACTCTGCCAATCCACCACTCTTCTGCCTTCTTTAATAATGGTTTCTGATTTAGGCACAAAGCCAACAACTTTGGGAGAGAGGAAAATCGATTAAATCAACCTCAGTGCATTACTGGTATTTTATTTTATTGATTCCGTAAATATGAAAGGCAAAGCTTAACCTTGGTGGGATTTGAACTTAGAACATAAAGAACGGTAACGCTATTCCACAAAGCATGGTCCTTGATTACTACCAATCTATCTTCCTTTGCCTTCTATAATAATTGTTTCTATTTTAGGCACAAGGCCAGCAATTACCCAGTACATTACTGGTACTTTATTTTATCGACCCCGTAAGGATGAAAGGCAAAGTTAACCTCGGCCGGATTTGAACTCAGAATGGCAAGGGCCGTAACTCTATGCGTCAAAGCATGGCGTCCGACCCTCTATAATAATAACATCATTTCTGAAACCTGAAGAAAGAGCAAATCTCAAGAGTAAATCCTAAGAATGTAACGTATATTAAACCATTCTTTTGGTCTTGGAGACTTTATTAAGAGGCTGTTTCAAGTTTGTGGTTTCAAAATTAAACATTAGTAAGATGTTAACTCTCTTTGGCATAAAGGATGCTTTAGTGACTGTGGGCTACAGCATCCTTTATATATTGGTGAGGAGTTAACTAGCTCTGGTATAAAGGTCCCTTTATATAGTGATTGCAGAAGAGGAGTTGCTTCTCTGGACCCTTTATATAGTGAATGTGGAAGATGAGTTAACCCTGTCTGGCAAACTGGACTCTTTATATATAAAAAGTGAGTGAAGTTTTAATCCTGTTGGGTACAAAGGTCCCTTTATATAGTAGAAGAGGAATTGACCCTGTTTAGCATATGGGATTCTTTATATAGTAGAAATAGGTGATGTGTTTCTGTCTGATGTTTCATTGGCATTAAATGACTGGGAGTAAAGACTTCCCCCTGGACAGGACGCCAGTTCATCACAAGGTTAATCCCCAGCTACTGCTGGTACTCATTTGCAACTAAGTTGACTCAAGAACACAATGCATCACTGATTCAAGGAATCGAACCCACAACATTATAATCATAAAACCAACACCCTGACCACTAGGTTACCAACCTTCATTGTAACAAGACAAAGTAAAATATTCTGTAATGAAAGAATTGATAGGAAATTGGTTGAGAATTTACTGAAATGTTTAGTTAGGTCTGATTTAAGAGGAATTTTAGTGGATGGTTGCAATTTGTAGGTGGGGGGGGGGATTGGAGGGAGGGCAGTTATATCAGAACGTTAGATAGATAGAGAGATAATGAGAGAGGGAAAGACAGAGAGAGAGAGAGAGAGAGCGAGAGAAAGGAGAAAAGCAACATAAAAAATTAGCAATGGTGAGAGAAAAAGAGCAGTACAAAGATATATATATATATATACATATGTATGTATATATATATGTGTGTATATATATATATATATATATATATATATATATATATATATACAGAGAGAGAGAGAGAGACATATATGTATACACATACACACACATCCAAGAGAGAGAAAGAGGGGGGGGAAGAGGGAGCGAGAGAGACGGAGGGAAGGTGTTGGGTGCCAGAGAATATCGTTACACCAGGTTATTGCTTTCTGCCTAGTTAAGTTTATTTCATATCTGGTTGTCTTCCACAGTTGGATTGTAGATAAAAGTAAAGTTGAAGCCCTCCACTGCTTATGGTGCTGCTGATGCTGGTGTTGCTGAAAGTGCTGGAGGTGCTGCTGCTACACAATTGTTATATTGAGTGGAAATAATTATCCTGGCTAATGGCAGACTTATTTCTTTATTTAAAGCTTCACCAACTTCCTGACAGTTGTATCATCAACTGTGACTGAATAGTTTCTTTCAAGATGTAATTATACATACATAAAATGGTGTGTATACATACATACATACATACATTTACTATATATATATATATATATATACACACACTTTTACTGTATATATATATATATATATATATATATATATACACACACATTTACTGTATATATAACACACCCCCGTCCCACCACCTCCACCCCATCCACACCACCCCCTTCTATGTAAAGTTATGTTGGTGCCACGCCATCCAGGCCGAAACAAATGAGATCGTGTAGGTGTCACGACAAAAAACACACAGTCCACGCTGTAAATGTGGCCGTGTAGGCAACACGGTAAAAACCTCCCAGCCCCACACTGTAAATGTGGTTGGTGTTAGGAAGGGCATCCAACTGTAGAAAACCCGCCAGACAGTCCTATGCGAGCAAGACAACCACTCTTGCCTCAAGTGGGAAAACCCCCGTCCAAACCCATGCAAGCGTGGAACACGGACGCTAAACCTGATGATGATGATGATGATGATGATGATATGTGTGTATATATAATTATTAAGGCCAGTTACTTATATTCAAACTTGCCCTATCGGCTTCAGTGTCTCTATACCTCGGATTTCTTACCTACCTATTACTACTATACATTCGTTCTAAGTTCAAATCTTGCCGAGGTTAGCTTTGCCTTTCATCCTTACGGGGTCAATAAAATAAAGCACCAGTAATGCACTAGGGTCGATTTAATTGACTTTCCCCTCCCCTTCAAATTTCTGGCCTTGTACCTAAAGTAGAAACACATATATATGTGTGTATATATATATATATATATATATATATATAGGTACGTTATTCCGGGTTGAATCGGAGGTAACCACAGTAAGTAAGGTACTCAATACATTGCAGAGTATAAAAGTTTTAATATAGATGAGATTCTACAGGACTAGAACTGTTTCATTCTTTAGAAATCATCACTAAAGAATGAAACAGTTCTAGTCCTGTAGAATCTCATCTATATTAAAACTTATATATATATATATATATATATATTGTAGATAACAAGAAAACCGCCTACAGACACATTTATTGCAACCTTACAACAACTATATATATACATTATGGTGGATTGACAGTATCGGTTGAGGGTCGGACGCCATGCTTTGACGCATAGAGTTACGGCCCTTGCCATTCTGAGTTCAAATCCCCCCCCCCCCCCCGGTTAACTTTGCCTTTCATCCTTTCATCCTTACAGGGTCGATAAAATAAAGTACCAGTAATGTACTGGGTAATTGCTGGCCTTGTGCCAATAGTAGAAACAATTATGTATGTGAATTTCGTACATCTAAAGATATATGGTATGTTTAATAAATAAACATTTTGAAATTCAATCTATGAATATTGAACAGCTGACGGACAGTGCCGTCTAGTGGATTCTAGCAGAATCAGTGAGGGATAACTGCCTATACATATTTCGAACTTAATGGTTCTCATCGGGACAGTGCTTCCCTGCTGCCTTTTACTGATGTTGAAAACAGCAGAGAATATATAGTATTTTCACCTGTGTAGATGGGCTGAAGAGCCTCATTTGCATAGTATAGTTGTCTCAACTTAAAAGTAGAATTAAGATTTAGCTTCAACATAGCTGTATACATATATGTATGTGAATTTCCTATATCTAAAGGTATATGGTATAAAATTTGGTGAAGCTCCTTAGAGACCCAGATATCAGCGAGGCACTTTGAACCATTAAGCCAAGGGGTCTTGAGAACTCTTACCATCTTAAATTAGGTAGCTGAACGACAGCTTTGAAATGTAAACAGACATGGTGTATATGTAGCTGATCTCCATCACCAATCCACTAACACTACCACCACTGTCGCCATCTCAAACACTACCACTACCACCACCACCACCACCACCACTACACACACACACACAACCACCACAACCACCATCATTACCACCCTCACCAATGCCACTACCACCACCACCACCACCACTGTCATTGTTGCTAACACTGCCATCACCACCACCATCACCACCACCATCACCAATACCCCTACCACCACCACCACCACCACCACCACCATCACCACTACAACCACCATCATCACCAATGCCCCTACCACCACCACCACCACCATCACCACTACAACCACCATCATCACCAATACCCCTACCACCACCACCACCACCACCACCATCACCACTACAACCACCATCATTTCCAATACCCCTACCACCACCATCACCACCACCACCACTACCACCACCACCACCACCACCATCACCACCATCATTTCCAATGCGCCTACCACCACCACCACCACCACCACCACCAACACCACTCTGCTGTTGCTGCCACCACAAAAAAAAAAAAAAAAATCAATCTTATGACAAAATATGAAAGCAATATATATATATATATTTCAATAGGATATTAAGATCAGCATCAAAGATATTTCTTCTTCCTCCCCCATACAACAGACTTAATGAGTCAGAGATATAGCAGAGAGGAAGAAATTTGAAGAGATTTGTACCATTCTCATGGAGATTAGTTGAATAAGTGAAGTGAATTGAATTGGACTTGTCTGAATCTCACCTCTACACTGGCTTGATGTGTAACTATACATGGATCTAAGTATATATAATCTATACAGCAAATATTGAGATATTTTATTGATTTTTAATTTAGGAACAAGGTCAGAAATTTTGCAGGGAAAGGGCAAAGTTGATTAAATTAACCCCAGTACTTGACTGGTACTTTATTTTATCAACCTCGGAAGCTATGAAAGGCAAAGCTGGCCTCTGCAGGATTTGAAATCAGAATATAAAATGTCAGAACAAATACCACAATAACATTTTATATGATGCTCTACCGATCCTGCCAATCCACCACCTTCTCTACTACTCTATATATTATTAAATGTATTCTGATGCTCTACCGATCCTGCCAATCCACCACTTTCTCTACTACTCTATATATTATTAAATGTATTCTGATGCTCTACCGATCCTGCCAATCCACCATCTTCTCTACTCTAGATATTATTAAATGTATTCTGATGCTCTACCGATTCTACCAATCCACCACCATTGAATAAAATATCTTCTTTTTATTTAGAAATTTTATTATTTTTATGTTTATATTATGTTTATGATCCTTATTAGGGCCTCTGCACTGGTTAGGTAAATTCAAATTGAAGCAGTTAATTGACAGAGTCATTAAAATATCAGATAGAATGTTTTGGGATATTTGTCTCAGCTCTCTGCATTCCGAGTTCAAATCCTGCTGAGGTCAACTTTGCCTTTCATTCTTTTGAGGTCAATAACAATACCAGTCTAGTACTGGGGGTCAATTCTTTCTCTATATCTCTTTCTCACTTCACCTCTGTCACCTTCTCTTTTTCTCTGCAAGAAATCTGTTGTTCAGGATCTGGAGAAGTGTTTGGCTCTGCCAAGTTCAAAATGCCCAAGAAACAGCATATGTTCCTATAGCGGTCCTCAACACCACCAGGTGTTTCAGGCCCCATACTTACAAACATATTCTAACCAGAAACATAGCCTAAATGCTGCAACAGAGTGGACACTGTTAAACACCTCACCCATATCCATTTGCCTGTGATAGTGTTAAACAAGGTGTTAGATTAAGTCTAACTCTGAGCTAGGCTACAGTGGGATTTGAACTCAGAATGCAAAGAGCTGGAACAAATATTGCAAGGCATTTCACCAACTCACTACTCTGGTGTGCAGTACTCTATTTTATCAACCTCCAAAAGGATGATAGGCAAAGTTGACCTCAGTTAGATTTGTACTCAGAGTACAGAGGACTGGGAAAAACACTGCAATCTATTTTGTCCTACAATCAATTCACCTTGACATTTAAAAACATTTAAAAATGAACAAGTCAGGAGGTATACCCCTCCCCTGCTGCCATGGTTATAACATATGGAAACCTGTGTGTCCAGCAGCAATAGACAGATCTAAATATTGGAAAAATGTCATAGAATATTTGAAATGTTTTTTTCTTTCAATCATTAATAAGACAATAGTTCTATGTTTGTTATGTGAAATGACATCTGGAAATGATGCAAAGAAACTTTCCCAGATGAAAGACAACCTGAAGATGATCTAATCAGATAAGAAAAACAAATATTTCCAAATTTTTAATACATCGAAAGAAAGATTTGGGAAACATCTAACTTTAAAGTCTTTTCTGAAATCAAAATCTCATATCTCAAGAGAAAAGGAAGGCCTTTTACAATATATCCTTTAACATAACTAAAGAAAATAAGTCCCTGATAATTGAAGAGGAAACACAAAACACCCGTCCACCTGTCAGTTAGTACAAGCACTAAATAAATATGTTGAGGGTCTAGAGTGAGGCTACAGTGTTTCACAAACAGAGATAAGGCAAGGTTTGAGAGAACTCATCAGTCTGGCCTAGTAATGTGACAACCTCTCTAGTGTTGGTGCCAGAGACAATGTAGTGTCTGAGAGGACTCTTCAGTTTGGTCTAGCATGTGACAACCTCTCTAGAACTGGTGTTAGAGACAATGTAGGGTTTGATGATGATGGTGGTGGTGGCAGTGATGATGATGATGATGATTAATATAACAGCTGTAACAGGAGTAATGGAAACTGGTATTGAAACAAACATTCCCCCCACCCACCCCCAAAAAACTGTTAAACTGTTCATAAAGTTATTGTAGTGATTAACAGCAGAATATAATGTGACATTTATAAGAAAGGAAATGTTGAAAAAACAATAAGTTCAGTCAAATAGATATACAAGGAATTGAACTCAAAACACAGATATTTGAAGTTCTTTAGTAAAACAAACTAAAAATATTATTTTACGGTAGATTATAACAGAATTTAAATTCAGAACTGAGGCAGTTGAAGTTCTTAACTCGGAAATTATTCCACATCATTAACAACACGTGAACATTTCGGCTAACAATATCATTCAAGAAGATGAAAACTGAAGTGTTCAATAACAGTGAGCTATTGGAAAATGTGAGAGAGAATGTAAAAGAATTCATTTATTTTGGGAAGATGATTTCTAGTGGTTCAAAAGCAATTTCAGTAAAGCTACAAATATCTAAATCAACAGCTATGTTAAATGACTTTAGAGTAGTACTAATAGACAACAATGTTAATATAAACACATGAAGAAAGTTACTAGAAGTATTTGTGAGAGCTCGACTGACATCATCATCATCATCATTACTGTTTCACATCCATTTTTCCATGTTAGCATGGCATATGGAATAAAATTGAAATATGAAAAATGGAAGCATGCTAGATTCAATTTCAAAGGAGCATGGTTAAAGAAAGTTGAAGCAGAGTCACTCATGATGAAGGAGAATATAATTTTGTATACACTAACATAGAAATAATAATAATAATAATAATAATAATAATAATAATAGGAAGAGCAGCCTTAAGGGAAAATCCCTTCATAGTACCTTCTTTGAGAAAACTGAATTTAGAGATCCACAGACATGGAACTGGTTGAGAAGAGGAGACCTCAAAAAGGCTACAGAAGGAATGCTAATGGCTGCGCAGGAGCAGGCCCTCAAAACGAAGTGGTTGAAGCACCATATCTACAAGGAGGAGGCTAGCCCACTGTGCAGGATCTGTGGAGAGAGAGAGGAGACTGTGGCTCACATTGTGTCCGAGTGTAAACACCTAGCCCAGACCCACTATAAGGGCTGGAGACACGATGTGATGGGCAGGGTGATCCACTGGCACCTGTGCAAAGTAAACAATCTACCACATTCTGAGAAATGGTATGAGCATAGGCCAGAGGCGGTGATGGAGAACAGTCAGGTGAAGGTGCTGTGGGATTTTAGGATACAGACGGACAAAAAACTGGAACACAATAGACCTGACCTGGTGGTTGTGGACAAAGAAAAAAGATCGTGCCTGATTGTGGATGTGGCCTGCCCGTTCGACACGAGAGTGCAAGAGAAGGAGAGGGAGAAAATTAACCGATACCAGGACCTAAAGTGGGAGGTGAAAAGGATTTGGAACTGCCATGAAGTCAAAGTGATCCCGATTGTCATAGGCGCACTGGGGACTATCTCCAAAGGTTTCCAGGGATGGTTAAAGAAAATCGGCCCCTTCACGCTTTTTGGAACGCTTCAAAAGGCATGCTTGCTTGGAAGGGCAAGAACCCTCCGATACGTCCTGAATATCTGAGGCTGCAGGTAGTGGCTTGATATTCAATCCAACGGACTTTCCAGTTAACCAACATCAATGACTGAGATTCAAGGAATAACAATAACAATAATAATAATAATAATAATAATAACGAGCTAACAATCCTGATGTTGACAAAACTTTAACCCATCAGTGGTTGGCATCCTCTGGACTGAAATCGGAGACTGAAGGACTGATTATATCGGCACAAGATCAGTGTCTGCCAACAAAAAATTACCAAGCCAACATAATAAAAAATGGGTGCAGCCCATTATGCCGTGTATGCAAAAAACAACCAGAGACCATTGACCATATAATTTCAATGTGCAGTCCTATAGCTCCAACCGAATACCTAAACAGGCATGACAGAGCTGCACAATACATACATTGGATAATGTGTAAGCATTTTGACCTGCCCCATCAAAAGAATTGGTGGGAGCATCAACCACCTCCCATACTTGAAAAAGATCACATCTCAATCTTGTGGAACTTTAGCATCCAAACAGACTGAAAAATAGATGCAAACAGACCTGATATAATATTGAAAGACTTTCAAAGGAGGGTATGCCTGCTAATTGATATGTCTGTTCCAATAGACAAGAATGTATCTATAAAAACATTTGAAAAATTGAGCAAGTATAAGGACCTGGAGATAGAAATTGGAAAAATGTGGAAATTGAGAACTAAAACAATACCAGTGGTTGTAGGCGCTCTGGGAATGATACCTAAGGGGTCTAATGATTACATATTGCAAATCCCAGGAAACCCGCGTATAGGAGAAATACAAAAGATAGTACTAATGGGAACTGCCCATATAGTAAGGAAGATTCTGTCAATATAAGTACATCACAAGTCTAAACACTAAAGATGCATGTGTGAATATGTGTTCTTTCTTGAACATGGCGAACCTTGTTGTCTCTTGAGGTCACTGGTTGTGACTTGGTGATAACTCGTATGAACATAAAGCAAGATAAATGCAACTGTAATAATAATAATAATAATAATCACGCTTTTTGGAACGCTTCAAAAGGCATGCTTGCTGGGAACAGCAAGAACCCTCCGATACGTCCTGAATATCTGAGGCTGCAGGTAGTGGCTTGATATTCATTTCAACAAACTTTCCAGTTAACTAACATCAATGACTGAGACTCAAAGAACAATAATAATAATAATAATAATAATGCTTTCTTTATTAACCACAAGGGTTTACATAAAGTAGACATTAAGGACAGTACAGGACAATAGAGGACGGTACAAATGGGCATAATAATAATTAACCAATACCAGGACTTAAAGTGGGAGGTAAAAAGGATTTGGAACTGCCATGAGGTCAAAGTGGTCCCGATTGTCATAGGCGCACTAGGTACTATCTCAAAGAATTTCCAAGGATGGTTAAAGAAAGTTAGTCCAGCCCCGCTTTTTGGAACACTTCAAAAGGCATGCTTGCTGGGAACAGCAAGAACCCTCCGATACGTCCTGAATATCTGAGGCTGCAGGTAGTGGCTTGATATTCATTTCAACAAACTTTCCAGTTAAATAACATCAATGACTGAGACTCAAAGAACAACAATAATAATAATAATAATAATAATAATAATAATAATAATAACGAAATTATTGTGTACAGTGCTCAGGTGTACTACAACTCATCAAAGGTGCATGTATAGTACATAGGATAATATACAAATGTCAGAAGTGAATAGTGTATGAGCCATGATATACATGTGTGTGTGTGTATGGAGGGGGAATATTAGGTGTAGTGTTGGCGAATCTCAGGAAGCATGGAGGTTTTAAAGGATGCAGTGTCTCGACAGCTAACAACTGATGCAGGGAGTTTGTTCCATGCTTCAGCAACTCTGAACATGAAAAAAATGTTTACAAAAGTCATGGGAGCTGTGCTGTTTTCTGACTTTGTTGGCATGCACACGTCAAGATTCCCTTATGAAACTTCATATATGCACAACACCTCAACTATATAAGACATGTAAGTTGAGCAGAAAATACAATATACAGAAACAAATTATTGTTTACCAAGCCAACCAGAAGATATTATTGGGGTCCATGATATGTAGAAATTCTAAAGCTGACTGTTGATGAGGCAAAGAAGCTAACACAACCAAAATCTGAGTTAGCCAAGCTTAGCCAATGAAACAAGCTTTCCTTAAGGATTTCAGTGGAGTTGATGGAGGAACTCTCAGAATGGGGACGTGAAATAGAAAAAAAAGATGAAGAATCAAAGAAAAGAGAAGAGGCAGAAGAGTTGTACTAAGATTTGGTAGAAAATAATAGAGGGAAGATATGAGAGTGTTATGAGGAATAGGAAAAGATGCTTAAAGCATTAAGTGGGGAGGGGGGGGGGGAGAAAATATGATATACATATCCAATCCAATCAAAGGCCTTCTAACTCTTGTTGGCAGAAACTCTCCTTGTTTGACTTCCATCACTTTCTGTTTGGTTTTGGTCATGTGAGGGGTGTAGACAAACTCACCACACTTGACCAATTGTAGGTTGGTGAGGACGGCTGTTGAGTCTGAGGCGTTTATCCAACCTTTTATATACATATGTATGTTCGCTGCAGCTCACGGTGGAGATGACGAAGGACCGTGACAAGTGGAGAGGTGCTGTGCTGAATAGGACCCGTCCCACCCTTGCAAGCAGGGAAAAGTGGATGTA
>OZ024746.1:15759556-15774556 GCA_964016885.1 Eledone cirrhosa | reverse complement strand
TAGACTACAAATGTATACAAACAGATGCACACATACATATATATATACACTCTCTCACACTCTCTCTCTCTTTCACACTTGAAAAGATGTACTCACACATGCACACGCACACACACATATACACACAGGCATATATATATATATATATGTATATACACACACACATATATATATATGCGTATGTGTGTGTGTGTGTGTGTATGCATGTATGCATATAGATTTATACACACATTCACAAATTCTGGTTTTGTTTAAAACATGACTATTTTTGAACTGCTGTTGTTGTAATGGTGGAGTGGAGTGGTGGTGGGGGCAGGGGATTTTTATTATTTCAAAAATTATATGAAGAAAGATATTCACTATTTTGGAGCATCATAAAATGTATTCTCAAAACTTCTTTTTATTCCTGAGAAAAAAGATGTTATGACTATCATTGCTATTTTGGTTCATCTCAGTTAGTTGTGCTATATGGGATGATTTCATAAGATTAGTAGTAGTAGTAGTAGTAGTAGTAGCTGTTGTTTTTAATTAAGGCACAAGGCTAGCAATTTGTGTAGGAGGGGAAAGTCAATAATCTAATGTTAGTACTTTACCAGTACTTTCATCATCCTGTGGCCTCGGCCAAAATAGACTCAATGATAGATATCCATGTGGGTCTGTCACACATGACAGTAGCTGGGTCCACAATGTGAATACCAGCATCCTTCTCTATGGCATCTGGATATGAGAGCTTGCTGCAGCTCCTTCGTCTTGAGACAGGTGCAGGTTTCCAAAGCACCAAAGAGGACACAGCTTCAGAAAATAAATATGAAACTCAAAATATTCCTTTGACCCTTGTGATGTGTGGCTGAGTGTTGCACTATGGGGTGAATTGATGGTTGTTTTTTGTTTTTGCTTCTCTTATTTTTTCTTTCTCTCGCTCTGGCCATGTATTTTGGTGCGTTACATTTGTAAGGTTCCTAATAATGGTTAATTGTATTTGTTTATGTGTTTTTATGTGTTTGTGTTTACATTCTGAAGGAATTGTGTGCAATTTGTAATGTTATTTATGTATATATTTAAAACTTAATAATTGTTTCTACGTTAGGCACAAGGCCAGCAATTACCCAGTGCATTACTGGTACTTTATTTTATCGACCCCGTAAGGATGAAAGGCAAAGTTAACCTCGGCGGGATTTGAACTCAGAATGGCAAGGCCTGTAACTCTATACGTCAAAGCATGGCGTCCGACCCTCTACCAATACTGCCAATCCACCGCCCTATTTAAAACTTAATAATGGTACATTAACATACACACAAATAGGAATATTAAACAGATATATGAACATTAAACAGATATAGGAATATCAAACAGATATAGGAATATTAACAGATATAGGAATATTAAACTGATATAGGAATATTAAACAGATATAGAAATATTAACAGAAATAGGAATATTAAACAGAAATAGGAATATTAAACAGAAATAGAAATATTAAACAGATATAGGAATATTAAACAGATATAGGAATATTAAACAGAAATAGAAATATTAAACAGATATAGGAATATTAAACAGATATAGGAATATTAAACAGAAATAAGAATATCAATTAGAAATATGAAATAGATTTGATGTGTTAATTGATGAGGTGGAAAACAAAAGCGTAGATTCTCAGTGTGAAAAGATAGTTGACATTATGAAAGACATTCCACTTGGAACAGATTAAAGAAGACAAGTTGTCTGAAGAAATATGAGTTACTGAAGAGAAGAAAAATGGGGGTGGGGGCATTCTTAGAAGGTGGAATATACAGATACTTGTACAACAATTAGGAAAGGGATGAAAGAGGAGATAGGAAAACTCAATAAGCACAAAAATCAGCAAATGATAGAGACAAATAAAAGATTCAAAAGAACTAAAATAAATCATGTTTGATGGAAATCATAAATTATTTGTCTGAAATCTAGTGATAGACAGGTCATAAATGATAGAATAGAAGCATTTTATCAAGATTTATACTTAAGTAAGACTTATTTGGTAGGTTCCAGAAATTAATGCAGTTGATGAAGATGAAGTAGTAGGTATATCAAATGATGAAATTTAGAAAACATTGAAAAATGTAAAAATCAGAAAGACACCAGGTGAAGATGAAGTTGACATTGAGTTTCTCAAAGAAAGAGGAAACTTAGTTTCTAGGAAATTTAGCAGACCATCTTATATTATGTACTAAATCCAATTAAATCCACTACAACTATCATTATATTCTCTGACAGTGTAGGGGCATATGACAGCGTTCCTCGGAACCTGCTGGGGAAGGTTATGCTGGAATATGGGATTAATGGTCAGCTTCTTGCTGTGAAGGCACATGGCTTAGTGGTTAGAGCATTGGGCTTGCAATCGAAAGGTTGTGAGTTCAATTCTCGGACCGGGTGATGTGTTGTTTCCTTGAGCAAGACACTTTATTTCACATTGCTCCAGTTTACGCAGCTGTAGAAATGAGATGATAGGACTGGGTCCCTATCATTAAATTACCCAAGACACCTCCAACGAGATATACCTTGGAGGAGGCCAGCTAAACCTGCATAGGTGTGAGCTGTAACATACATTTTTGCTGCCCTGAATGCCTGAGTATTTGTAACTGGATAAATGGTGCTAAATTGAAACCATTCTATGTGGGAGTCGGACCCAACCAAGGGTGTGTATTGTCACCTCTCCTGTTCTACTACTAAAACTCTGTGATTGTGTGATTGTCTGTAACCTAATACAGCCAAAATGGTGTATAATGGGAAAATACTTTGAAAGGAAGTTGCCCCTGAAATGGGAATACAAATGGAATAAAACAAGTTTCACGTAAATCTGAGCACGGGTTCCCAAGATATAGGGTTTTTGCAGGTACCTTCATAAATAGGGAGAAAGAAAGATAGAGAGAAAGAGATAGCAGTTGTGAGAGAGTAGATTGAAAGAGAGACATATAGAGTGAGAGTAAGTAGGAGACAGAGAAGGAAAATGGGAGAGAGAGAGAGAAGGTGGTGTCATTGAATGAAATTATAACAGGTGATATCAAAGAATCGAATACAGCATTACTGTATTAGGCTCAAATTAGGTGACTGAATATTAAGTCATATGTACCATATAACTTGGTTTAGAACAGGATGTGTGTAGCAAATATCTCCTGCTAAATAGTGTGTGTGTCTGTATATATATATGTGTATATATATACCTATATATATATATATGTGTGTTTGTGTGTGAGTGTGTGTGTCTGTGTCTCTGTGACCAGTGTATATAGGTCACAGACACCCATATATATATATACACACACACATATATATATGCAGAAACATATACATACACACAGACACACACACACATATATATATTCATTTCATTTTACGTCCGCTTTTTCCCTGCTTGCAAGGGTGGGACGGGAACTGATTCTGGCTTGATTTCTACAGCTGGATGCCCTTTCTAACACCAACCTCATTTACAGAGAGTGCTGGGTGCTTTTTTGCCGTGGCACCTCCACGATCACTTTGTAGTGGAATGATATGGACCCCAGTCCCTATCATCTCATTTCTACAGCTGAGTAAACTGGAGCAATGTGAAATAAAGTGTCTTGCTCAAGGAAACAACACATCACCCGGTCTGAGAATTGAACTCACAACCTTTCGATTGCAAGGCCAATGCTCTAACCACTAAGCCATGTGCCTCCATTTATATATATATATAGAGAGAGAGAGAGAGAGAGAGAGAGAGAGAGAGAGAGAGAGAGAGAGAGAGAGAGAGAGAGAGAGAGAGAGAGAGAGAGAGAGAGATTCTCTTGGAATTGTCTGGAATGTATAGCCTTACACATGCTGATGAACCATGGGCTACATCATCTCAGTCAACAACTTCTTGGCGAAACAGATCTCTTTGGATTTGTAAGAGGTGCACATTTACACTTTGGTTTATCTGCCTTTCATAGGTTATAGATTCCATACACTGGTGGTTTTCCCTGTTTTATTGATGGCTCACTATCTCTCTCTCGTGTGTTACCTTTTCAACATATTGTATTTTAAAGAGCTCAGGATTTCTTCTCCTTTCAGCACATTACTGACAGGGAATGGCGAGAGTCTACGGCCCCATTAATTTATCGTGATATATATATATATATATATACATAATTACATATATATATATATGTATGGCCTCAGCCGGATGGCTGGAACAGGTAAAAGAGTAAAATATATACATACACAATTACATATATCTATATCTATCTATCTATATATATATATATATACACACATGATGCGGACGATATTTGTTCGCAATTTTCAACTGCTAATTTTATGCAAATTTTGTTTACTTCCATTGTCACTCTTGTCTTCATAAAAACAGTGACTATATTTCCATTATTTATTTTCAGAATAATTGATTATGAATAATTTTGAACCTCCAAATTTATGGAAGAGACACGGAGTTCTTCTTGGAATCCGCGCCGGGAGGACAAATAAGACCAGAAGATCAACTCCGAGAACAACAGGTGGCTCGCTGTCTCATCCAAAGACGTGCCCAGAGTCATGCAGACAAAGTTTCCAGCGACAACATTGGTCTTAGGTGTTATCAGCAGTCAAGGTGACGTCATGCCACCTCACTTGTTCCCTAAGGGCCTCAAGCTGAACACCGATGGCTACATCCGCGTTCTGAGTGAGGTAGTAAAGCCCTGGGTCGACCAGGTAGCTACAGGTAGGCCGTATGTGTGGCAGCAAGACTCAGCGCCCTGCCATACCAGCCGAAAGACCCAAGCCTGGCTGTCAGAGAACTTCGTCGACCACACTTCACCTGACATATGACCTCCCAGCTCGCCTGACTGCAACCCCCTTGACTTCTTTGTATGGGGCGCAGTGGAACGAGACACCAACAGATCTAGCTGCAATACAAAAGACGATCTGAAGGCCAGGATCACAAGTGCCTTTAGGGGCGTAAGTCAGGGGACAGTGACGAAGGCCTGTAGCCGGTTCCGAGACCGCCTTGAGGCCGTCGTCAAAGCCAATGGCGGGTTTATCGAGTGAGATCGAAAGAACAAGTCCTGAAGACAAACTGACCCGAGTTTTGATAAATAAATCTTAAAAAATAAAACAACTGTGTTACTTTTTCCTAGACAGTAATCTTGCGAAAAGATATCGTCCGCACCCTGTATATATATATATATATATACAGGGTGTCCCAATAAATGTATGCACACTTCAACAGCACTCGAATCAGTGTGTATACATTTCTTTGGGACACCCTGTATATATAGATACATAGACACACAAATATATATATAAACACATGCAGGCATACACATAAATATAAACACACACACACACACATATACACACAAATATATATAAACACACACACATGTTTATATAAATACACACACATATATACAAATACACACATACACATATACTCACACACACGCACGCGCACATATATACATATAAACACACACACTCAGCCACTTTAATGTGAAACCCAATATAAAAACATTTTTCTTCGATCCTGCAATCATTTCGTCACTCTCTCTCTTTCTCTCTCTCTATCCCCCTCTATCTCTCTCACACACACACACAATATTACCCCTCCCTCAATAAAACATAATACCGTTCTCACCCTCTACATACCGCTACATGCCTCACTGTCTCTCACTAGACCAACATTCTCTCTCTCTCTCACTAAACTGCCTAATTCTCCCCTTCTCTATATCCGTCTACATACCTCACTCTCTCACTCTCATAATTCCCCCTCTCTCACTAAACCATAAAATTTCCTCCCTCCCTCTATATCCCATTACGTACTTCACTCTCTTAATTCCCCCTCTCTCACTACACCATCACATTCTTTCCCCTCTATATATTCCACTACATACCTCACTCTCTCTCACTCACGTAACTCCTCTCTCTCACTTGGCCAATAAACGCTGACCCCTCCCTTTATTCCAATACATACCTCACACTCTCTCACAATTCCCCCTCTCGCTAGACCACCAAATTCTCTCCCCCTCTCTATATCCCACTACATACCTCACTCTCTTAATCACCCCTCTCTCACTAGACCTACAAATTCTCTCCCACTCTCTATATCTCACTACATACAACACACTCTGTCAGAATTCCCCCTCTCTTATTAGACCACTAACTTCTCTCCCCCTCTATATGTTCTGCTACATACCTCAATCTCTTAACTTCCCCTCTCTCACTTGGCCAATAAACTCTCTCCCCTCTCTATATTCCAATACATATCTCACACTCTCTCACAAGTCCCTCTCTCTCACTAGACCACCAAATTCTCTCCCCCTCTCTATATCCCACTACATACCTCACTCTTTCATTCTCGCAATTTCCCTCACACACATATATATATAGACAGGGTGTTCCAATAAATATATACACACTTCAACAGCATTCTAATCAGTATATATACATTTCTTTGGGACACCTTGTATATATATATATATATATATGTCCATAGACACATACACACACATATATATAAACACAGACATATATATAAACACAGACAGGCATACACATGTATATAAACACACACATATAAATGGAGTCACTCCGTCGCTTACGACGATGAGTGTTCCAGTTGATATTATCAACGAAACAGCCTAATTGTGCGATTAACGTGTAAGTGGCTGAGCGTTCCACAGACACGTGTACACTTAACGTAGTTCTCAGGGAGAATCAGTGTGTCACAGTGTGGGACAAGGCTGATCCTTCGAATTACAGGTACAACTGATTTTTGCTAGCTGAGTGGACTGGAGCAACGTGAAATAAAGTGTCTTGCTCAAGGACACAACGCGCCGCCGAGAACTCACGACCTTACTATTGTGAGCTGAATACCCTAACCACGCAGTTTCACACATAATGCACATATAAACACACACTCATACTGTGAAACCCAATATAAAAGCATTTTTCTTCGATCCCACAATTATTTCGTCACTCTCTCTCTCTCTGTCCCCCCCCTCTCTCTCTCTCACACACACACAATATTACCCCTCCCTCACTAAAACATACCTTTCTCACCCCTCTACATACTGCTACATGCCTCACTCTCTCTCACTAGACCAACATTCGCTCTCTCTCACTAAACTGCCAAATTCTCTATATCCCACTACAGACTTCACTCTCTCACTCTCACAATACCCCCTCTCTCCCTATCCCATTACATACCTCACTCTCTTAAACTCTTTTAATTCCCCCTCTCTCACTACACCACCAAATTCTCTCCTCTTTTACTCTTTTACCCTTTTACCTGTTCCAGCCATTTGGCTGAGGCCATATTCCATTACATACCTCACTCTCTTATTTCCCCCTCTCTTACTAAACCAACAAATTCTCACCTGCTCTCTATATTCCACTACATACTCCACTCTCTCTCACTAAACCTCCAAATTCTCTCTCCCTCTCTATATCCCAGTACAATATTTTTTTAATTTGAAACAACAAATGTTTTCATCTTCTGTACAGAATGACAAAGTTCTCCTTTTCCTCCCTCACCCTTTGAACCCCTGGGGTGTGGGGGAGATCTTTCTTTTTTTTGGGGGGGGGGGGTACTTTTTCTGAATTATTAGACAGGAGTTTAAAATATGTGGTGGTGGTGGTGGTGTGGTGGCAGTGTAGAGGGTGGTTGTGGTGGTGGTAGTGTGGTGTTGTTGGTGGTGGTTGTTTATTTTGAATCTATCTATTTATCTATCTATATACTACTAAAACTCTGTGATTGTGTGCTTGTCTGTTATTTAATACAGACAAAACAGTGAATATTGGGAAAATACTTTGAAAGGAAGTTGTCACTGAAATGGGAATACAAATGAAATAAGACAAGTTTCACGTAAATCGGAGCACATGTTCCTGAGATACGGGGTTTTTCCAGGTACCTTCATAAATATAGAGAGAGAAAATATAGAAAAAAAATAGTGGTTGTCAAAGTGTAGATTGAAAGAGAGAGAGAGAGAAGGAGACACAGCTGGTGATGTTGTTGAATAAAATTATAAGAAGTGACTTGTATGTGTGTGTCTGTGACTAGTGTATATATGTCACAGACACTGATATATATATATATATACACACACACACACACATATATATGTGGGCCTTCCAATTTCATTTTACATTATATATATGTCTGTGTATATTTTAATTATTTAAAAATTATTTTTAAGTGAACATGATATAAAAAATATATTTTTAAGGGAATGTGACCCAACGGGTCACAGGAGGTCTAGTTTTTTACATGAACAGGATTGACATGCACAGCTGGGTTGGAAGTGGTATCATGACTGGTCAGTGTAAAATCAGTCAGCTGAAATTTGCAGAGAACATGGTGGTACCTAACTGAACAGAAGGGGATCTCTGACTTGCACTTGATAGGTTTTATGCAGAGTACAGCATGGTTGGAATGAAAATCAGTGCTGTGAAAACTGAGACACTTGTCCTCTAAAGGAGGCTTGCACAGTGCACTCTATATGTGAATTGAGTACCACTGAAGCAGCTAGAGAAGTTCAAGTATCTTGGGGCAGTGTTCACGAGTGATGAAAGGCAGGAAGCTGAATTAAGTGCAAGAATTGCAGGAAATGGTGCAGTGATGCGCCAACTTCAGGATTCGGTTATCAAAAGAAGGGAGACAGGCGTAAAACCCAAACTCACTATCTTCAATTTGGTATTCGTGCTAGCCCTTACCTATGGTCATGAATCTTGGGTAATGATCGAAAGAATATGATTGAGAATACAAGCGGCCGAAATGGGATTCCTCTGAAGGGTCTTTGGAGTAACGTTACTCGATAAAGTACGTAGCTCGGAGGTCAGAGAGTCACTCCAGGTAGAGTTGCTACTTCTCTGAATTGAGAGATCACAGCTCTGATACTATGGGCATGTGGTTAGAATGACTCGGGAAAGAATCATTGGACAGATTTTATGGGCAAAACCAACAAGACCCAGTGGTAGACCCCGAGCAAGATGGTTGAATAACATCCATGAGCTTGGCTGGTCTTACTTAGAGATCCAGACAGAAAGACCAATGGAAACATTATTTCCTTGGTTCAATTTGATGTAGCTCCACCCCACTTGGTAGGCAAATGGGGTCTGGGATCTTGTCAATCGATTAAAAAGAGAAAAGACCCTAAAACAGGTCTTCAACCAATTTATTCAGAAATATGGAGAATAGAGATAGCCATTGTATTAAAGTTGTTTATTGATTATGAGAAAATCCTCAACAGGTGATCTGTACTGCAGAACAGGAGCTAAACTCTGAATAACATGATCCTTCATCCAAATTTGGAATCCCAACCGTCTTTTATGTTCCTGGAAAGACATAACCATCATCATCATTTTCATGTTCTCTTTCCTTGCTAGGAAGGCTTGGACAAGTCTACTGAAGTGGGGCTACTGCTCTCCCAGACAGGCTAGGAAAGACATATATGTTTGAATTCACTTTTGTTGTGAGTTCAAATCCCATAAGAGTCAAATTTATCAACTCCAAAGTCAATAAAATATTTATCTGTAAGATCTGTAAGATATTGAGGTCAACAATATCGATTATAAAATTTCTTCTTTAAAAATGTGTGTGGAGAGGATTTAAGTTTAGGCAAAAGAAATCAATATTTCAATATATAAACCAGTTGAAAAATCATTATCTATTTTCTCATTCCATATTGCTTTTTATTTCCTTTGTATAAAAAAGTAGTCAACGTCATTGAATTTTTTTTTTTAAATGTAACTTTATGAACCAAAATTATAATAATGCATTGTTTTTAACCCTTTCAATACCAACCTGTCCCAACTCTATGATGACAAACACTGCTTTCCAACTATTTAAATAAAAAATAATGTTATAGAAGAATATCTTTGTTAAGTTATGTACTAAGCACGAGCTTAAATATATAGTTTTAGATATGTCAGAGGCAACAGAAAGTAGTTCCAGCAAGATCCTGACAACAAATCTCCAGACATTTTAATACACAGCAAGTCTCCAATTTCCGAAAGAGTAACTGTCAGCAGAAGGGCACCCAGGAGTCATGACCTGGATATGGCCTGGCCCCCTTACAGTGTAAGAAGTTAAAGGCTGACTTGAGTGGGATTTCTTCTCTGAAGACCTGCTGTCCATCTTTCCTGAGAGTTTCTTACCACAGGTTTTAGATATTTTACTAAAACCCTTCAAATTGTTGATTATTTACAAAATTTATTGAAAAACACAGGCAGTGTATTTTATTAGAAATATGTTAATGAAATACTTTTAAAATGTATTACTTTGTAATTTTTCTTAATCATTTTATTCTGTATTCAGTGGTAAGTGTGTTGGTCTTACGATCATAATGTTGTGAGTTCGAGTCTTGGATTGGGTTGTGTGTTGCGTTCTTGAGCAAAACACATTGCTCACACTATACTCAGCTGAAAATGAGTACCAGGAATAGCTCAAAGTTTAAACCTGCGATGGACTGGCGTCCTGTCCAGGGAAGAGTCTCGTACTCTCAGTCACTTCACGCCACAGAAACCGAGATAAGTACCAGACTGATGAGCCTCCGGGCTTGAGACAGATTTTAGACTTTTAAACAAACAGCAAATATGTATACATAGACATATATTAAGTTTTAATGTTCTTATTAGTTTCCCACTCCTCTCATCTACAGCCTTATCCACTACACTGTTACACTCACCCACTCTCACATCTGTCATGCTCTATCATATCCTCAGTGCAATGGCACCATGTATCAAAGTGCAGTATTTATCCTCTCTATATATCACTTCTACACTGTCACTTATTATCATTCCTAGCCACAAACACATCCTCATTCATGTGGATATGTTTGTGGATATGAGTGTGTGTGTGTATGTGGGGGTACATATGTGAGTGTATGTGTGTGTGAGTGTGTGTGAGGATGTGTATGAGTGTGTATGTAGATGTGAGTGTATCTGTATGAGTGTGTATGTAGATGTGAGTGTGTGGATATATATATATATATATATATATATGTGTGTGTGTATGTGCGTGTGTGTGGATGTGTGTGTGTGTGTGTGAGTGTGTGTGTGTGAGTGTGTGTGTGTGAGTGTGTGTGTATTTTAATTTATTGAATTAATTACTCTTACAAGACTTTATCCACTTTACTTTGTTTTGAATATTTTACCTTAAACTGTGCTTCATTCTCTTTTAAGTGGCTAAATTAATATGCATACATACACACACATATATATATGTAATGTATACATACACACACATACACACATATATGTTATATATACATACACATACATATATACACATACACACACGCGCATATGTATAACATATATATGTAATGTATACATACACACACATATATGTAATGCACATGCGCGTATACACACATACACACATGTATACACACGTTCACACACGCACACACACACACACCAACATTATTACACACACCAACATTATTATACGCACACACACACCAACATAATCACATATATACACACACACACATAGAACACAGAGCAAGAAGGGCAGTGCCCTAGCATGGCCCCAGCCAGATGGCTGGGACAGGTAAAAGAGTAAAAGAGTATATATGTAAAATATATTTATGTAATGTACATGTACACACGCACACACACACACACACACACATACACATATACACACACACAGCAACATTATATCATACATCCTCACGGGATTGACTAACAAGAGCTGACCTCTTACTTTTCTTATAAAAGCTGAATCTTGAATCAAAAGACTTTTGGATACTTCAGAATTAGTCAGGACACCGCCACCACCACCGCCACCGCCACCACCCTCACCACCACTACCACCACTAACACTGATGCCACCACCACCACCCTCACCACCACCACCACCACCACCCTCACCACGACCCACCACCACCACCACCACCACCACCACCCTCACCACCACCACCACCCACCACCAATATATGCTACCACAACAACAACAACAACAACAACAATATTTTAAGTAGGAAATGTAGATATAAGTCCTTTATGTCATAATTTAAGTGTCACCTAGATATCTTAAACAGACTTTCATCATCATCATCATCATTTTACGTCCGCTTTTCCCTGCTTGCAAGGGTGGGACGGGTCTTATTCAGCACAGCATCTCTCCACTTGTCACGGTCCTTCGTCATCTCCACCGTGAGCTTCAGCGATCTGAGGTCTGTTCTCACCACCTCCGCCCATGTCTTGGTCTACCTCTACCACGTCTTCCTTCAACTGGCATTTCCTGGCACTTCTTCACCCATCGGTCATCCTCCATGCGCATCACATGTCCATATCACCTCAGTCTCCTCTCTCACACACTACTTATACCTTTTAATTTAAACACAGAAACTTAAACACAAAAATATTAAATATAATAGTTGATCTTTTAGAAATATATCTTATAGATATACAGAAATGGATGACCTTTTTTATCTTATTCTTTTACTGATTTCAGTCATTAGACAGTGGCCATACTGGAGCACCACCTTGATTTAGTTGGTCATATTGACCATCCATTTTTGGCTAATCACGTGACTGTCACAAACATATAAAAAGGCAAAGAGCAATTTTGAGCCACTTTTTCTGGCGCAAACATTACCTTACCTAATCATGTGACTGTTGTCAAACAACAAAATTACAATTTAAACAAATAGCAATCTGAGCCATTTTTTTTTTTTTTTTGTACAAAACAGAAAGAATTTTTTAACTCCAACTAGATGTGAGACAAACCACAACAAAAACACAAACCCTCCATTTCAATTTTACTTTTGAAAATCATAAGAACTGTGAAACCAGTAAAGTAAATAAATATTCTTAAAAGACACCATTTGCATTTTAAATTTCTATTGCTTATATTTTTCCTCGTGTGGGACATTTTAAAAACCTTACAATCTTATATATATATATATATATATATATATATATATATATATATGACAAATAAAATTAGTTCATTGTCTCTGAAGAAGACAGTGCGATAGATCAAGTATTTTGAGACTAGAAACAGGTAGTGATGTAACCACTACCATGCTAATCAATATATCGATTTTCTATGATCAATCAACCCTCTGAAATGATCGTAAAACAATGAACTAATTAAATTACCTATCTCTGACTTGTTTTGTTTTCATTGTTCAATACACACACACACAGATATATATATGTATATAAATATAATATATATTATGTGTGTGTGAGTGATATATATCATCATCATCATCATCATTTTACGCCCGCTTTTCCCTGCTTGCATATCTTGTGTGTGTGAGTGATATATATATATATCATCATCATCATCATCTTCGTTTAACGTCCATATTCCACGCTCGCATGGGTTTGGACGGGAGTTTTCCCACTTGAGGCAAGAGTGGTTGTCTTGCTCGCATAGGACTGTCTGGCGGGTTTTCTACAGCTGGATGCCCTTCCTAACACCAACCACATTTACAGTGTGGAACTGGGAGGTTTTTACCGTGTTGCCTACACGGCCACATTACAGAGTGGACTGTGTGTTTTTTTGTCGTGACACCTACACAACCTCATTTGTTTCGGGCTGGATGTTGTGGTACCAACATAACTTTACATTGAAAGGGGTGGTGTGGATAGGGTGGGGGGTAGTGGGACGGGGGTGTATTTTGTTAGAGGTACCTACTGACTGTAGTAGGTTTCACTTTGCACTTAGGTAAGGCGGGTCTCCTCTATTACTGTGTAGCGCCAAAGATCTCGGTCCAGTGACATTGTCTTGGAGAGGTGTAAGTGTGTGAGGTCGGAGTTTATGAAGTCGTCCCAGGTTTTTCTGGGTCTGCCTACTCCGTGGCTACCGTCTATTTTTATTGCCCTGCACTTTTATATACAGCTGTCATCTTTCATGCGCATCACGTGACCATACCAACGTAGTCTTCTCTCGAGTTGTATGTATATATATATATATATATATATATATATATATATATACATACACACACACACATACATATGTGTGTATGTATGTCTGCATTTGTATATATCTACATTTGTATATACAAATGTCTGCATTTGTATATATATTTGTATATATCTGCATTTGTATATATATTTGTATATATATGTTTGTGTGTGAGTGCATGAGTATGTGTATGTATGTGTGCGTATGTATGTGTGTATCTGTGTATGCGAGTGGCTGTGTATCTGTGTGTGAGTGGCTGTGCATCTATATATGTATATGTGTATGTATCTATTTAGTCCTTTATTTTGTTCTGCAAGAGTTTTATGGGAAAATGTGAAACTGCTATCAGAATTATTACTGTGCCCCCACCCCACCCCCCCAGTCCGTCATAATTAGGGGCCACAGTTGAAGCCCTATTAATGGGTAATTAAATCCTACTTTGTGGCAGTTTTTGTGATTATGGTGGTGGTGCAGTTGTTGTTGCTGTTGTGGTTGTGGTGGTGGTGGTGATTGTTGTAGTTGTTGTTGAGGTGGTGGTGGTGGTGGTGATTGTTGTAGTTGTTGTTGAGGTGGTGGTGGTGGTGGTGATGGTGGTTGTGGTGGTGGTGGTGGTGATTGTTGTAGTTGTTGTTGAGGTGGTGGTGGTGGTGGTGATGGTGTTTGTGGTGGTGGTGGTGATTGTTGTAGTTGTTGTTGAGGTGGTGGTGGTGATGGTGGTTGTGGTGGTGGTGGTGATTGTTGTAGTTGTTGTTGAGGTGGTGGTGATGGTGGTGATGGTGTTTGTGGTGGTGGTGGTGATTGTTGTAGTTGTTGTTGAGGTGGTGGTGATGGTGGTGATGGTGGTTGTGGTGGTGGTGGTGATTGTTGTAGTTGTTGTTGAGGTGGTGGTGGTGATGGTGGTTGTGGTGGTGGTGGTGATTGTTGTAGTTGTTGTTGAGGTGGTGGTGATGGTGGTGATGGTGTTTGTGGTGGTGGTGGTGATTGTTGTAGTTGTTGTTGAGGTGGTGGTGATGGTGGTGATGGTGGTTGTGGTGGTGGTGGTGATTGTTGTAGTTGTTGTTGAGGTGGTGGTGATGGT
>OZ024746.1:15752056-15754556 GCA_964016885.1 Eledone cirrhosa | reverse complement strand
TTTGTAGATATATCTAAAGATTTTCGTGGCATTGTTGGTGTCACTGATCAATTAAGCTCTAATTGAGGTCGGTGCTCTCCAACAAACAAACTTCAATTAAATAATAATAATAAAAAAAAAAAATAATAAATGATTCACATCTTTTTTTTTTTACATCTACTTCATTTTATTTTATTACATTTTTTTTTTTTTTGTTCCAAGAAAAATAAATTAATAGATTCATACATCTATATGTGAGTGGGCATGGCTTAGTGGTTAGAGAACTGGATTCACAATCGTGAGCTTGCAAGTTTGATTCCTGGACTAAGTGTGACGTTATGTCCTTGGACAAGACTCTTTATTTCCCATTACTCTTTCTGCCAGGAGTTGCCACTGGTAGGTAGTAACAGCAACAGGAAAGATTAATAGAAACATTGTTTCCTTGGTCCAATTTAACAAGTTCCACCCCTGATTGGTTAGTGAGGCCTGGGATCTTGTCAATTGTTTAGAAGAAAAAAAATATATATATATATTTTCTTCTAAACAATTATATATATATATATATATATATATATGATGTAATCTGAGTTTTTCGAATATTAATAATAACATTCAATTCGTTTGCAATTATGCAAACAAGCCTCATTTTTAAAGCCATTACAGTAGAATGAACTCTTCATTTTTGCTCTTGTGTTGGCGTCAGCCATGTAGGGCGAAATTTTCTTTTTTTATATATATATATGAATATCTATCTATCTATTTATCTATCTATTTATCTATGTAGTTATTTGTATTTTGTGAAGCATTGGCGTACACACACACACACACACGCAAACACACACAAACACACACTTATAACGCATACACCCATCATAATAATTGTTATCATCATGCCCATGTTACATCTGTTTACCTCACAGTTATGGGTTAGACAGGTTATCACATTCTGAGATTAGACATGTCCAATGACCATATCTTATTCATAGGTTCCATTTTGGCATGATTTCTATGGTTGAATGCCCTTCATAACACAAAGGAGCCATGTAAAGGAGACATTCATGTATGTCGTTATACCACCCACCCTCAGAGTCTCTTTTATTACTCACACTATCTAACAAAACTTAGTTACACATAGACTAGTGTCTAGTACCGGTCCCTGTATGGTTGGAAAGATATTGCTTTGATAATTTATGACCACAAGACACCTGAACATATATATATAATCCTTATCAAGCCCTCTTTGGATTTTAGTCTTCATATTTATTATTATTATTATTATTATTGTTCTTTGAGTCTCAGTCATTGATGTTATTTAAGGGCGGTGGATTGGCAGTATCGTTAGAGCGCCAGACACCATGCTTTGTAGCATAGTTATGGCCCTTCATGATCTGAGTTCAAATCCCGCCACGGTTAACTTTTCCTTTCATACTTACGGGGTCGATAAAATAAAGTACCAGTAATGTACTGGGTAATTGCTGGCCTTGTGCCTAACATAGAAACAGTTATTTAACTGGAAAGTTTGTTGAAATGAATGTCAAGTCGCTACCTGCAGCCTCAGATATTCAGGACATATCAGAGGGTTCTTGCTGTTCCCAGCAAGCAGGCCTTTTGAAGTATTCCAAAAAGCAAAAGCGGGGCTTATTATTACTATATATATATATATATATATATATGTGTGTGTATATTATGTTGTATGTATATAGAAAAGTATTTAAAGAAAATCAATCTACTTTCATTAAAAAAGTTAATATTTCTCTACACAGTCCTACCCAACAACTAATGACAACAAACCTAAACTACCCAATAAAATTAAAATTAAAAGCCACCCCCCTCTACAGATACTAAGAAACAACACACTTCATCAGGCCACAACTGCCTTCAATATCTGGTTTCTATTGAGCTGAGGCTACCAGATAAATTAGTAACAAACTCTGCACTCAATACTTAATCTACCAACTATAAAGAAAATCTTTGAGTAGATGGAAGTTAGAAAAAGATTCAACAACAGAACCTCCTAGCTGCTTCACAGTTTCCCTTGCCTCCCATTTTTTCTTTATCTTTTTTTTTTTTGTTTATTTTGTCTCCAGTTGGCCTTTGCTATTTAATTTTTTTAATTTAATTCAATTTAATTTAATTTTTTAAATTTAATTTTTATTATCATATTCACTTATCTCTGAATATCTTGTTTTTGGTTCTCAACTGTGAGAAGTACTAGATACTTCTTTTAATCTGTCGTGGCTTACTAGCTCTATACAGACGTTTAAATTTATTAAATAAATAAATAAATATATAAATAATCCTACCAGCTGAAAAAGACATCTTCAATATTTAGAATTAATTTGTTAAATATTAAATATTAAATCATTACCAAAACTTGATTGGTATTTTATTTTATTGAACCAGACAGGATTTGATCTCAGATAAATACCACAAGGTATTTTGTGGGAGGGTTTAATTATTCAGTCAGTCAACCAACTTAATGTGTGGTTTCTCTTTATAGAATTATATATTGGCATTTGGT
>OZ024746.1:15739556-15747056 GCA_964016885.1 Eledone cirrhosa | reverse complement strand
TGTATTGCATTGTGCCAAAGACTGGGATGTGGTGCTATCAATGTCATACTAACTTCTCTTGTGTAAACATTCTGTATTGCATTGTGCCAAAGACTGGGATGTGTTGCTATCACTGTCATACTAACTTCTCTTGTGTAAACATTCTGTATTGCATTGTGCCAAAGACTGGGATGTGTTGCTATCACTGTCATACTAACTTCTCTTGTGTAAACATTCTGTATTGCATTGTGCCAAAGACTGGGATGTGTTGCTATCACTGTCATACTAACTTCTCTTGTGTAAACATTCTGTATTGCATTGTGCCAAAGACTGGGATGTGTTGCTATCACTGTCATACTAACTTCTCTTGTGTAAACATTCTGTATTGCATTGTGCCAAAGACTGGGATGTGTTGCTATCACTGTCATACTAACTTCTCTTGTGTAAACATTCTGTATTGCATTGTGCCAAAGACTGGGATGTGTTGCTATCACTGTCATACTAACTTCTCTTGTGAAAACATTCTGTATTGCATTGTGCCAAAGACTGGGATGTGTTGCTATCACTGTCATACTAACTTCTCTTGTGTAAACATTCTGTATTGCATTGTGCCAAAGGCTGGGATGTGTTGCTATCACTGTCATACTAACTTCTCTTGTGTAAACATTCTGTATTGCATTGTGCCAAAGACTGGGATGTGTTGCTATCACTGTCATACTAACTTCTCTTGTGTAAACATTCTGTATTGCATTGTGCCAAAGACTGGGATGTGTTGCTATCACTGTCATACTAACTTCTCTTGTGTAAACATTCTGTATTGCATTGTGCCAAAGACTGGGATGTGTTGCTATCACTGTCATACTAACTTATCTTGTGTAAACATTCTGTATTGCATTGTGCCAAAGACTGGGATGTGTTGCTATCACTGTCATACTAACTTCTCTTGTGTAAACATTCTGTATTGCATTGTGCCAAAGACTGGGATGTGTTGCTATCACTGTCATACTAACTTCTCTTGTGTAAACTAATATTCTGTATTGTATTGTGCCAAAGACTGGGATGTGTTGCTATCACTGTCATACTAACTTCTCTTGTGTAAACATTCTGTATTGCATTGTGCCAAAGACTGGGATGTGTTGCTATCACTGTCATACTAACTTCTCTTGTGTAAACATTCTGTATTGCATTGTGCCAAAGACTGGGATGTGTTGCTATCACTGTCATACTAACTTCTCTTGTGTAAACATTCTGTATTGCATTGTGCCAAAGACTGGGATGTGTTGCTATCACTGTCATACTAACTTCTCTTGTGAAAACATTCTGTATTGCATTGTGCCAAAGACTGGGATGTGTTGCTATCACTGTCATACTAACTTCTCTTGTGAAAACATTCTCTATTGCATTGTGCCAAAGGCTGGGATGTGTTGCTATCACTGTCATACTAACTTCTCTTGTGTAAACATTCTGTATTGCATTGTGCCAAAGACTGGGATGTGTTGCTATCACTGTCATACTAACTTCTCTTGTGAAAACATTCTGTATTGCATTGTGCCAAAGACTGGGATGTGTTGGTATCACTGTCATACTAACTTCTCTTGTGTAAACATTCTGTATTGCATTGTGCCAAAGACTGGGATGTGTTGCTATCACTGTCATACTAACTTCTCTTGTGTAAACATTCTGTATTGCATTGTGCCAAAGACTGGGATGTGTTGCTATCACTGTCATACTAACTTCTCTTGTGTAAACATTCTGTATTGCATTGTGCCAAAGACTGGGATGTGTTGCTATCACTGTCATACTAACTTCTCTTGTGTAAACATTCTGTATTGCATTGTGCCAAAGACTGGGATGTGTTGCTATCACTGTCATACTAACTTCTCTTGTGTAAACATTCTGTATTGCATTGTGCCAAAGACTGGGATGTGTTGCTATCACTGTCATACTAACTTCTCTTGTGTAAACATTCTGTATTGCATTGTGCCAAAGACTGGGATGTGTTGCTATCACTGTCATACTAACTTCTCTTGTGTAAACATTCTGTATTGCATTGTGCCAAAGACTGGGATGTGTTGCTATCACTGTCATACTAACTTCTCTTGTGAAAACATTCTGTATTGCATTGTGCCAAAGACTGGGATGTGTTGCTATCACTGTCATACTAACTTCTCTTGTGTAAACATTCTGTATTGCATTGTGCCAAAGGCTGGGATGTGTTGCTATCACTGTCATACTAACTTCTCTTGTGTAAACATTCTGTATTGCATTGTGCCAAAGACTGGGATGTGTTGCTATCACTGTCATACTAACTTCTCTTGTGTAAACATTCTGTATTGCATTGTGCCAAAGACTGGGATGTGTTGCTATCACTGTCATACTAACTTCTCTTGTGTAAACATTCTGTATTGCATTGTGCCAAAGACTGGGATGTGTTGCTATCACTGTCATACTAACTTCTCTTGTGTAAACATTCTGTATTGCATTGTGCCAAAGACTGGGATGTGTTGCTATCACTGTCATACTAACTTCTCTTGTGTAAACTAATATTCTGTATTGCATTGTGCCAAAGACTGGGATGTGTTGCTATCACTGTCATACTAACTTCTCTTGTGTAAACATTCTGTATTGCATTGTGCCAAAGACTGGGATGTGTTGCTATCACTGTCATACTAACTTCTCTTGTGTAAACATTCTGTATTGCATTGTGCCAAAGACTGGGATGTGTTGCTATCACTGTCATACTAACTTCTCTTGTGTAAACATTCTGTATTGCATTGTGCCAAAGACTGGGATGTGTTGCTATCACTGTCATACTAACTTCTCTTGTGAAAACATTCTGTATTGCATTGTGCCAAAGACTGGGATGTGTTGCTATCACTGTCATACTAACTTCTCTTGTGAAAACATTCTCTATTGCATTGTGCCAAAGGCTGGGATGTGTTGCTATCACTGTCATACTAACTTCTCTTGTGTAAACATTCTGTATTGCATTGTGCCAAAGACTGGGATGTGTTGCTATCACTGTCATACTAACTTCTCTTGTGTAAACATTCTGTATTGCATTGTGCCAAAGACTGGGATGTGTTGCTATCACTGTCATACTAACTTCTCTTGTGTAAACATTCTGTATTGCATTGTGCCAAATACTGGGATGTGTTGCTATCACTGTCATACTAACTTCTCTTGTGTAAACATTCTGTATTGCATTGTGCCAAAGACTGGGATGTGTTGCTATCACTGTCATACTAACTTCTCTTGTGTAAACATTCTGTATTGCATTGTGCTAAAGGCTGGGATGTGTTGCTATCACTGTCATACTAACTTCTCTTGTGAAAACATTCTGTATTGCATTGTGCCAAAGACTGGGATGTGTTGCTATCACTGTCATACTAACTTCTCTTGTGAAAACATTCTCTATTGCATTGTGCCAAAGGCTGGGATGTGTTGCTATCACTGTCATACTAACTTCTCTTGTGTAAACATTCTGTATTGCATTGTGCCAAAGACTGGGATGTGTTGCTATCATTGTCATACTAACTTCTCTTGTGTAAACATTCTGTATTGCATTGTGCCAAAGACTGGGATGTGTTGCTATCACTGTCATACTAACTTCTCTTGTGTAAACATTCTGTATTGCATTGTGCCAAAGACTGGGATGTGTTGCTATCACTGTCATACTAACTTCTCTTGTGAAAACATTCTGTATTGCATTGTGCCAAAGACTGGGATGTGTTGCTATCACTGTCATACTAACTTCTCTTGTGAAAACATTCTCTATTGCATTGTGCCAAAGGCTGGGATGTGTTGCTATCACTGTCATACTAACTTCTCTTGTGTAAACATTCTGTATTGCATTGTGCCAAAGACTGGGATGTGTTGCTATCACTGTCATACTAACTTCTCTTGTGAAAACTAATATTCTGTGTTATTGTGCAAAACATTGAGATGTGTTGCTAACTGTGTTTTCTGTTGAAAAAGTACAGTTGCTATCTATGTATGGAGAGTGGGTGTGAACCTGTTGCTATCTCTATATATACAGTGCGTCTATAGTAGCTGCTATAGTAAGTCTGTACCAGTTGCTATCTATATATATGTACAGTAAGTCTGTACCAGTTGCTATCTATATATATATATATACAGTAAGTCTGTACCAGTTGCTATCTATATATATATATACAGTAAGTCTGTACCAGTTGCTATCTATATATATATGTACAGTAAGTCTGTACTAGTTGCTATCTATATATATATGTACAGTAAGTCTGTACCAGTTGCTATCTATATATATATATACAGTAAGTCTGTACCAGTTGCTATCTATATATATATATACAGTAAGTCTGTACCAGTTGCTATCTATATATATATATGTACAGTAAGTCTGTACTAGTTGCTATCTATATATATATGTACAGTAAGTCTGTACCAGTTGCTATCTATATATATATATACAGTAAGTCTGTACCAGTTGCTATCTATATATATGTACAGTAAGTCTGTACCAGTTGCTATCTATATATATATATACAGTAAGTCTGTACCAGTTGCTATCTATATATATATGTACAGTAAGTCTGTACCAGTTGCTATCTATATATATATATATACAGTAAGTCTGTACTAGTTGCTATCTATATATATGTATAGTAAGTCTGTACTAGTTGCTATCTATATATATATACAGTAAGTCTGTACCAGTTGCTATCTATATATATATACAGTAAGTCTGTACTAGTTGCTATCTATATATATATACAGTAAGTCTGTACCAGTTGCTATCTATATATATGTACAGTAAGTCTGTACCAGTTGCTATCTATATATATATATACAGTAAGTCTGTACCAGTTGCTATCTATATATATGTACAGTAAGTCTGTACCAGTTGCTATCTATATATATATACAGTAAGTCTGTACTAGTCGCTATCTATATATATATGTACAGTAAGTCTGTACCAGTTGCTATCTATATATATATGTACAGTAAGTCTGTACCAGTTGCTATCTATATATATATGTACAGTAAGTCTGTACCAGTTGCTATCTATATATATGTACAGTAAGTCTGTACTAGTCCCTATCTATATATATATATACAGTAAGTCTGTACTAGTTGCTATCTATATATATATACAGTAAGTCTGTACCAGTTGCTATCTATATATATACAGTAAGTCTGTACTAGTTGCTATATATATATATATACAGTAAGTCTGTACCAGTTGCTATCTATATATATATATACAGTAAGTCTGTACCAGTTGCTATCTATATATATGTACAGTAAGTCTGTACCAGTTGCTATCTATATATATATATACAGTAAGTCTGTACCAGTTGCTATCTATATATATGTACAGTAAGTCTGTACCAGTTGCTATCTATATATATATATACAGTAAGTCTGTACCAGTTGCTATCTATATATATATATACAGTAAGTCTGTACCAGTTGCTATCTATATATATGTACAGTAAGTCTGTACCAGTTGCTATCTATATATATATATACAGTAAGTCTGTACCAGTTGCTATCTATATATATATATACAGTAAGTCTGTACCAGTTGCTATCTATATATATATATACAGTAAGTCTGTACCAGTTGCTATCTATATATATATATACAGTAAGTCTGTACCAGTTGCTATCTATATATATATATATGTACAGTAAGTCTGTACTAGTTGCTATCTATATATATATACAGTAAGTCTGTACCAGTTGCTATCTATATATATATATACAGTAAGTCTGTACCAGTTGCTATATATATATATATACAGTAAGTCTGTACCAGTTGCTATATATATATATATACAGTAAGTCTGTACCAGTTGCTATCTATATATATATACAGTAAGTCTTTACTAGTTGCTATCTATATATATATACAGTAAGTCTGTACCAGTTGCTATCTATATATATGTACAGTAAGTCTGTACTAGTTGCTATCTATATATATATATACAGTAAGTCTGTACCAGTTGCTATCTATATATATATACAGTAAGTCTGTACCAGTTGCTATCTATATATATATACAGTAAGTCTGTATTAGTTGCTATCTATATATATATATACAGTAAGTCTGTACCAGTTGCTATCTATATATATATACAGTAAGTCTGTACCAGTTGCTATCTATATATATATACAGTAAGTCTGTACTAGTTGCTACCTATATATATGTACAGTAAGTCTGTACCAGTTGCTATCTATATATATGTACAGTAAGTCTGTACCAATTGCTATCTATATATATATACAGTAAGTCTGTACCAGTTGCTATCTATATATATATACAGTAAGTCTGTACTAGTTGCTACCTATATATATACAGTAAGTCTGTACTAGTTGCTATCTATATATATATACAGTAAGTCTGTACTAGTTGCTACCTATATATATACAGTAAGTCTGTACCAGTTGCTATCTATATATATATATACAGTAAGTCTGTACCAGTTGCTACCTATATATATACAGTAAGTCTGTACCAGTTGCTATCTTTCTACATATACAGTGGGTGTGAACCAGTTGCTATGTACTAGTTGCTATCTATATATACAGTGAGACTGTACTAGTTGCTATCTCTCTCTATATATAGTGAGTGTGTACTAGCTGCTATCTATATATGTACAGTGAGTGTGAACCAGTTGCTAACTATATATCTACAGTAAGTGTGAACCAGTTGCTATCTATATATCTACAGTAAGTGTGAACCAGTTGCTATCTATATATCTACAGTAAGTGTGAACCAGTTGCTATTTATATATGTACAGTAAGTGTGAACCAGTTGCTATCTATATATCTACAGTAAGTGTGAACCAGTTGCTATCTATATATGTACAGTAAGTGTGAACCAGTTGCTATTTATATATGTACAGTAAGTGTGAACCAGTTGCTATTTATATATGTACAGTAAGTGTGAACCAGTTGCTATCTATATATCTACAGTAAGTGTGAACCAGTTGCTATCTATATATCTACAGTAAGTGTGAACCAGTTGCTATCTATATATCTACAGTAAGTGTGAACCAGTTGCTATTTATATATGTACAGTAAGTGTGAACCAGTTGCTATCTATATATCTACAGTAAGTGTGAACCAGTTGCTATCTATATATCTACAGTAAGTGTGAACCAGTTGCTAACTATATATCTACAGTAAGTGTGAACCAGTTGCTATGTAATGAAATTATAAAACTACATAGGCTACTGTTTTCTGTTAAAGAAGTGCTGTCAGTTCACACCAGTTGCTATGTATAGTGAGTCTGTACTAACCGCTATGTATGTAATAAAATTAAACTAAACTTTTATCATCTGAAAGATGCTTCTCTAATAAAATCTACCATTCCATATAGACATTTATCAATTGATTTTAAAGACCTCTTTTTTCTCCTTTTAGTAATTTTAATCTATAATTTACTACAACCAACATCATTTTTTGGTTTACCATTTGTCTATTCCTGTCATCATACAAGTACTTCAACTGCTAGAAACTGCCAAACTCATC
>OZ024746.1:15724556-15729556 GCA_964016885.1 Eledone cirrhosa | reverse complement strand
ATACATACACCCACATAAACTCAAACACACACACATACACCTTCACATGCATACAGATGCACTCATACATACACAATCACATACAAACACATACATTCATACCACATACATATCCATACAATCACATACATATATATATACAAATACATACACCCACATAAACTCAAACACACACACATACACCTTCACATGCATACAGATGCACTCATACATACACAATCACATACAAACACATACATTCATACCACATACATATCCATACAATCACATACATATATATATACAAATACATACACCCACATAAACTCAAACACACACACATACACCTTCACATGCATACAGATACACACATACATGCACAATCACATACAAACACATACACACACACACATAGACACACACATATATACATTATATCAAATAAAATAAGTAACATAACTGATAAGATTAAGTGTAGAAAGGTATGAAATTTTGTAAAATATATATATAACATATACACACATACATATATATATATATATATATATATATACACATGCATATATATATACACATGCATACATATATAACATACACACACATGTATGTATACAGACACATATGTCTATAACATTACATGTATGTGTGTAAACATATACTTACATGTATATCTATCTATATATATATAGAGATATATATACATGCACAAATATATATGCACAAATGTGTGTGAGTGTGTGTGAGTGTATGTGTGTGAGTATGTGTCTGTATTATGTATGTGTGTGTGTGCAAGTGTCTGTGAGTGTGTATGTGTATGTATGTGTGAGTGTGTGTGTGTGTATGTGTGTGAGTATGTGTCTGTTTTATGTATGTATGTGTGTATGTGTGTGAGTATGTGTCTGTATTATGTATGTATGTGTGTATGTGTGTGTGTGTGTGAGTGAGTATGTGTCTGTATTATGTATGTGTGTGTGTGTGTCTGTGTATGTGTGTGAGTATGTGTCTGTATTATGTATGTGTATATGTGTGTGCAAGTATGTGTGAATGTGTATGTATTATGTATCTGTGTATGTGTGCAAGTGTGTGTGAATGTGTATGTATTATGTATGTGTGTATGTGTGCAAGTGTGTGTGAATGTGTCTGTATTATGTATGTGTGTATGTGTGTGTGAATGTGTGTGTGAGTGTGTGTGTGTGTTGAAGGTCCACCGCCGTTTAAATGACTAAATTGTGTTTTATCAAGTTGTTAGATGTTGCTAGAAGATGTTGACTAGATAAGAAAGACCAAGTGTTGATGTTGACAACATAAATATATTTAATAAATTGAAGTGTCAGGTGGGTTGGGCGGAGTGAGGGGGAGAGGAGAGAAGGAGGAGAGAAGGAGGAGAGAGAGATGGTATGAGGAAAGACAGCCTGTGTAGGTATCAAATAATATAGATATTCACTGTATATACAGACTCTTTCTCTCTCCCTCTCTCTCTCTCTCTTTCTCTCTCTCTCTCTGTATATATATATATATATATGTATATATATATATATGTATATATATATATATATATATATATATGTATATATATATATATATATACAGACAGTCCTATACGAGCAAGACAACCAATCTTGCCTCAAGTGGGAAAATTGCCATCCAAACCCATGCTTGCGTGGAAGATGGAAGTTAAACGATGATGATGATGATGATGACATGTGTATGTGTGTGTGTGTGTATATATATATATATATATATAAGTATTGAAGTTTCCGTTGAAAATTGAAAAAGTCATAGGAGTGAAGAGTGCTCTTTGTAAGTTACAGAGCTAAATTTGTACATACACACATAGGTACATTTGTAGGTGCATACACACACATTTATACACATACCCTAACTATATTTCCTTACTTTATTTTTATATATCTCTTGCATTACTTTTATTTATATTTTTTTTTTGCCCGTTAAACTTTTGCCTTTCTTGAGGAGATTTTTAAAATATTTCACTGTTTTAAATTGCCTTGTCTGACGAACGAATGAGGACGTTTCTTGTATTCGTCTTATTCGGGAAACCTCTGGTAATGAGGTAATTATATTGTATTGTTTATTATACATTATATATATATATATAGAGAGAGAGAGAGAGAGAGAGACTGATACTGTGTGTAGGTGCTCACCTAACAGACAGTGTATAGATGTTGATACAATAGAGACAGACAGACAGACAGGCTTAGACATGGCTATGTGATTAAGCAGTCTGCTCTGCAACAATGGACATTTGTGTTCAGCCCCATGCCAAGTTTTTTACTGAAGCCTGAAGGTAAGTTGTCATTAACTAAACCTCAGGTAAGTTATCTACAGAGTTGTCATTAACTAAACACCAGGTAAGCTCGCTACACAGTTGTCATTAACTAAACCTCAGGTAAGTTATCTACAGAGTTGTCATTAACTAAACACCAGGTAAGCTCGCTACACAGTTGTCATTAACTAAACCTCAGGTAAGTTATCTACACAGTTGTCATTAACTAAACCTCAGGTAAGCTCGCTACACAGTTGTCATTAACTAAACCTCAGGTAAGCTCGCTACACAGTTGTCATTAACTAAACCTCAGGTAAGTTATCTACAGAGTTGTCATTAACTAAACCTCAGGTAAGCTCCCTACACAGTTGTCATTAACTAAACCTCAGGTAAGTTATCTACAGAGTTGTCATTAACTAAACCTCAGGTAAGTTATCTACAGAGTTGTCATTAACTAAACCTCAGGTAAGTTATCTACAGAGTTGTCATTAACTAAACCTCAGGTAAGCTCCCTACACAGTTGTCATTAACTAAACCTCAGGTAAGTTATCTACAGAGTTGTCATTAACTAAACCTCAGGTAAGCTCCCTACACAGTTGTCATTAACTAAACCTCAGGTAAGCTTGCTACACAGTTGTCATTAACTAAACCTCATGTAAGCTCCCTACACAGTTATCATTAACTAAACCTCAGGTAAGCTCCCTACACAGTTGTCATTAACTAAACCTCAGGTAAGCTTGCTACACAGTTGTCATTAACTAAACCTCATGTAAGCTCCCTACACAGTTATCATTAACTAAACCTCAGGTAAGCTCCCTACACAGTTGTCATTAACTAAACCTCAGGTAAGCTTGCTACACAGTTGTCATTAACTAAACCTCATGTAAGCTCCCTACACAGTTATCATTAACTAAACCTCAGGTAAGCTCCCTACACAGTTGTCATTAACTAAACCTCAGGTAAGCTTGCTACACAGTTGTCATTAACTAAACCTCATGTAAGCTCCCTACACAGTTATCATTAACTAAACCTCAGGTAAGCTCCCTACACAGTTGTCATTAACTAAACCTCAGGTAAGCTTGCTACACAGTTGTCATTAACTAAACCTCATGTAAGCTCCCTACACAGTTATCATTAACTAAACCTCATGTAAGCTCCCTACACAGTTGTCATTAACTAAACTTCAGGTAAGCTCCCTACACAGTTATCATTAACTAAACCTCAGGTAAGTTATTTACAGAGTTCTCATTAACTAAACCTCAACTTGGCAGACTTCAAAGCCCCCGTTTTATGTCTTGGCAACATGGTGACTAGCTGTGACATATTGGTATTTGGTGAAATGTGCAGAATTTCATCTCCTAAACATTGTAAATGAATTACTCAGACTAAGGAATTAGTCCAAGACTCCATGAAATGTACCGGTAGATCCTGCCAATTATACATCATTGTCTGCTTATTTCTTGCTAAAACACCTGTGATGTCGTCAGCAACCAAAGCACAAAAATATGTAACTCTCCTTCCCTTACATAAATACAATATGGTGGAAGTTCTTTTAATGATTTAACCACGTCTACTAGTGTAGTGTAATTCTGGCTACATGTAGCTTGTAGTTCTCTTAATGGTTTAACCACTATTACTAGTGTAGTGTAATTCTGGCTACATGTAGCATGTAGTTGTGGTTCTCTTAATGGTTTAACCACTATTACTAGTGTAGTGTAATTCTGGCTACATGTAGCATGTAGTTGTGGTTCTCTTAATGGTTTAACCACTATTACTAGTGTAGTGTAATTCTGGCTACATGTAGCATGTAGTTGTGGTTCTCTTAATGGTTTAACCACTATTACTAGTGTAGTGTAATTCTGGCTACATGTAACATGTAGTTGTGGTTCTCTTAATGGTGTAACCACTATTATTAGTGTAGTGTAATTCTGGCCAGATATAACATGTGGTAATTCTGTTAATGATTTAAGCATCACCAGTAGTGTTGTGTAATACTGGTCATATATAACATATAGTGGTATATCTGTTAATGGTTTAACCACATCTGGTCATATATAACATATAGTCATAGACCTGTTAATGGTTTAACCACATCTGGTCATATATAACATATAGTCATAGACCTGTTAATGGTTTAACTACATCTGGTCATATAGTGGTAGATCTTTTAATGGTTTAACCACATCTGGTCATATAGTGGTAGATCTTTTAATGGTTTAACCACATCTGATCATATATAACATATAGTGGTAGATCTGTTAGTGGTTTAACCACATCTGGTCATATATAACATATAGTGGTATATCTGTTAATGGTTTAACCACATCTGGTCATATATAACATATAGTGGTATATCTGTTAATGGTTTAACCACATCTGGTCATATATAACATATAGTGGTAGATCTTTTAGTGGTTTAACCACATCTGGTCATATATAACATATAGTGGTATATCTGTTAATGGTTTAACCACATCTGGTCATATATAACATATAGTGGTAGATCTTTTAGTGGTTTAACCACATCTGGTCATATATAACATATAGTGGTATATCTGTTAATGGTTTAACCACATCTGGCCATATATAACATATAGTGGTATATCTGTTAATGGTTTAACCACATCTGGCCATATTATAGAGATGCTGTTGGTTATGGTCCCAACTGGAAAAAAACAACCCCAGTACACTCTCTAATGTGGTTGACGATAGAAAGGATATCTCACTGCCTAAAAAG
>OZ024746.1:15694556-15714556 GCA_964016885.1 Eledone cirrhosa | reverse complement strand
CATGGCCTCCATGTACTCTATTGAAGCCGTCGCAGTGTTTACCTACGTGTCCGTTAAAATCTCCTGCAATGATTAGGAAGTCCTTGTCGTCTGTTAGAGCAGTAGTGTGTATTAGGGACTCGTAAAACCTATCCTTAAGTTCGTCTGGCAGCCCCGATTGGGGTGCGTAAGCTGATATTATTGTGGTAATTGTCTTATTCAGGACTAGCCTGAGTTTAATGATTCTTGCATTTACCCTGTACACTGAGATTACTTTATCTACCCACTTGTCAGCTAATAGTATACCTACACCACCCATCCCATCGTCATTTCCCACCCAGAAAAATTTGTAGCACTGGCTTTTTCCTACAAGGACTCTAGCAGACCCTCCTCTCCATCTAGTCTCTTGCACACAGCATACATCAACTTCCTTTCGCTCTAGCATTTCTACGATTTCTCCTGCTCTTCCTTTCATTGAGCCTACATTGATGGTACCAACTCGGAGTTTTGGGCATTTGTCGACACTCGTAGGGGAGGGTCTCTGGGTTGGCGCTTCACGTGGGTGCTTGGTAGCTCGCAGATTCATATTTCATCTATTGATTCAGAGTTGCTCAAATGTATTCTCAGCTCATCCATCCATAACGGTGGGAAAATTGAGGGCTAGAAGAACAGTGGTGGTGGGGAGGGAACTTGTTGGTCGAATAGACTATGGTGGTGTGTGGGGGTGGGGGGGAGGGAACTTGTGAGGTAGGAAGTGAGGGTCGCATGGTAAATATATATATTTATATATTATATATATATATATATTATATATTATATATATATATATTATATATATATTATATATATATATATATATATATAGGAACGAGTAGGACCCCGACGGCTGAGCTCAAGCCGTTTCGACGGCTAATTCTGGACTATTACCCACTCTACTACCCTAAGTATTGAGTATTTTGGTGCGTTATGGTCCACCTGGTTCCTTACCACATTTCCTTCGTTATATATATATATATATATGTGTGTGTTACAGTATATGGAAGGTATATATTAGGTTAACGCTTGATATACCACGAAGAGGGTCTTAACATTTCGGACGCTAGGCCTTCATCAGAAGAAAGAATGAGAAATAAAATAGATTGAGGCCTCGGGCGGGATGGAATTGGAAAAAAATGTCTTTAGATAAAAATAACAGGTCCATTCATGTTGACATCTCTTGCAATATATATATATATATATATATATAATTATATTATAATATATATATATATTATATAATTATATTATAATATATATATATATTATATAATTATATTATAATATATATATATATTATATAATTATATTATAATATATATATATATTATATAATTATATTATAATATATATGACCCGCCTTGCCAGTAGGCATCTCTAACAAAATACACCCCGTCCCACCACCACCACCCCCACCCCATCCACACCACCCCGTCCTATGTAAAGTTATGTTGGTGCCGCGCCATCCGGGCCGAAACAAATGAGATCGTGTAGGTGTCACGACAAAAAAACACACAGTCCACGCTGTAATGTGGCCGTGTAGGCAACACGGTAAAAACCTCCCAGACCCACACTGTAAATGTGGTTGGTGTTAGGAAGGGCATCCAACTGTAGAAAACCTGCCAGACAGTCCTATGCGAGCAAGACAATCACTCTTGCCTCAAGTGGGACTACCCCCGTCCAAACCCATGCAAGCGTGGAACACGGACGTTAAACGTTGATGATGATGATGATGATGATGATGATGATGATATATATATAATTATATTATAATATAATATATATATATATATATATAATTATATTATAATATAATATATATATATATATATAATTATATTATAATATATATATATTATATAATTATATTATAATATATATATATTATATAATTATATTATAATATATATATATTATATAATTATATTATAATATATATATATTATATAATTATATTATAATATATATATATTATATAATTATATTATAATATATATATATATATAATTATATTATAATATATATATATATATATAATTTATATATATATATATATATATATATATATATATATATAATAATTATATTATAATATATATATATATAATTATATTATAATATATATCATCATCATCAACGTTTAACGTCCGTGTTCCATGCTTGCATGGGTTTGGACGGGGGTTTTCCCACTTGAGGCAAGAGTGATTGTCTTGCTCGCATAGGACTGTCTGGCGGGTTTTCTACAGCTGGATGCCCTTCCTAACACCAACCACATGGGAGGTTTTTACCGTGTTGCCTACACGGCCACATTACAGAGTGGACTGTGTGTTTTTTTGTCGTGACACCTACACGATCTCATTTGTTTCGGCCTGGATGTTGTGGCACCAACATAACTTTACATTGAAAGGGGTGGTGTAGATGGTGGGGGGGGGGTGTATTTTGTTAGAGATGCCTACTGACTGTAGTAGGTTTTACTTTGTATTTAGGTAAGGCGGGTCTTCTCTATTACTGAGTACCGCCAAACAACTCGGTCCAGTGACATTGTCTTGGAGAGGTGTAAGTGTGTGAGGTCGGAATTTATCAGGTCGTCCCAGGTTTTTCTGGGTCTGCCTACTCCGTGGCTACCGTCTATCTTTATTGCCCTGCACTTTGTTATACAGCTGTCGTCTTTCATGCGCATCACGTGACCATACCAACATAGCCTTCTCTCGAGTAAACAACATCTGATCCCTCTTATTTCTAATTTTTTCCTTAGTTCGTTTATGCTTTGCCGTTCACGTATATTACTGTTACACATCCAGCGGAGCATGCAAGCTATATATATATATATATTATAATATATATATATATTATAATATAATTATATATATATATATATTATAATATATATATATATATATATTATAATATATATATATATATATTATAATATATATATTATAATATATATATATATTATAATATATATATATATATATTATAATATATATATATATTATAATATATATATATATATATTATAATATATATATATATATTATAATATATATATATACATATTATAATATATATATATATATATTATAATATATATATATACATATTATAATATATATATATATATATTATAATATATATATATATATATATATATTATAATATATATATATACATATTATAATATATATATATACATATTATAATATATATATATACATATTATAATATATATATATATATATATATTATAATATATATATATACATTATAATATATATATATACATTATAATATATATATATATATATATATATATATTATAATATATATATATACATTATAATATATATATATATATATATTATAATATATATATATACATTATAATATATATATATATATATTATATATATATATATATATATAAATATATATTATAATATATATATATACATTATAATATATATATATATATATATTATAATATATATATATACATTATAATATATATATATATATATTATATATATATATATATATATAAATATATATTATAATATATATATATATATTATAATATATATATATATATATATTATAATATATATATATATATATATATATATATAAATATATATTATAATATATATATATATTATAATATATATATATATATATTATAATATATATATATATATATTATAATATATATATATATATATATTATAATATATATATATATATATTATAATATATATATATTATAATATATATATATATATATATATATATATAAATATATATTATAATATTATATATATATATTATAATATATATGTAATTTACAACCTTATAAAGTAAGCAGGAAAGAATGAGATAGATAGATAGACCGACATAAAGTAACATGTATATGTGCATCTCTCTCTCTCTCTCTCATGTGTATATATATACACACACACAAGTATATAGAAATATATATATATATAATATAAATATTGTACATATGTATATATATATGTGTGAGTGTGTGGACACAGACATGACAAGGTAAGTGGTTCACTAGGTAACCACGTAGTTCCCAGTTCGATCTCCTTTAAGGTTCGACCTCTAGGTTATGTTGTTTCTATCATAGCCTGGATATAGCTCCGACACACACACACATACCCCCTCACACACACACATACCCCCTCACACACACACATACCCTCCCCACACATACACATACATAAACAGAGTTTTACTAAGATATACTTATACATATGCACGTAAATAAATATATGTCTGTGTATGTGTGTGGGGGGTGGTTTATATATATATATATATGTGTGTGCGTGTGTATATATATATATATATTACTTAAAATATATTGCAATTAAGCATAGGTTTTCGTCAGTTCTCAGTTCCATGCTGGTATCTAACTCATCAGACGTGCACCAGCAATCTGCTACGATATATCGGACTCCATCATGAAACTCTGAGTACCGACGAAAACATGCTTAGATGCCATGTATTATATGTATATATTAACTCAATGTATACAACCGAGGTCTTATTCTTTCATAATTATATTTCATACTCAGATAACGACACACACACACACACATTTATATATAACTAGCAGAAAAACCACCCATCGGGTGGTTTTTCTTTTAGCATGTGTAGTGTGTATTATACGCAAGTATATATACATGTAGATATGATACATCAAATTAAATCGTAATTGACAATATACACAGAAATTGAACGAAGACATCATTACACTGTCTTATGTAATCAGTAACGTAATCCATGATACATTAAAAAAAGACGATATTATATATAAACTGCATTAGGAGAAAATTAATGACAGAAAATTAGTATGTTTATTTAAGTGATCGCCACCGGAAGTGTTGACATCACACTCTTGGTAGTTGAAGTGGTGGTGGTGGCAACAATAAACCGGAAGTGCAACTTTGAAAAGAAGTCAACTTTAAATTATTTATTTTTACGAAATTATTTTTGTTTACGAAATTTAGTAGATAAATTATGTAATCATTCATTCATTATTTATTCAAAGTAATCCAACTTATTTTACTAACGGGATAAAAAAAAATAAACCGTACGCAGTCCCGCAGACCTTCCTTTATTATAGTTTAGATTTCAGAAGATCCCGCTTGAGGGTGAAAACAGAAATTGTTTGCTAAACTTTTAATCTGTGCTAATAATATATATATATATATATATATATATATATATATAACCAACTACAGAAATTGAATAATAATATATACTACCACTACAGGAATTGAATAATCAAAACTTTAACGGTATGTCACATAGCCAATCTCTCATATATTTTATCTGATGAAAACGTACTGAAACACCATTGTACCTATGAAATATGTATAATAAAATATGTTTTGGTTATGAGAATATTTTTCATTTATTAATATTTTGAATAATATATATATATATATATATATATATATATATATATATCAAAGGTATATATTGAGTTAGAAACTCAAAATAGTCTCTTACAATAAAATAGCTCTAGGAAAGAGATTTTTCCGAGCCGTATATTATAACTGAATATAAAAGAAAAACGAACACAGACATATACATATATGTGTTAAAATCGTAAGGGACCTGATTCGCTAAGATGAAAAGAATACTAACTATAGACAATATTAACTATATAACTATATTTATCTATAGTTAGTATTCTTTTTACCTTAGCGAATCAGTTCCCTTACGATTTGAACACATATATGTATATGTCTGTGTTCGTTTTTCTTTTATATTCAGTTATAATATATATATACAAATAAAGATTCATCGAGAATCGCATTTTCGGCGGGCAGGAAAAGCGAAGCGAAACGCAAAAATCAGAAATGATACTGGCAAAGTGCTCAATAGTTAAAAACCAGAGCTAAACAATGTGTTAAGAAGCCATACAAAACTGAAAAGGTTGTCAAGAAGGCATTAACCACCCAAGCCAAAAACCAAATCAAGTTAAACAGGTCAAAACAAAATAAATGATAGAGAGAGAGATGCATATATACCTGTATGGACATTAGTGTATTTTTGTGTAAATTCCTTGTGGTATTTACTACCCTACTGGGGGATAACTCTTGAAAGTGCACTAAATAGGCTAAATAAATAAAGATCGATAGATAAAAAGCAGATTCGATATAACTGACGTCACACACACATATGGTCCGTGATGGAGTTATGCGTTCACACTGTGAGATACGGTATTTAAACATGGTGGAACCAGTGGCGTAACTAACGCCCCCCTCCCCCCTGGTTTCCTGTCGGTCTAGGTGGGCCCCCTAGGCTATAATTCTAAACACTTAACTTATTACACATGTAATTACGAATCCTTAACTACAACAACGTAAAGAAAACGCTATCCATCGACTATCTCAACAACCGTCGTAGTCACTGAAGATGTAGTTCCAACTGGGAATCCGAACTGAATAGAGGGGAAAATGGCTGTATCGGAATCTGAAAATGAAAATGATTCAGAGGAAACTACATTGGCAAAACAAATCCCAGAGTATGAGCCAGTAGAATGCATGTTGAATTTACAACAGAAGTATCCAAGCGACCCGAAACATTTCGAGGACAGACCATTGACGACACCTCTAATTCGCGCCCTCATGGCCGTTGGTCCTTGTCAGCCAGGATTGAAAGATAATTTTGCTGATTTCCCTCTCGATTCGAACCACAGAAAATTCAACATCAGTTGGTACAAGAGAAAGTGTGCTGGAATCCATAAAGTTGACCGACATTGGTTAGTATACTCTCCTGAATCCAACAGACTATATTGCTTTTGTTGTTGGCTGTTTGCTGATAAAAATGCCGAATCTTACTCGAAGACATGGGGTAATCCAGAATGTGGGATGGCAAACTTCAATTTGTTGTACATACGATTTTTTGTTGGTGAATAATCGATTGCAAAGCTAGTTTTATTGGATGTTGTTTTTTTTCTGAAGATAGACCACCGTCTTCGCAGTTAATAAAGTTTTCACGTAACATGCTAACTCTGTAATCTATGATGCTGTCTACTCTATTATAAATTATTATCTATTCTATATGCGTGTTTGAACATATTTCCTTGCAGCCGATGGAAATGAGCGTATGGAATTGGTGGGCCCCCTTTAGATCGAATTTGCCCCCCAACCCCGCTTTAAAAGCTAGTTACGCCACTGGGTGGAACCCAGCTCATCACCGCCAGATCTGATTTCTTTATCGTGCTCTCGAAAAGATGAAAGCAAAGTTGATCTTGGAGGGGTTCGAACACGGTGGGCGGAGGACTGGATCGGATATTGCAAAACATTCTATTTAACATTCTTATGACGCTCCCAATTCACTGCCATCACTTTCTCTCTCTCTCTCTCTGTCTCCCTCACTACACACACACACACGCACAAACAGATACACACGCACACATACACAGACACACACGCACAAACATAGATACACATGCACACACACGTCATTTTCGAGTTGCAAGATTCTTGATGTACAATCGTGTGTTGAGACACATTGTTATACTTTGGGAGGGTCATGTTGTCAAGAAAAATACGCGCACCAGTTGGGTGTCACTTCAGTTTTACAATTAGTTAAGAAACTAATCTATCTCTTGGTTAGTTTAATAAGAAAATAGTTATTTAACTGCCAAAACTCTTTCGTCACACATTCTGAGAACTTCTCAATGACTATACTTGTCCCCCTGTATCTCCACTTCGTTTTAATTTTGTTTTATTTACTTTATCACAAAGCTCAAACGAACCCGAGCTTATGGCAAAAGACAAAAAATATATGTATAAATAAACTTTGCCCAAGATACCAGACAGTGAAATTGAACTAAGGACCATAAGACTGTATAGCAAACTTCTTTACTATATGGCCAGTTACATACCATTACTGTGTCTACAGAATGTTTTATGATGTTCTTGGCACTATTTGTTCTAATGTAGGAAAACTATCAGTCTGAGCGAAAAGACATCTTAAAGCGGATCATTAAAAAACTATCAAGATTGGAGACACAATATATTGCATAAGATCTACCAACTCTAAACAAGATCTTTGAGTACATAGAAGCTACAAAAAAGATTCAACAGAAACTCCTAGTTAATTTTTTCTATATCTTTTTTTTTATGCTTATTTTGCCTCCCGTTGGCCTTCCCTATTTAATTTTATTTTATTTTTATTTCTATATTCACTTATCTCTCTATATCTGTTTTTTTTGTTCCTCAACTGTAAGAAGTACTAAATACTCCTAGTCTGTTATATCTTACTAGCTCTATACGAACGTTTAAATTGATTAAATAAATAAATAGTGGCTACTATTTATTCATATATTTATAGTAACGTAAATGAAATAAAAACTATTTCCAGTTGGAATCGAAACCGAAGTGTTGTATCCCCTCTATACAGACGAGCCAAATATATATTTCAATATATTAATATATAAAGCAGTAGAAGTATCTAATGCTGTACTTATAACAACACTATAGGACAGGAGATATAATGTGGTCAGTAAAACACTGGTGACAATACTAACTGTATATCAGGGGCGGTGGAAGCACTTCTGAATTGGAGTGGGGGAAAATTTGGTCAATTTGTACTCTAAAATAGTCAGAAAACTTCGATGAGATAAACATTTATGTACATGTTATGTACATAAATTGTAGCGCATATCCAAATAGATGTAAATTTTGGTAGTTTTGGGAGAAAAATTAGGGGGGGGGGGCATATATATATATAAAAGTTCTATTTAAATTGTTGGGATACAACAAGCAAATATTTTTATAACTGATATAAAGCACTCAACAAATAATTGGAGTAAAAATACGATATTAACAAATGGAAACTATATTTATAAAACCATATTTATTTCATTATACATATTTCAAGGACACCAAGTTAAATTATGGTGTGCTTTCATCAGGTAAAATATAATATAGAGCAGTTTTATAAATAAATATTGACATACCCTTAAAGAATGCATTCTTTAAGTAATCCAACTTATTTTACAAACGGGATAAAAAAAAAAACCGTACGCAGTCCCGCAGACCTTCCTTTATTATAGTTTAGATTGAAGCGTATGTACAAATAGATGTGTGTTTTGGTAGTTTGGGGGAAAATATAATTATCGGGGGGGGGGGGGTGACCCCTCCCCCCAGTTTCACCTGATATAGGGGTGTATTTACCATACTAACTGTGTATACAACAGTAGAGATATATAGTAGTGTAGTTACTATACTAACTGTATATAGTAGAAATATATAGTGGTTTAGTTACTATACTAAGTGTATATAATAGAGATGTATAGTAATGTAGTTACTATATATAGTAGAGATATGTAGTGGTGATGTTACTATATATAGTAAAGATACAAAGTGGTGTAGTTACTATACTAACTATATATAGTAGTGTAGTTACTATACTAACTATATATAGTAGAAATATATAGTGGTGTAGTAACTATACTAAGTGTATATAGTAGAGATGTATAGTAATGTAGTTACTATATATAGTAGAGATATGTAGTGGTGATGTTACTATATATAGTAAAGATACAAAGTGGTGTAGTTACTATACTAACTATATATAGTAGTGTAGTTACTATACTAACTGTATATAGTAGAGATATATAGTAATGTACTTACTATATATAGTAGAAATATATAGTCGTGCAGTTACTATACTAACTGCATATTGTAGAGATGTATAGTAATGTAGTTACTATATATCGTAGAGATATATAGTAATGTAGTTACTATATATCGTAGAGATACAAAGTAGTGTAGTTACTATACTAACTATATATAGTAGAGATATATAGTAATGTACTTACTATATATAGTAAAAATATATAGTCGTGCAGTTACTATACTAACTGCATATTGTAGAGATGTATAGTAATGTAGTTACTATATATCGTAGAGATATATAGTAATGTAGATACTATATATCGTAGAGATACAAAGTAGTGTAGTTACTATACTAACTATATATAGTAGAGATATATAGTGGTGTATTTATTATTCTTATTTGGTTTCTATATTATTATTCTTATTTGGTTTCTTATTTGGTTACTGTTTAGTGTGTGTGTGTATATATATATATATATATATATATATATACATAACGGAGGAAATGTGGTAAGGAACCAGGTGGACTATAACGCACCAAAGTACTCAATACTTAGGGTAGTAGAGTGGGTAATAGGAACGAGTAGGACCCCGACGGCTGAGCTCAAGCCGTTTCGACGTCGAAACGGCTTGAGCTCAGCCGCTGGGGTCCTACTCGTTCCTATATATATATACATATAGAGATTGTGACAATAATTTATTCATATGCAACATCATACACATGCACACCCCTATACATACATAATATGTTTTTTCACCTATAAAAAAAAAGCATTATACACACACACTCATATATATATACTCATACATATATAAACATACACAAACATATATATTGTTAGTGAAAGGGAAAGGAATCTCTCTCTCTCTCTCTCTCTCTCTCTCTCTCTCTCTCTCTCTCTCTTAAGAGTGATTGATATATATACATACATACATACATACATACATACATACATACATACATACATACATACATACATACATACATACATACATACATACATACATACATACACAGACAGATATATATATATATATATATATATATATATATATATATACAGTATTGTGAATCAATTGCGGTGTGTTGAAGGAAGAAAAGAAGACAAGAGTAAAAGAAATGTGTTTATATAAGCCACGTGACAGAAATATAAGGGCTTTCTTTGTGAAATTAGTGTGGCTTTCCCAGGACCGGAAATCTCTCAATACAGCGGCCATCTTTAGGTCAGTATGGTCACGTAACAACAGGCTTACTATATCATCTTAGACAATATAAGGGTTTGTGAACTGGGTTTGGGGCTAATGGTGGTGGTGGTGGTGGTGTTGACAGTGGTGATGGTGGTGGTGTTGACTGTGGTGGTGGTTGTGGCGTTGATGACTGTGGTGGTAGTGATGGTAGTGATGTTGGAGTTGGTGGTGGTGACTGTGGTGGTGGTGTTAGTGGTAGTGTTGATGTTGGTGACAGTGGTGATGGTGTTGGTGGTGGTGGTGGTGACAGTGGCGATGGTGGCGGTGATGTTGGTGACAGTAGCGATGGTGGTGGTGGTGGTGGTAGTAGTAGTAGTAGGGGTGGTGACAGTGGTTATGGTAATGGTGGTAACAGTATTGATGGTGGTGGTGGTGGTGGTGGTGGTTTTGTTTGTTTGAACGTTTGGAACAGTAGTAGCGTAAAGATAGATGTTCGTGATAAACAATGGAAATACTATCTATATAAGACACAAAACATGGACAGGGAGTGAGGGTAGGGCAAGGGGGGTCGAGGGGGAGGGGGTGGGTGGGGGAGGGGCGATGGGTGCGTGTGTGAGAGAGAGAGGGGGGAGAGAAAACTGAACAACAACGCCGATAAGACGCGTATGTGTGTGTATGTGAGTAGTGTGTGTATGTGTGTATGTGCGTATGTGTGTATGTGTGTGTGTGAGGAGGAGGACATGGGTGATGCGGGTGGGGTAGGTATTGAAGGGGGTGGTGTGACATTAATACATAACTCTTGGCATATAGCAATGGCATCCATCTATCTTGGAAGACAATGGTAGACAGTTAGCGTCATGTTTGTCACTGAGTGTCTTCGTCAAATATTCTATACAACCATATATACATACACACACACACACATATATATATATATATATATATATATATATATATATATATATATATATATGTATATATATATATATATATATATATGTATATATATATATATATATATATATACACACACACACATATATATATATACATATTCTCACTTCCCTTCTCCCTGAACTTTCCGGTTCTTTCCTATCTTGCCTTCCAATTAATTTATGAATCTTTTTCGGTTCACCACTTCGACTGAAATAACCTACACTTAGCTATTTGTTTTGGATGCAGAGAGCAACTTAAGAAAATTTCCCGATACCATTGCTGTAATTTGCCTAATCAGTGTGTGTTCTTCCCACACACACACTATCACACACACACACACACACACACACACACACACACACAACTATTTGTATTAATTGTTCTGATATTTTGTCAGGTTTCATTTTAACATCGGTTTATACTGAGATGATGGTTTAGCTTTACCGCACCATAAAGATCGCCACGCACTAGATACCTTTAGAAAAAGCATCATTCTCCTTCTGATGTTTGTAGTGGAAAATTATGGTAGTTACCAACCTAACCATCGTAGACACTTTAAACATTACAATAAATGTAGAATCTAATACATGCAATCCTTTTCACGAAGAACTGAAATATTTTCATAGACATTCATGTCAATATCCAGCCCATCCTCCCCTAAAGAGATATTGAAAAAAACATGACCACTTATTGCATAAGTGCCATAGCTGATAGCATCTTTAAAGAGAACATTTTCTACACGCCCAACACAAAACCTTCACGCCCCAAGAAGATTAAATGGTTCCCTATCCTTTTTTCTAAAAGTAAAATCTTGCATAAGCAAAAGATGATTCCAAAGCCCCATAGACATAGATTTTCAATAGACGATGCGTGAAACTTCATATATATATATATATATATATATATATATATATATATATATATATATATATATATATATATATATATATATATATATATATATGTGTATATATATGTAGGAGGTGAGTTTTATTGTAGTACAATAAAGCAATGCAGATATCGGATAAGAAGCACTCTACAGTTTGTGGGACTGGAGTATGCATAATATAAGATCAAAAGATGGTTAAAGGAGTTCCATATATTTTATTATGCGCATTTCAAAAACAAACATCATCATGCAATAATATTTGTGTTTTCATCAGATAAAACAGGAGAACTGTTTTATCTGATGAAAACACAAATATATATATATATATATATATATATATATATATATATATATATATATATATATATATATATATATATATATATATATATGTGGTAGTGTGGTAAGGAACCAGGTGGACCATAACGCACCAGAGTACTCAATACTTAGGGTAGTAAAGTGGGTAATAGGAGAAAGTGTTTAACCCCGACGGCAGAGCTCAAGCCGTTTCGACGGCTATTTCTGGACTCCAGAAATAGCCGTCGAAACGGCTTGAGCTCTGCCTTCGGTGTTAAACACTTTCTCCTATATATATATATATGTATATATATAGTGTACGCCCGGCATTCGCGAAATTTTTCTTAGAACCTAACTAATAATTGTTCGTGGAAACCACTGTATATTCGCGGGATCGTAAATATCTTCCGCGATCTTTTTAATGAATTTTTTTTCTGGCAATATACCGCATTTGACGGCCTATTGGACCTCTGATAAGACGCTCCCTCTTTTTTAAATTATATTTTACGTTATATGTTGACGTTATAGATCACGTCCAATATTCGCGGGGGCTCTAGGAACTTAACCCCGCGAATGTCGGAGGACAACTGTATATATACTTATATATGTATATGTATATATATATATATATATGAAAATTTGGAAACGGGAGAATTCTAAACGCAGAAAATAACAGTAATAACGGTCGATCATTATAGAAAATAGCTGAGAAAATCATATAATACAACGGCTGCAGCCTGATGATGTCCATCATCGTGTCATGCGTCTGATAGGTGGTGTTGAGTATGGGTTTAGGCATTGTCTTTGATTCAGTTTGTGAATAACATTGGTCTGGTGTGGATTTGTTTACGTTCAAAGTTAGGTAATTATGTGTATGTAATGCGGGTGTATGCATTTGTCTTTGTTTATACACATGTATATATGTACAGATATACATGTCTATATGCATATATATATGTACTTATGTGATGCCCAATTAATTAATTCACATTTCTATCGCCTGCATTGTTATGCAAACTAGATAGACGACAAGTTTAGTCCTGACCGAGGTTCTGTACCCTATAAATAGCAATAAACTATATTGAACTGTCTAAGCAACTATGTATCCACTCAATTATTTAATTACTGTATATTTTTCTCATCAACATATTCTGTCTATCTATCCAACATCTACACAATGGGTCTATATATACAGTCAACATCTGCTTATTGTCTTTAAAGACATACAACAGTCTTCATCCCAAAAATTGGGAATTTTCTCAAACAGCGTTGATGTTCTAAAGTCCCTCTCCCTCCCACGCTTCTCATTGTCTCTCACCTCCTCTCTACCGTGCTCGGTTCATACAAGTTAATCCATAAACTGTCTGGAGCATCTCATAAGTTTTTGTAGCATTTTTGCCCAGTTTAACACAACACTTTATTGCATAGCGAGCTTCCAAACTGTCTTCACGTCCCCATTGCATTCTGTAAACTAGTCAACTGTGACAAACAGTGTTTAGTAAGGTGTGTTCAAATTGATGTTACAGTTGTCTCCTATAGTCTGAAATAACAAAAATTGGCAGGTCAATTTATTAGATGTATAGTAATGTTACACTAAAATTACAATAACCTAGGACAGTTATAACTACCTCTCTACCTCTTCTAAAAAAAAGTCTCAAAACTTCTGTCTGGAATTCACTTTGTATATATATGTATCACTAAAAAAGAACGCGACGAGTGGAAAGATGCTGTGCTGAAAACGACTTGTCCAACCCATGCAAGCATGGAAAACCGGGCATAAAAACGATGATGATGACGATCACCTACTAAAAGTTCAAAATTGACATCAACTGTATTAACTCTTAACATCCTGTATCGCATGAAACCGTATTAACAATACATGAAAATAACAAAAGAGCATTATATTTACCCTAAGGGCAGTGGATTGGCAGTATCGATAGAGGGTCGGACGCCATGCTTTTGACGCATAGAGGTACGGCCTTTGCCATTCTGAGTTCAAATCCCGCCGAGGTTAACTTAGCATTTCATCCTTACTGGGTCGATAAAATAAAGTACCAGTAATGCACTGGGTAATTGCTGGCCTTGTGCCAAAAGTAGAAACAATTACGTTTTACCCTAACACCGCAAATTTCACAACAATCTGTCTACTAGTAAACCTATAAACATTTAAATTAACAAACCAGCTTTAGATATCTTGTGCTAGGTGTCATGGAAGAGTCGTTTTAGCTATTTAAAAACTCACAAAAAATCTGTACATTACATTCATCGTTTATTTCTTGGTGTTAAAATGTGGCTTAGTCAGTATACGAGTATGAAGCTGTAACTCCTGATGGAGTCCGTGAGCGCGACAACATGACATGCAACTTATCTTGGATATTTTAAACCTGGTAGAGTCCATCTCTCTCCAGGTTTGAACACAGCTGCTTTCTTTCAGAAAGGACCTAGTCACTGACCCTGGATAAAATTACTCGTCCACATGGTAGTTGTTTTAGTTTTAACACACACCAGTCTCAGATCAAGTCACTTGCCAGACATGTACAACTGTGACTAAAATTACTCTTCCATGCTGTACTCTCAAGCCTCGAATGATCAGCCCCACCCTCAATTATTAATTTTTCTGATTTTTTCCAAACCCCGCGCTCTTATTCCACCCCCATCCTTATTAAATTTTGCTAAACTATCTCAGGCGAAATTTTATTTTAAGTGGTGGTATTCCTGCGACAATTAATTTTCTTTAGAAATTAAAAAACATCATACATGACAAAAAACTATCGGTAGAGGGTCGGGCGCCATGCTTTGCAAGCAAAGAGTTACGGCCCTTTATGGTCTGAGTTCAAATCCCGCCGAGGTTAACTTTGCTTTCATCCTTACGGGGTCGATAAAATAAAATACCAGTAATACACTGAGATTGCTTTCATCCTTACGGGGTCGATAAAATAAAATACCAGTAATACACTGAGATAATTGCTGGCCTTGTGCCAAAAGTAGAAGCAATTATTAGAAATGCTATATGTTATAAAATAAATAGGTTAGGTTGGGATCTCAATATGTAAACTAAACGACTATTTCCGTTTTTTTTAAACTAACGAAGACAACCTAAAAAAATTACCGATTTCCAACCCCCTCCTCGCTTATTCCAATCCCCCGCCTATTATTTGAGACCTGAGAGTAACTGATTTAGTTTCAACACCCCACAGTCACATACCAAGTCACTTGCCAGACAAGTACAACTGTCACTAAAATGATTCTTCCATGCAGTAATTGCTTTAGTTTCAACACAGTCACAGATCAAGTCACTTGCCAGACGAGTATAACTCCAATATTACAGAAAGATGTTAAGAATTACTCTTATCCAAATGTTTCAATCCCAAGTAGTTCTACAAACAAGAAAACTGTGGGAATGTTAGGAGAGTACCACCCTGTTCCCGCAAGTTTTATTTTATAAAAGAAAAATAACCTGTATTATAGTGCCGTTAGCGATCTATGCCCCGAAAATAGAAGTGTATCCAGAAATATCTCCGCTTTAACTTGATGTTTCTTCTCTCCAGTTCAGGAAAACACAACAGGTTTGGTGAGGATAGGTATCCACTTAATAATCAACAGACCAGTTTATCAAGATAAAAAAACAAACTAGCAGCAACAATTTGGAGTGTTAGAAGTTGGGTGGAAAATAATGACCTCAATGTGAGCCAAGGACAACGAGTTCATTTGAGTTCGTTTGATGACTCGGACTTCCTCTTGTTATCATGAAGAATTGGCAGAGGGCAGCTGGAGACGCTGAGAGGGAAATCAAAGAAGATGTGATAGCGATGGAAGTGGTGGCGCTAGTGGTTGTTGTTGTTGTGGTGGTGGTGAAGATGGTGATGATGGCAGTGGTGATGTTAGGGCTGGTGTCGGTGGTGGTGGGTGTAGGGATATAGAGAGGGTGAAATAACAGTTGGTGCATTAAGTATGGACTGAAAAGTGTTTAGGGTGTTGGGATGGGGGTATATTATAATATGTCGGCTAATTGTTCGGCTGTTTCGGTTGGCAAGTGGCTTTCTAAGTAAAAAGCACCGAAGACTCATTACTTAAAAGTTCGGACTTCTACTGACCCTACAACTCACCGACTTTCTCACCCTCATTTTGTTTGCTTTCCTTTTCGCCAAATTCCGACTCTCAGCAGTTCCCACATCTCACTACTGAAAATGGCTTATCATACACTTCCTCCTCCTCCTCCCCCTCCTCCACACCCTTCCAACACACCATTCCAGTTGATCCAGACCAAACACCACTGCGTGACGTCAATGCTATTTCCTACGCCTATTTCACCAACTCCACTCACTTATTCCTTTACACACATATTCACACACATACATACTGAAACATGCACATACACAAATATACACTTCCTACCCCATTCTCCCTATATCTATATATCTCTCGCTCCTACATATCTGTGTATCTATCTATCTATCTATTTCTCATTTTTCTTTCTAGTTTTTTTTTCAATTTGTTTCCACTTTCTTTCGTTTTTCCCTCCTTTTTACTCTCTCTCTCTCTTTCTCCCTCTCTTTCTCCCTTCCCCTACTCATTCCCATTCTTTCGTTCTTACTTATCTTCTTATCTATTTCCCATTTTTTCTTCGTTTCTCCCTTCTTCCACAGTCATTAAGATGTTGGACAGAAATACTTGGCGCTATTCTTTCCAGTTCTCTCCCTTGTCAGTTCAAATCCTGTCCAGGTCCGTTTTAGAACCTTCATTTGGCCTTCATTAAAAACTATTCTTACTGTTTTTTTTTTATCTACATTGATTGTTACATGTTTCAACTCTCTCTTCTTCTTCTTTCTCTCTCTCTCTCTCCCTTCTTCTTCTTCTTCTTCTTCTTCTTCTTCTTCTTCTTCTTCTTCTTCTTCTTCTTCTTTCTCCCTTTATTCTTCTCTCTCTCTCTCCCCTCCTTTCTCTCTCACTCTCTTCTTCTCCCTCTCACTTCCATTCACTACTATTACTCTATCTCTCTCTAATAATCCACCCCTCATTACACCCGCATTCTCATATCTCAAGCTCTTTCCTTCTTCTTTCTTTATCATTTCTGCCACACCCACCACTACCACATCCACCACTTCCACCACCACCACCACCACCACTACCACTACCACATCCACCACTTCCACCACCACCACCACCACCACCACCACCACCACCGCCGCCGCCACCACCACCACTACGACATCCACCACTTCCACCATCACCACCACCACTACAACCACCACCACCACCACCACACCTCCACCACCATTACCACCACCACCACCACTACCACCACCCCTACCACCACCACTACCACCACCACACCTCCACTACTACCACCACCCCTACCTCCACCACCACACCACCACACCACCACCACCACCACCCCTACCAACACGATCACCACCACCACACCACCACACCACTATCACCACTAACATCATCACCACCACCACCACCACCACCACTACCACCGCTACTACCCCCACCCCACCCCCACACCACCACACCACTATCACCACTAACATCATCACCACCAACATCACCGCCACCACCCTATTTCTACCCAATAATTGTTATCTTCGGTTTCTCTGTTTCCTAGCTCAATGTTATCAGTAGGGGATTATAGGGGGAGGGGTGGGGGTATGAAGGGAGAGAGTGAGGGAAGGGGTGAAGTAGACATCCAGTCCATCGGAGAGGCTGGAGCTGTGGGTGGTGGTAGGGTGGATGACCATTCCGGGTGGCCATTTCTCTCTTATCAGTTAGAATAAAGACACTCAGTTACCTATGGGTAACTGACATGTACAGACCAACAAACGCCGCCGCCCAGTTCGAGGAAGGGGACCTGTGTCTACTAGAAATAGCAGCTAAATCTCATTCAATTCACAAACTGTCTTTCAAAAGAGAAAAAAAAAGAATGAAGTAAAAGAGACATTAGATTGTGTGTATGTATGTATGTATGTATGTATGTATGTATGTATGTATGAATGTATGTATGTATGTATGTATGAATGCATGTATGTATGGTCCCGTCATTCCTGATAGAATCGTAGGGACGCCGTATTGACTTGCGGCGTTTCTTGGGCATTTTAAGCCCCCCCCCCTTCCCTCTCCAGGCTGAGTACAGCAGATTTCTTCCAAAAAAAGATAGAAAGTGAGAGAGAGGGGAAATGAAGAATCACCCCAGTACTAGACTGGTACTTTTTTTTATCGACCTCGAAAGGATGAAAGGCAAAGTTAACCTCGGTGGGAATTGAACTCCGAGAGCAGAGGGCCGGAACGAATACCATAAAGTATTCTATCTGACGTTCGTTCTAACGACTTTGTCAATTCGCCGCCATTGTTCCAGGATACAGAATCTAACAACTACAGACATGATGTTATCATGGCTATAATATCTTTGATATATGTTTTCTTGGTTAGAGCTGACCTAGGGTTAAACAAGAAACGTAGACAGAGTCAGATGGAGCAGTGAATTGGCAGAGTCGTTAGAATGTCAGATAGAATGCCTTGCGTTCCGAATCTATTCTCTCTGGGGTCTAATCCCGCAGAAGTCAACTTTACATTTTATTCTTTCGAAGTCAATAAAAAAAAGTAACAGTCTAGTACTGGGATCTCTCTCTCTCTATCTCCCCCACCTCTCTCTCTCCCCTCTCTCTATCTCCACCCCCTCTCTCCCTCTCTCTCTCAGAAATCAGTTGTGTTCAGATCTGGAAGAAGATAGGCTCCACCAGTTTTACAATGCTCGGGATACGCCGTATGTCACTCCGCTCTCCCCACACGACTCCATCAGGAGTTACACAAATTCACGCATGTATACATAATGTATACATAATTGTTTCTACTTTTGGCACAAGGCCAGCAATTATCCCAGTGCATTACTGGTACTTTATTTTATCGACCCCATAAGGATGAAAGGCAAAGTTAACCTCGGTGGGATTTGAATTCAGATCGCAAAGGGACGTAACTCTATGCTGCAAAGCATGGCACCGACCCTCTACCGATACTGCCAAATGAGA
>OZ024746.1:15599556-15687056 GCA_964016885.1 Eledone cirrhosa | reverse complement strand
CTCTCTCTCTCTCTCTCTCTCTCTCTCTATCTATCTATCTATCTATCTCTGTATATTTTGCACCTATCAGAAACTAGACTTTACCCCACCTGATATCTATTTTCCTCTCGTCCTTCCTGTCTTTCTTCTGCCTCCCTGTTATTCCTGTCTTCGTACCTACAACTCTAGTCCAAAATTATATATTATCTATATTTCACATTTTCTCTAAGCTGTCGTACACCACGTCTCTATCTCTTCCCTTTCACTTGATTCACATTTCTTTGCAGCATTTATTTGTTTGTATTTTTTGTCTTTATTTATTTGTATAATTCGTTGAAAGGCACAACTTGTCCTGTGTTTCCCTGTTTTGTTGCATCCCAATCTGCACTGGAAGGAATAGTACCAACCTAAATATTCATCGAAACTATAGTGATTTCCAGAGGCTAACTGTTCATTTTCCCATTGTTTTACCATCTTTGTCTTGCGTGCTCCCTTTATATATATATATATATATATATATATATATAGGAACGAGTAGGACCCCGACGGCTGAGCTCAAGCCGTTTCGACGGCTAATTCTGGACTGGAATTAGCCGTCCAGAATTCAGTCCAGAATTAGCCATCGAAACGGCTTGAGCTCAGCCGTCGGGGTCCTACTCGTTCCTATTACCCACTCTACTACCCTAAGTATTGAGTACTTTGGTGCGTTATGGTCCACCTGGTTCCTTACCACATTTCCTTCGTTATATATATACACACACACATATATATATATATATATATATATATATATATATATATATATAGTTAATAAATTAAACAAGCAAAACACAGGAGGAAATTTTTACACAGTTGTATTAGGTTCACGCTTGGTGGAAGTGGAGGAGGTTTCATATATATATATATATGTGTGTGTGTGTGTGTGTGTGTGTGTGTGTGTGTGTGTGTGTGTGTAAACACACACCGTTTCTATATTTCCAGTGAAGTTCTGTGTTGTTACATCGATACAGCAAACGTCATCATTTACTCTGGACTTTCGTCAGTTACGACGAGGATTGTTCCAGTTGTTCGAAGATCGAAACAGCCAGCTCATAAAATTAACGTGTGACTAAGCATTCTACAGACATATACACCCTTAACGTAGTTCTCGGGGAGATTCAGTGTCACACAGCATATGACAAGACTGGTCCTTTGAATTATAGATACAACTCATTTTTTTGCCAGCTGAGTGAACCGGAGTGCGCGTGAATAAAGTGTCTTGCTGAAGCTCACAACACACCACCTGGTCCGAGAATTGAACTGACCACTTTACGATCGGAAGCCGAACACCCTAACCACTAAGCCACACACCTTCACTCACCCTTCATATTATTATCTAACATCTATAGCATATAACTACAATCTACTACAGTATAAAGATAAAGAAGACAATTGTGTGTGACCCATTTATTAGGTCTAGTCGATTTCTCTCTCTCTCTCTCTCTCTATATATATATATATATATATATATATATATAGAGAGAGAGAGAGAGAGTGTGTGTGTATATATATATATATACACACACCCTATATATATATATACACACACACACACCCTATATATATATATACACACACACACACCCTATATATATATATATATATATATATATATATATATATATATATATATATATATATATATATATAAGATGTCCCCAAACATGTATACACACTTTTATTAGAATGCTGTTGAGGTGTGTATACATTTTTGGGGGACACCCTGTATATATATATATATATAATTCTATATACCGTATATATATATATATATACAATATTTCTCCTCTCTAACCATACATGTACTTTTTGTCTTTGATATTTGTATTTTGTCTTTATCTCAGCCCACTTTCCCCTTTTCTTGGGATTTTATTCAAAGGCAATGGAATATCTCCATTGTTTGAGTACACACACATACACACACACACATATACATACACACACACTCACACATATACAAACAATCACACACACATACACACGTATACACACAGACACTCACATAAACCCACGCACACAGACACTCAGACAAACACACATATACACACACATATATACGTACACACACACTCACACATATATATACATACACACACACTCACATACACACGTATACACACATACACTCACATAAACACACGCACACAGACACTCACACAAACACACATATATATACGTACACACACACTCACACATATATACATACACACACACTCACTCACACACACATACACACGTATACACACATACACTCACATAAACACACGCACACAGACACTCACACAAACACACATACACACACATATATACGTACACACACACTCACACATATATACACACACACACACTCACTCACACACACATACACACGTATACACACAGACACTCACATAAACACACGCACACAGACACTCACACAAACACACATATATTGTCATAAATTAGGCTATCATCTATGTATGCATATGTATATATGTACACACACACACATTTAACTATGTGTGGTGTGTGTCCATGTGTTTGTATGTATGTGTGTGTGGGTGAGGGTGGGCAGAAGGTATGGGCCAAGGTGGGGGTGCTAGTTGTGATAAAGACTTTGAAGGGGTGGACAAAAAAGAGAACCATTGGTTTAGTTATATACCCCTATCTACACCATATACACAACAATGTCATCTATATACCCCTATCTACACCATATACACAACAATGTCATCTATATACCCGTATCTACATCATGTAGACATTATTTTCACCTATATACCCGTAACTACAACATATACACAACATTCTCTCCTATATACCCGTTACTACATCGTGAACGTACACAACATTCTCTCCTATATACCCGTTACTACATCGTGTATGTACACAACATTCTCTCCTATATACCCGTTACTACATCGTGAACGTACACAACATCCTCTCCTATATACCCGTTACTACATCGTGTATGTACACAATATCCTCTCCTATATACCCGTTACTACATCGTATATATATACACAGGATTCTCTCCTATATACCCGTTACTACATCGTGTATATACACAACATTCTCTCCTATATACCCGTTACTACATCGTGAACGTACACAACATTCTCTCCTATATACCCGTTACTACATCGTGTATGTACACAACATTCTCTCCTATATACCCGTTACTACATCGTGAACGTACACAACATCCTCTCCTATATACCCGTTACTACATCGTGTATGTACACAATATCCTCTCCTATATACCCGTTACTACATCGTATATATATACACAGGATTCTCTCCTATATACCCGTTACTACATCGTGTATATACACAACATTCTCTCCTATATACCCGTTACTACATCGTGTATGTACACAGGATTCTCTCCTATATACCCGTTACTACATCGTGTATATACACAACATCCTCTCCTATATACCCGTTACTACATCGTATATATACACAACATCCTCTCCTATATACCCGTTACTACATCGTGTATATACACAACATTCTCTCCTATATACCCGTTACTACATCGTGAACGTACACAACATCCTCTCCTATATACCCGTTACTACATCGTGTATATACACAACATCCTCTCCTATATACCCGTTACTACATCGTGTATATACACAGCATTCTCTCCTATATACCCGTTACTACATCGTGTATATACACAGCATTCTCTCCTATATACCCGTTACTACATCGTGTATATACACAGCATTCTCTCCTATATACCCGTGACTACATCGTGTACGTACACAACATTCTCTCCTATATACCCGTTACTACATCGTGTACGTACACAACATTCTCTCCTATATACCCGTTACTACATCGTGTATATACACAGCATTCTCTCCTATATACCCGTTACTACATCGTGTATATACACAGCATTCTCTCCTATATACCCGTTACTACATCGTGTATATACACAACATCCTCTCCTATATACCCGTTACTACATCGTGTATATACACAGCATTCTCTCCTATATACCCGTTACTACATCGTGTATTTACACAACATCCTCTCCTATATACCCGTTACTACATCGTGTATATACACAGCATTCTCTCCTATATACCCGTGACTACATCGTGTACGTACACAACATTCTCTCCTATATACCCGTTACTACATCGTGTATGTACACAACATTCTCTCCTATATACCCGTTACTACATCGTGTATATATACAGCATTCTCTCCTATATACCCGTTACTACATCGTGAACGTACACAACATCCTCTCCTATATACCCGTTACTACATCGTGTATATACACAACATCCTCTCCTATATACCCGTGATTACATCGTGTATATACACAGCATTCTCTCCTATATACCCGTGACTACATCGTGTACGTACACAACATTCTCTCCTATATACCCGTTACTACATCGTGTATATACACAGCATTCTCTCCTATATACCCGTGACTACATCGTGTACGTACACAACATTCTCTCCTATATACCCGTTACTACATCGTGTATATACACAGCATTCTCTCCTATATACCCGTTACTACATCGTGTATATACACAACATCCTCTCCGATATACCCGTTACTACATCGTGTACGTACACAACATTCTCTCCTATATACCCGTTACTACATCGTGTACGTACACAACATCCTCTCCTATATACCCGTTACTACATCGTGTACGTACACAACATTCTCTCCTATATACCCGTTACTACATCGTGTACGTACACAACATCCTCTCCTATATACCCGTTACTACATCGTGTACGTACACAACATCCTCTCCTATATACCCGTTACTACATCGTGTACGTACACAACATTCTCTCCTATATACCCGTTACTACATCGCGTATGTACACAATATCCTCTCCTATATACCCGTTACTACATCGTGTATATACACAACATCCTCTCCTATATACCCGTGATTACATCGTGTATATACACAGCATTCTCTCCTATATACCCGTGACTACATCGTGTACGTACACAACATTCTCTCCTATATACCCGTTACTACATCGTGTATATACACAGCATTCTCTCCTATATACCCGTGACTACATCGTGTACGTACACAACATTCTCTCCTATATACCCGTTACTACATCGTGTATATACACAGCATTCTCTCCTATATACCCGTTACTACATCGTGTATATACACAGCATTCTCTCCTATATACCCGTTACTACATCGTGTACGTACACAACATTCTCTCCGATATACCCGTTACTACATCGTGTACGTACACAACATTCTCTCCTATATACCCGTTACTACATCGTGTACGTACACAACATCCTCTCCTATATACCCGTTACTACATCGTGTACGTACACAACATTCTCTCCTATATACCCGTTACTACATCGCGTATGTACACAATATCCTCTCCTATATACCCGTTACTACATCGTGTATATACACAATATCCTCTCCTATATACCCGTTACTACATCGTGTATGTACACAATATCCTCTCCTATATACCCGTTACTACATCGTGTACGTACACAACATCCTCTCCTATATACCCGTTACTACATCGTGTGGAAGCCGCATGGCCGAATGGATCCGGGTTCAAATGTTTGAAAGTCCGTTCGATAGAGTGCTACATGCTATGTAAACCCGAATCTCCCTGAGAATTACATTTCATTCCACATAAATGTACCACTGTTAAAATATTGGACGACTCCTTTCAATAGAGGCTTACGTTTCACATCAAGCCTGTGGCTATTATCAGCTGTGTGTGTGTGTGTGTGTGTGTGTGTGTGTGTCTGTCTGTCTGTACGCACGTTCGCATGTATTTATGCATACACGTATGTACGAATATATGTATGTACGCATGTGATATGATTGCATGTATGTATGTATTTATATATATATATATATATATATATACACGCATTTGTGTGTGAATGTATTTATGCTTGTATGTGTATGCACATATGTATGTATGCATGCCCCCCCCCCCCCCGACGTATATATATGTACATACATACATATGCACATATATATATATGTGTGTGTGTGTGTGTGTGCATATGTGCATATATATGTATATATATATATATATATATAAATATATGTAAATACCTACATACACACAGAGGCATATATATATATATATATATATATATATATAAATACCTACATACACACAGAGGCATATATATATATATATATAAATATATGTAAATACCTACACACACACAGAGGCATATATATATATATATATATATATATATATATATATATATATATATATATATATATATATATATATGCCTCTGTGTGTATGTAGGTATTTACATACATATATATATAGGTGTGTGTGTATGTGTCAGTATTTGTGAGTTTTTGTGCTGCTTTTAACATATCAGTTTCTGGAAGACGTCAGGGAGAAATATCTAAAGAATGGAGATGTATTCGAGAAAAAAGAAGAGAAGAATGGCGGAGGATTTAGTAGGATGTTCTAGAATCTAGATTGTCGAATTGGAGCTCGTCCTCGTTACAGTTTATCTCTTCACGTGTTGCCAAATTCTCAAGGACTTCTCACAGGACACGTCTGAAAGTCGCCTGTTTTAACCCGAAATGATAAAGACATATGATAACAATATACTACCCCCCCCCCCCCTCCTCGTCCCCTTACTTACCTCATTCGCTAACAAACACCACTCTTTTACATTTTGATTATTCTTATCTCTGCTCTACTAAGGTTCAAGTGTCGAGCTCAACTCGACAGTGAGTGTGGTGTGAGTGCAACCGTCAGTGCTGGCTTACATTCACGGTGAATTGGCAGTATCGGTAGAGGGTTGGACGCCATGCTTTCTAGCATATTTACGTCCCTTTACAGTCTGAGTTCAAATCCCGCCGAGGTTAACTTTGCCTTTCATCCTTAAGGGGTCGATAAAATAAAGTACCAGTAATGTACTGGGTAGTTGCTGGCCTTGTGCCTAAAGTAGAAACAATATTATATAGAGGGGTACATATATATATATATATCTATATAATATATAGAGGTCGGTATATATATATATATATATATATATACCTATATAATATATAGAGGTAGGTATATATATATCCCTACATAATATAGAGAGGTATGTTTATATATATATATATATATATAGAGAGAGAGAGAGAGAGAGAGAGAGAAAGGTAGGTGTATATACCTATATAATATAGTGATAGGAGTATATACTGATATAATACAGAGAGGAAGATATATATACCTATATAATATAGAGAAGTAGGTGTATATAACTATGATCAAGACAAAGATATCTTACGTCATTCACACATATATACATGTGTATGTATGTTTGTGAGTGTATATATATCCCCCTTTTTCCTATCCTCGGTCAGTGGGACGCCCCACTGATTCCACACATCGCTTCCATTCACCATGGCCATCCATGATGTTCTTGAACTCCTTTATTGTCTCCTTCTCTGTCTTCTACCAGAGTACCACATAGGTGATTTTTCTCCTCTCCTTCCTCTACAGGTTTTCCTCTCAGTAGGTCGCCAGAGCACTAACTTGTCTTCCACTTCATCATTATGTCTGATGCTGTGACCTGCCAGTCATGCTCTTCCTCTACAGGTTTTCCCATCAGTAGGTCGCCAGAGCACTAACTTGTCTTCCACTTCATCATTATGTCTGATGCTGTGACCTGCCAGTCATGCTCTTCCTCTACAGGTTTTCCAATCAGTAGGTCACCAGAGCACTAACTTGTCTTCCACTTCATCATTATGTCTGATGCTGTGACCTGTCAGTCATGCCCTTCCTCTACAGGTTTTCCAATCAGTAGGTCGCCAGAGCACTAACTTGTCTTCCACTTCATCATTATGTCTGATGCTGTGACCTGCCAGTCATGCTCTTCCTCTACAGGTTTTCCCATCAGTAGGTCGCCAGAGCACTAACTTGTCTTCCACTTCATCATTATGTCTGATGCTGTGACCTGCCAGTCATGCCCTTCCTCTACAGGTTTTCCAATCAGTAGGTCGCCAGAGCACTAACTTGTCTTCCACTTCATCATTATGTCTGATGCTGTGACCTGCCAGTCATGCCCTTCCTCTACAGGTTTTCCTCTCAGTAGGTCGCCAGAGCACTAACTTGTCTTCCACGCCAGAGGACTAACTTGTCTTCCACATTATATCTGATGCTGTTCCTGCCAGTCACATCCTTCCTAGTTGAGCTTTTAATGAAACCTTTGAAAGACCATCATAAAGTTATGAATTTATTACATCATGGCTTCTCCAAGACACATTGAGAGCCATTCTAAGCACTCTGGTGTAGCATCTATCTAATCGTTTCTTTAAGGCTTTCTATAAGTGTCCATGTTTTTGTTTCATAAAACAAAACAGATTCTACTGTAGCCATGAACAATCTAACCTTCAGTCTTCTTGGTAGTATGGAGCACCATATCTTTTTTTCACTTTATGACATACTGTCCACGATAGCAATTTACTTACTACAAAGTCTTTTAGCAGAATTTTTGGGCCAGGATCCTAGATATTTAAAGTTATCAACAACTTTCAACATTTCTCCACCTTTTTTTTTTTACCGTGATATCAACCGGTACATCATGACAGAAGACTTGCAACTCTAATTTTAACATATCAGCTTTTGTTAAATCATGTTACAAATTATATAATAATTCAGAATCTCAGTAAATCCTTTTAAATTCTTCACTAATTAATTAAAATAGAAATATGGTGACGAATTGCATTAGAAATATGGCAACGAATTGGTTAAGGAAATGTTTGAGGCAGGTGACACGACCCGGGATTAGATTTCTTCTTTGTAATGGCTATTTGAAACATTTTACGGGTGTTTTAAGTATTTTAACCATCATTTACCAAGTAAGAGTCACATGTAGTATTTGACACAAAATGTAAACTTACTGCACAAAATTAGATTTAGAACTACAGATGTAGGGGTTAACTGCACATGTGGGAATTAATTACACGTGGAAGGGTTAGCAGCATATGTGGGGATTCACTGTACGTGAAAATAATGACAAAATGATGCAATAATCATGTTTGAGTGTATATGTAAGAATGTATGTATGTGTATATGTATGTTTGTATGTGTGTATATATGCATATTTGTTCGTATGTGTATGTGTGCATGTAACGTATTTGTTTTTGCATAATTCTCAAAACAAGTCTAGTTGTAGGGCTTTATTGAACTTCTTCACTGCCATATCCAGACACGTACCAACACAAAAGAATATCGATCTTGTCTCCACCCCACTTATAAACACAATACAATATCGATCTTGTCTCCCCCTCACATACAAACACAATACTATATTGACTTTAGGTAGCATACATGCAGTAAATGTATATTTGGTTGTTATCAAGCTACATCTGTCAGGAATTGCGACTGGTAGATAGTATCAGCAATGGAAACATTGTCTCCTTGGTCCGAATTGACGTATTCCACCCCACTAGGTAAGTGAATGAGTTCTGGGATCTTGTCAATCGATTCCATATAATAGTGGACATATTGTAAAAATTTGCAATATTAGAGTAAAGACTTCAATATTTAATGTGATGCGATCATAGTAATGTTTTTGACTTTTCAAAACTGTCTTGTTAATGTAGTTCTTGTCGATTGAACTCTGTTATCACGTGATGGTAGATTGTTTCCATTGGTATTTCCATTGCTGATACTATGTTTCTTGGTCTGGTTTGACGTGTTCCACCCAACTCAGTACACGAATGAGGTTTGGGATCTTGTCGATCGATGTATCGATCAAGCTATGACTTTCGTGTTACACAATAGGATGACTGACTACAGTGGGAGATTCTCTAAAAATGGCAACCATCAAAATAATTCGATATTATTATAAAACACCGTTCTTGATTTCAGTGGGAAATAATTATTTTTCCTGTTTTGATTTTTTTTCTCCGTGTTATATCAAACGATCTGACTTTCGAAAATGCCGCAATTGACTTTTTCCTCGGAAAATGGAGGGAGTGACTCTCAGACTTTTCCCCTCACCCCAAAGTTTTCTATACTATTTTAAAATTATTTTTCGTGTGTTATCACCGAATCTGACCCCCAGTCAGAAACGACTTTGTAGAAGGTGGGGTGGAAAGGGTAGAAGATCCTAGGAGCAAATCTATAACCCTCATGCGTTCGGTGGGGTTTTTTTTTTTTTTTCGCGTGTTATCGACGAATCTGACCTCCAAACACGCTAAACCTTAACCGATGTTATGGTAAATGGCATATATCCAAGATATATGCCATTTATATATACTCGTCACCTAATGGTTACAAAGCGAACCTTTTAACCATTCGGCCAGACTGTCCACTTTATTCGGTAATAGAAATAAACATCAACTGGCACTTTTTTTCATTATATTCTGCTATATATATTAATTTTATTTTATTAAAAAAAAGAAATACAGAACTTGAGATATGAAGACTGGTGGGTTTATTTTTGTTTATCTTTTTTTTTTTTTTAATTTAAAATTGTTTTTTCTTTCTTTTTTTTTCTATCAATTAGAATTGTCAGTTTAAGGAAATCGACTTGCTCCATAAATGATAAATTCTACGCCATTGTTGGAGAAGAAATTTCGTGTTGCGAATCGCGTTATTATTTATAGTTAAGCCTGACACACACTATGAATAATTGTAATAAAGTCGTTTTCTTTCTCTCTCTCTTCAAACAAACTAATAAAAACAAAATACTTCTTTTCTCACTTTGGAAGTCTCAATTTAGTAAGAATATGGTCTGTGCAGAAAGAAGATAACAATTTTATAGCAATTTGCGTGCAAGAAATACTCCATGCTAGTAAATTATATTATTAAAGTAAACGTGGCCACCCCCATTGGACAAAAGAAAACAAAACTGTTCTACAGAGTTTCTGGTACACACCAAAAGTAGATTTATATGCCATTTCAATGAAGCTTAGTGTGACCCCACTACGATAAATTTCAATTAAATAGTTTTGATCTGTCAGTTAAAAATAGATTTCCATTTTCGTTTCTACTCAGTTTTCCACAGCCGAAATGGTAAATCCAGGCCAAGAACTCTGATGCACATTTTTTCGACTTCCCATTCCTGCAGTGATTTCTCTCCATTCTTTATCAACTTTTCTATGAAATAAATCATTCTATAAACTATGGGGTTTTATAAGGCAAACATTAGACTACAGTTCTAGTCACGTTAAACAAAGGAGAAACAACGTCAACCGCCTGTTCTGATTAGCAACTCTGTCTACAGTAGATAATTTACCTTGGATGAATGTATCCTAGTAAACTCCATTCTCTACACCGCATGTCAAAATAATCTAGTTTTACTTTCTACTCAAGAGATTAATAAAGTGTTGGGAAGTAGTACAAGTTTCCAGCGAGCTGTGTTTTCCATTTACATTAATTCTTCTTCCAGAGAGGCGACGAAGTGAGTCGTAGGATCGTATGCTCTGCAGTATTCGTCTCGTCCCGGCTCTCCGAGTTCAACTTTGCCTTTCATCCTTTTAAAGTCGATAAAAAAAGTACCTGTCAAGTACTGGGGTCGATTCTTCCTCTATATCGCTCACTTCCTACCTTTCTCTGGAAGAAATCTGCTGCGTTCAGACCTGGTGAGGGACAGGCTACGCCACTACGACTCCATTAGGAGCTACGAGATCATACATTCCTCGTGAGAAAAGGATAAATATCAAAACCACATTTTATTGGCAGAATCGTTAGTGCATTGGATGAAATGCTTTGTTGTATTTCGTTACGAGCCTCTGCGTTCTTGTTTCGAATTTCGCCCAGGTCAACTTTGCCTTTTATCGTTCCGAAAAGTGACCTTGTTGTCAGCAGTCATAGGTGTGCTAGGTGTCCCATAGGAGAGAGTATCGAGAGAACACGTATTAGACATGTCTGTAAGATGTGATCCCACCTAACGCTGTCGAAGGTGTTTCGCATGTCCAGCTGTATTAAGAGGCGAGGTGAAGGAGACGTGTGCCCAATGAAATGCTTAGCTGCATCAGCAGCCGCCTCACATCCACACTTAACTCCCAGTGAGTTAGACAAGGCTTAATACCTCGGTCAGGTCATCAAATACAAACATGTAGGCTATCATAGCCGCAAGGTGTCCCTCACTGCATTGGATGGATATCTTCGTTAGTTAGGTTAGCTAAGAATAGAAGGTAACGGGCGAGGTTGACACGCAGCAGACTGTTCATTAGAACAGTAATGAACAGAAGCAGACGTACCCCCGCCTCCCTCAGATTAGATCTTTGTTGGCTATTTACTCCGTCACTGCTGCTCCCTCCCTGGGGTGGAGCTCAGGGTAGGTACCACGTCTTCACTGGACGTGATGGTAATGTCACTATATAAATATATGTCTGTGTCTTTCAATCAATTTAAACACATCACTAACCTGCCATCCACCATAAATATCAACCGACAAAAACTGCCTCTCCCTCTCAATCCAATGATTTATGACCATATACGAATTGTAGAACATATCAACCAACACCAATATGGGATAAGATACAAACCAACTCCAACACTGCAGACGATATAGGTCAACAATATTGAATAAGATACAAAACAACTCCAATATTGGACAAGATATCGACCAACATCTCAATACTGCAAATTATATGGGTCAACATGGAGATCAACAATATTGGATATCATATAGACCAACACCAATATTAAAGAGACAGAGACCAACTTTGATGTCCATCCACCAACATGCTGTTTTTTCCACTTCTCTCTCTCTCTGACACACACACAGTGAACACGAGAAAAAGTACTTGTAACCCGGTAGCTTATTTAGGATGACCTAGTGGACTTTCATTTGAGAATCAACACCTGGTCGGTTCCCCTGACAAGAAAAGATTGAGGAAACTTCTAACAGACTACTAAAGAAACTCTCATATATATAAATATATATATATATACACACACACACACACATACACATGCACGAAAGATTGACATCCACAACAGACATATCCTACTGGTTGTAACCAGTAAAAAAAAAGCAAAACACACACAACATTCATTGGCAAATATCGATCAATGCCTTGCTGTATATCTGACAACATAAATACACCACTCGACAGACAGACAGACAAGTATATATTGTAAAGTTTACAATTTCACATAAACAAGTCATTAACACTTTTGTATAATTGTTTATTATTTATTTTTGTTAAACTATTTCATTAAAAACATTATCCAATGGCAACTTAGCAATGTCTTTTTTTTTCTAACTTTTTCTTTTGTTATTTCATTTTTCTTTTTTTTTTTTTCTCACAAATAGTTTTTGTGGTCCAGATAACAAGCTAGGTGAAGTTGGAGGGGGGAGAAGGAGGATGGGGAGCCGGGGTAAATTATAGTAAAAACAAGGAATTGGAGATGGTGGGGGGCAAAGAAGAGAATAACACACCAAGACAACAGCTAACTTTGTAATATAGCACCAGATTTAAGAAGTGGAATTTAGGGTTGGAATTAAAAGTTAGCAAACTCTATTAGGGCAAATCAAGGTTCCAACATGATAGATGGTAATGAAATATATTTAAACAGATTAGAATGTTACAATAGGCAGGTAATGTAATTATATTAGAAGCTTATGAGAAGACCAGAGAGGACAAATAATGAAGATTATGAATATATATATATATATATATATATATATATATATATACACACACACACACATATATACAGGGTGTTGCAAAGAATGCATACACACTTTGATTACCTGTACAGGCGATATTTATTAGAATGCTGTTGAAATGTGTATACATTTTGGGAACACTGTGTGTGTGTATACAGAGAGAGAGAGAGATAGATAGAGAGAAAAGTGGATGAGATATTACTAGTTAAGACCAATAAGATCATGATTTAACTTAGTTCTCTTACCTCTTATTCTATAGAAAAGAAGAATGTAAATATTATAAAGATTTTTATTGGCTATTGAAACAGTAAAAACTCAACAGTAGGACAGACAGTCCTTGTTATAATAATAATAATAAATTAACCAATGTTTGCAGTAGTTAAGTGGAATAGAGAATAGGGACTTCATCTAAATCAATGAAATTACTTTCTAAGTAATTCGAAGAGAAAAATTTGGAAATTGAGGAATTAGGGACCAACAGATAAATCACATGACACCAATGAGAATTGAACAGCCATGGATTGGAGCTGCTTCTAATATTGTTGTCTTGTTTTCTATATAATAGTGGAACCTGTAGCTTTAGTTGTCCGAGACAGTGGTGGTGTTATCATTATTGATATTAGTAGTAATAACAGGTTAAGCAGTGAAAGCTAAAATCACACAAAATCTTCAAGGTTGGGGAGAGAAGGAGAAATAAGAAGGAGGCCATTCACTTTATACATAAAATTTCAACCAGGTAAGCAAACATCTAGATGAACTAGATTAATGGCAGGTGCCATGAAACAACATCTTTAGCCATAATTATTGTCTCTTTAAGATGTTTACATATAATATCATCATCATTATCATCACCATAAAAATCCTTCAAGGATTACACAACACAACACAAAAAAAAAAGAAGAAAAATGGCCAGCAAAATTTAAAACTATTGGGCTATAATTCTAAAAACTCAAAATCCAACAGTTTTTTTATAATTATTATTTGTGAAATGATTAACACCACAACACACACCATGCTAATAATAATAATAATAATGTTATTTATTCCTGCAGGTATTCACAGCACTGAGGAACCAAGAATTGAAAACAGAAAAACAAGGTAAAGAAAAAAAAAAAAAAAAAAAAAAAAAAAGGAAAATAATCAAAAATAAACTAGATTCAGTGTTAAACAACACTTTTTATAGGTATCTATGTATGGATATCACAGCACCTCTGCCCTCTTTCAAGTTATCAGCAAGTTTCTTGATATAATAATATAACATATTTATTTTGGCAACTAGAAACCAAAGCATACGATTGTATTTTGACCACAGATACAGATTTCAATGTCTGACATTATAGAAGAAGAATATTAAAGGTTTCTTAATATAGGGGATGGGATGGAAATGGGAAGTTTTGTCATCCATGCCTTTCCCAAGGGCAATTTACCAATGGTATGTGTGAAACAGTTCTAACCGGGAATCAATGAAGGAGCTGTAGACATGGCTTACAACCTACTTCATGGCACTTGCACGTGCTACAATAATAATAGTAATAATAACAATAATAATCAACTAGCAATAACCATGCCTCAGATAACCCTCATAGGCTATGGTACTGCCTCTCTGTAATAGTAATATCATGAATAATTTTCAACTAGCAATAACCACACCTCGGATAAACATCATTGGCTATGGTATAGCATTTAAATAATAATAATAATAATAATAATAATAATGGAATCGCATTATTTTAGAAAAATTGAAAATCCATGCCATCTTCACACAATGTTGGATATATTTTTGATTAGGTAGGAAACAAAATGGAATGGTAGAAGACTGGAATGCTTCAGCACTGTGCAACTGGGAGGAGGTGGTGATAGGGTAATTACTGAACTAGGAAGTAAGGGTGGGGATGATAGTCTAATTATTGAAAAGGTTGACAGAAGGGAAGAAAAAGAGAGGGGAGGAGGGAATTAAATCAAATTTTGTTTTTTTTTTCTCTTTTTTTATGGTAAAAAAATATTTTGGAATGGTAAATATAATTGGCAGAATGGGAGGGGAGGGGGGGGGGGGGAAAGGCACCATAAGGAAATATGTTTGGACGTGTCACTTCTGATACATATATATATACACACATATATATATATAGATATATATATATATATATATATATATATATATATATATAGATATATATATTTGTAACATTATAAGAAAAAATGGAATTTCTCAAGAAACTTGTGATATGTGTGTGTAAGCGTGTGTATATGTGTGTAAGTGTGTGTATATGTGTGAAAATGAGAAAGAATGCAAACACTTTTTTGGATATATGCTATATTTCTTATATTTCATTTTTATTGAAATGCGTATGTGTCATATATATATATATATATATACACACACACACACACGGATAAATTCCTGGCTCGATCGCTGCTACAGGGGCCTAGCTGGAGGCCCAACTTTCCAAATTCTTTTTATAGGGCTTAGAAAAACTGAAGGACTTCTGCAATAATTTCTTTTACCAAAACCAGGAACTTTTCAGCAGCCCCTCATCTGTATGTGTGTGTGTATATATATATATATATATATATATATATATATATGCATATATACATCAACAGTCGATCAACTTTCGTCAAATCGGACCGAGGAAACAATGTTTCTTCTGTTGGTCTTTCAAAGTGTTGATACTTTCTACCGGTCGCAACTCCAGGTAGAAGTAGCAACGTGAAATAAAGTGTCTTGCTCAAGGACATAACGCATCGCCCGGTCCAGGAATCAAACTCACAACCTCACGATTGCAAATCCAATTCTCTTACCATTCAGCCACAAGCTATATATATCACACAAACGCATATATATCATTATTATATAAAGTATAAAATTGTTGACGACAGTCAACATCTCAAATATCTGCATATTCCGTTAGAGCAACAACAACAACAACAAAGCCCATTTTCACCTTAGAAGACTGTAACTGTAGGCAAAGGATATTGTTGAGAGAATTAACAGACTTTCTTGCCAGGAGGAATATGGCATAAAGCTGAAGACATCTCTTTGGCACTATGACAGTGCTGGGGAATATTCAGACACACACACACGTGTGTGTTGTGTGTGTATATACATTATTATACACAAGGCACTTAAAGTGAAGAATTTCAAATCATTTTTAAAAATATTTTTGCACAGCATTCATCAGGTTTTTTTTTTCTAAAACAATTTCAGTATTAAAAATAAAATAAAGGCACCAATTCTATTTGACTCTTGAATCCTAGAAATTTGTTTGTATGACCCTTTCCATTCTTTTTCCAGGTCTTGGAATTCTAAATACAGCACCAAAGAAATCAAAGAACTTATAGAATATATTAATGTGTACAAAACAGTAGGGCTGTGAAGAGAAACTCTGGAGATGAAGGAAGGTTTTAAATCCTTATGTGAAAACAAGACAAATTAATTCAAGAGCACTGTCAGAGTTTGGTTCAAGTTTCAGAGAATTTTGAGCCAGAACAATTGGACAATGACTCTTTACAATAGGTTTACATGAAAAGGAAGACATGCATTAATTGTGTTAAAACAGTGAACACTAAGAAAATTTGTGCAAATGAGTATTTGCATGAATATCCAACCCAACCCAAGCCCAAATGGTAGTTTGGATGCAAATGGTATAAAAGTGTAAAAGAGAAAAAAAGGTATTAGTAATAGTGGAACCAAGCAAAAATGAAGTTTGTAGACTCCTCTATGACAGTATGTGGATTGGCATATTAATTTACAAATTCTTTGGAAAAATTACTAATTAACAAAAATAATACAACTAATAAATCAACTTATCTTTTAGTAGGTGGCACCTACATCACTAAAACTGATGCAAAACTCTAGTTGGCTGCAGCAATACTAGTTAATCAAGTTTGAACAGTGGACGGTCTATTTTACGCGTCGTTGGGGGACACAGAAACCAGCTGTAGTGGAATATACATGGTCAAATTTGAATTTCAAATGGTTAATACTTCCAAAAGGTAAGGTGATAGATATGAAACTTATCAAGTTAGCCATACTTGCTTAACTTAGTTTATCAAACTGAAGGTAGGTACAATTGAACCAAGCTCAACTGAGCAGTTAGCAGATAAATTATCTCCTCAATCATAAATTTAGATGGATGGTACAAGAACATTTCTGAAGTACGATCATGTGGTTTACTTTCACAGCTTTTCTACATTTGGAAAAAGGGGCTGGGTGGTTTTAAGGGCAAGCATTATTTTATCAACTACTATCTAAAATGTATACAGCTACGCATTCTACTGAAACAATTATGTTCCAATAACAGATTTCTAAATACATCTATCTATCCGAGTTTAAATCCCCACCTCCCGCACACACATACAAAGGCCATATATTATTGGAAAGCCCAGGTAAAAATATCTGATATGTTACTCTGAAAAATATCAGATTAGGCCATGTATATAATATACACATCAGTCACGCAGCTGAACTGTGACTGAAAGATAGCAGCAGGCTATTGGCAACCCCTACAATTTAGAACCCTCAGATATATCTAAAGACTTGAGTTCCATGGCAGTAGGATATAAGCAACCCCTGCAATTTAAAACCCTTGTGATCCAATAAGTCATCAATTTTTCTTTGGTCTTCAGATGATTGAAAGTTATTGTTTATACAATTGTATTTCATTTTTTTTTAATGTAGGGGTGGGGACTGACCTAAGAAAAATAACACAGAACATAATTTAAAAAAACAAAGCAAAAAAAAAAAAATTAAAGTATATTTAAAAAAAATCCACTAAGTTTGAAACATCGAAGTGATGAGGTGTAAACAACAACTACATCAATGATAACTGAGAAAAGATCACCATCATCATCATTATGTAGAAATATATTAAAAGGTGACACTCTAATTTCTGTTGTTATATTTCCGTCATTTTAATTATTTCAGTTGTCTCTAAATATTATTAACACAATTCCTCAGCAGAAAAAAAAAAAGAAAAGAAAAAAAAAAAAAATCAATCAAATTTTTAAAAAATGAAAGAAATAACTCATGCCCTGTGTAAAATGTTTTGAAAAGTGGGCTTGGAAGGTAGTCTTCATGGCATAGAAACAATAATGTAACCAAGAAATTGAGTGTGTCAAAGCTAAAATGGTTCATACACACATGCATACAATATAATTATGAAAAAAATATATATATATTTATATATTGATGTTTTGTTTTATATCTTTTACAGCTGCCTGGAATGGTAAGTGGATGGGCAATTTATGGAAAGTTAGCAACCACCAGAGCACCAAAAATAGGAATTTCAAATTGAGCCTATAGAACTGGATGGGGACGGGTTAGGGGGTGGTTGGCTAACCCCATAAATTAATTAAAAAATAAAATACAAATTAGGATAAGATCTCTTTAAATATATTTTTTCTTGATAAATTATGGAAAAGATAAATGCCATGTATAGAAATTTATATCTTAATAATGATAATGGTGATATCTTAAATGGACACAAGGCCATAGATTTATAAAGAAGGGACTATAGCTGAACAACCCTAGTAAATAACTGCTACTTACTAACTAGAGAAGATAAGAAGCAAAGGGATGTAACTAAATACCACAAACCGTCATTCTTTCATGTTCATAGTTTCTTGTATTGGCAAAAATATGAGGTCTGGGTGTGGGGTAGAGATAAAATCATAATAGACTTGATTGGTACTTATTGCCCCCGGCAGAAATTTGGGACTCAGGTGTGGGGGAGGGGAAAATAAAGTCATTTTAATATTTAAATAGTCCTGATTGGTATTACTTATCTTGTTGAGCTTACCCTCAGGGCAGAAATTTGGGAGTTGGAAGTAGGATGGGGGAGAAATAAAGTAATTTAAAGACCTGATTGGTACTTATTTTATTGACCCTTGGGTGATGAAGGGCAAAGTTGGATTGGACAGGATTTAAGCTCAAAACATAAAGGAACAATAGAGAATGCTTTATGGTATTTCATTTACATTAGCCACCATCTTAATATTTGTTTCTACTTTAGGGAAAAGGAGAAAGTCAATTATATTGACCTCAGAAAGATTAAAGGTAAAGTTAACTGTAGTGGGATTTAAACAAAGAGCCAGAATAAATACTGATAAGCATTTTGCCTGATGTTCTAATGACTGTTAATCTACTGTACTTACTACAATATCTTTACCTATATATATATATTATAAAGTTGATATTTGGAAAATATATCTTAAATGAATTACCCAAATGCAAAGATATTTTAAAGGGATACAGCTTAAAATGTGATGTAGTTTAATTAATAACCAGATAGCTTCGAGTAAACTGCCCCTTCTATTGTACCGGCAGTGACACATCCAGGGGAAAGGTTAATGGTAGGTAAAAGTTTAAAAATCTAAGGCCCAAATTAGCTGACTCAACCAACATTTCTATAGAAATGGAGACAAAAACTGTGATGGTTGGTTATAACAAACACTTTAAAGCAGTTTTTACTGCCACACACAATCCCTTTGTCTCTCACATACATACACATTCTCTACCTCATATACTGACACACACACATTCTCTACCTCATATACTGACACACACATTCTCTATCTCACATACTGACACACACACATTCTCTACCTCACATACTGACACACACATTCTCTACTTCACATACTGACACACACATTCTCTACCTCACATACTGACACACACACATTCTCTACCTCACATACTGACACACACACAGAAAAGTAACTAGTTGAAATGAATTATTAAAAAAATAATTTTCAAACTTCAGTGATGCAGTGAGTCTTAAGATGCCGATTCAAATCCTTCGGCCAGGAGAAATACAATGAACAAATTTTACATTTGAATGGACGAACATCTGAGTGGCGCGTGGTACGGTGATATTTGAGGTCATCTCCTCTGAAGAATGATTGTCCACAGAGGTCACACCGATATGGCCGTTCACCGGTGTGGTAACGAACATGGCGCTCTCGGTTTGGTTTCGAAGTGAATATTTTGCCACAGTACTCACACACATACCGCCGATGTACCACCGTACTGTGCGACTCAAAGCCATCAAAGTCATTGTATACTTCGCCACAGCCTTTGCAAGTGAAGGGGACATTATTGCGGAAAAGAATTTCAGGGGTCACGACACGTTCAAAACAGGAAGGTCTAGTTCCGCAAAACGTGTTGCGATTTACTTTAGATTCTGACATTGGTGAAGAGGGACTTAATTCTTTCTGGTTTTCAGAGTTTTTAACAGAATCAGAGAGGTTTACAACATCTGAAGTAGCGCTGCTTCCAGTACTGTCGTCATAATCATCAGGATATTCCTGCTTGATATTGATATCTCCATTGGATAGTGGCCGAGGAAATAGCTCCTCAGATGACCTGGCTTGGTTTTCTTCACTTTCTTCATTAATAATTAAATTCGAATCTTCCTCAGCATCTATCCCAGATGCAGCACCACCAAATTCTTGTGTCTCAGCCATCTCGATATCATTCTCATCACCCAAATCTGGTGGCTTATTATTTGATGAATCTGCTTCCTCTACTTTCAATTGACCACTGAGGAAAGACTCTCCATTTGTGATTGAGTTGCTTAAACCAGCTTTCGAGTCGACAGGTTCTTTCTTTGTATTCACCTCATGTATTTCAATATGGCAGCGTAGCAGCTCTTCAGAGACAAATCCTTGGTTACATTCAGTGCACCAGTATTGCTGTGATACATCCGCATCTGCATTTGGCTCATGCACCACCATGTGCTCGCGGAGATTAGAAGGGTAGCGGAATTGTTTGTTACAGAACTGACAGGCATGGGCTTTATTCTGGGCATGGGAGTGCTCATGCCGAATGAACTGTTTGTAGGTTGGTAGTTTATTGTCACAGAAACAACATATGTAAGAAGAAAAGGACGAATCTATTCTGTGCCGCTTTAAATGGATTGTATAGTTAAATGGTTCCTCAAAATTCAGATCACAAGGATCGCAACGGTAGGTCTTTTTGTGGCCGTGAGTCAGCATATGTTTTTGGTACATTAGGGAGTTGATTCCTGTAAAGTTACACAATCTACACTGAAATTCTTTTAGTTCCGGATGACTTTTCTTGTGCTCCATGAACATGTGTGTATTGTTGAACCCTTCACCACACTGTGGACAGACATGCATCAACTTACAGCTGTGTTCATTCAACATATGATTAGCCAGGCATGACCGATCCATGTAACCCTTTCCACACTGGTTGCAACGGTATGGCTTATCATAATTATGCTTTAACAGATGGAATTTCAAATCATCTTTCCGTGTAAAACTGCTGGAGCAGATATTGCACGTGTATGGTTTGTAGCCTGTATGGAGTCGAATGTGGCGTTTCAGGTTGTTACGGGCAGTGAATGTCCTGTAACAAATATTGCAGGTAAAAACTGAATGTTCGGCAAGGTTATGTTTTTCAAAAGTATGAGCATCTGGCAGAACAATGTCACAGCGTTTACATGGAATGGAAGTTGGGGTACTAGCAGACATGTTCATCAGTAAGTTGGAGGAATAATCATTAAGGCTGGTAGGAGTGTTACTGAGATTACTCACTGTTAATGAAGTATTTGACGATACCATTGAATGATTCAAGCAACTTTCATCAATATTTTCTCGATTAAAACTTGAGCTATTATTAGAACTCATTCCCAGCTTTTCTTTCTCCCGTCTATTTTGCAATATTGGCGTGTTCTGTCGTGAAGAATTGTCAACACTCTGGCTAATGTCTGCAGATTCATGAAGGGAGCTATGTCCATTAATTATTGCCTTATGGTCCCCTTTAGTATCACCAAGTGTATTACTATCCCGTGTGTCTTTTGATGAATAATTTGAGCAGAAAGAGGCTGATGTAAACATAGCCTCAAAGCGTTCATTTCGTGGGTTGTGGTAAGTTTTGGGGGTTTCATGTTTAATAAATGAATTATCCAAGCTTCCTATCTTCGGAATTTGCTCATGAACTTTAATGACAATTTGTTGGTTTTCATTTTCTGGAGTGATACAAACAATCCCATCTACTTCTAAACTGTGTTGATATGAGATTGTCTCTCGACACAATGTCAGAATGGACTGTCGCAGAAGACGCTCAACTAGATCACGCTCGTTGGAAGCCATGATAGATTTCTGGCATCTGTAACAGAAGAAAAAAATTAAACATTAATTATTGAGTATCAAACGTGGGAGAAAAAAGAAACATACCTGCAACCCTTCATATTTTAATAATCTACCCCCACCTCATCATAATTATTGGTTATCAAAGACGACAACTCCAGAAACACATTAAACACAGAATCAATTAGATGATAATACTTGGTTTGCTTTTTAATAATGAACAAAAAACAAGAACTAAATTATTGGATCAAAGAACTGCAGTGGTGGAGTGATGCAACATTAACCCCTTTTGACATTAAACCACCTGAGAGGTCAGTAACTCCAATAAAATACTGACCTTGGTCTGTGACGACCTGTCCAACTCTTGTTAGTATGGAAAACAGACATTAAATCATGATGATTATAGATATCCATTAACCTTTTCATCACCATATTTCTAATGAATGACTGAGAAATATAATTTTCTCATTGTTGAGTTAGTTTTTTTAGCATAACTTAAAGATTCTTACATTAAATTATGATGGAAGGTTTGTAAATAAATATAAAACATTTAAAAGAAATAGTTTTGTATTAGAGAATGAGGATCAGTTTCAAATGTGTCTTAGAAAAAAAGAGATATGGTCTAAACCATGCAGTAGCCACAACCAGTTTCTTTCATAGAATCATTTTCTTGGAAATAATCAAAACAAAATTGAATTGGAGAAAAAGAAGATTATTAATCTATTAGATTATAGAGAAGAAACAGATGGATTGGCAGTATCATTAGAACATTGGACAAAATGTCTTGTGGTATTTAGTTACAGTTATTTACATTATTGGTTCAAATCCAATTGAGGTCAATTTTTGCCTTTCTTCCAACTAAAGTCAATGAAACTGACTGTTCATCTCATTTAAATCACATTCTAGAGAAACAAAAGATGAACTAAAAAATCTGGGGAACATATAAAAATCTCAATATAAATATGAGGAACATATAAAGAAACTCAATATAAATATAACTTCCTCTAACTATGTTACATAAGTATATCTTGATGCCTGTATGTGAAGTGCCATGACATGGGCCATGAATGCAGAGGACATGCAGGGGCTGGAGAGAAGTGAGGAAAGTGTGTATCAATGAATGTGTAAGGTTAATGTGTGAGAATGACAAAGCATGGATGAAGTGAGGGAGAAACTGGGTATAGTGTGCAGGAGAGGAGACTGTGTTGGTATAGGTACGTGATGCATATGGATGATGATTGTTGGGTGAAGAAGTGCCAGGAAACCCCAGTGGTAGGAAGTCGCAGCAGAAGAAGACCTGGGTGGAAGTGATGAGAGCTGATCTTAGATCGCTGAAGCTCATGAAGGAGATGAAGTGGAGAGATGCTGTACTGAGGACCCATCCATTGCACGGATGTAAAATGACGATGATGGTATATACGCTTTCATATATGCCCCTATGATGAACCACACTATGTTAGTGCCACAATGTTAGCATGCGTTACTATATAAATGTATTTATAAACTATATATTAAAGAGAGTCAATAAACAATTTAGTAAATTATTTAACTCTTTCAATACCAAAGTACTTGGAACTATCCTTCCTTCTACAATTCAGAAGTTGCTTGTTTTAAATTGTTTTTGTTTATCTAAATTTTATGCAAGAACATTTGTTAAGTTATATTCCAAACAATATAATGAAAAAGTTATATCACTAAATCTGTCCAAATGATTTTCAAAATAATTTTAAACATATAGGCAGTGTCTTTCATTAGAAATGTTAAAGTTTCATAATAAAAGTTGACATATAGTCTTCTTAAAAAGGGTCAGCTATTATTTTTAACAGAACAATGATGGAGTTGATAAGTTGGTTGACCCAGTCATGCATGGCATAATCTTGATTTAATACAATGGTAGTGGAAAATATGTTTTACTGATCACAAGGTTAAATATTTTAACTTAGATTGAATCAAGTAACACTCAACTTAAGCCGCATTTAAACAGGTCATATCTGGCCAGAATGATCTTCCCCCTTTCTGTTTAAATTGGCCATAACTGGCTGCTTATACTTATGTTAAGGTATTGTTCTCAAAATAAATATCAAAATCTCATAGATTTGATATTGTGTGAAATAAAGTGTTTACCGTGAAAATACAATAGTAAATATATAGAGTAATGTAAATGCTAAACGGTCAAGCCTTTCCTCACTTCATATATTTTTCTGGTACTCATTGTATTTAACATGAAGTTGATTCAATTAACTATATAATTTGCTACAAAAATAAAAGAATCAGAAGAAATTAATAATACATTTCTAAGAGTGTAAAAAGACTGCTGAACCTTTACACAAACTGTAGGATTGGTAGAAAATATTTTATAAAATATGGACAGATCTTAGTTGACTTATTCAGGTGGAGTATGAACAAAGTGAATAGACCGTGAAAACTATTTGGGGAAATATATAATGGTAACATAACATTAGTCACTTTACCACAGCCATAAACACTATCACATACAAATTATACCGTGGAAAAAAAAAAAAAAAAAATCTCTTGGCAATGCTTCATTACATAGTTAATGGACAACAGAAACAAAATATAGATTTAGATGACTGATTGTAGTAGTAAAGTTCTCACTAGTGTAATAAGTGTGTTAGAGGGGATGTGTGTGTGTGTTTTTTAAATAATCCCCCATGTCAGAAGAATATATAAAATAGTTTTGGCTCAGTGATTTAGGGGCCCCTGCCAAGTCTGTCTGGCTGAGAATTTAGCACAGGTAGTATTAATGTATTGTATTTCTACTATCTAATAACTGCTTTGTCCTGCATGACTAGTTCTCTGATAGTCACAAGATCCTGAAATGTTATAAACAAGTGTATTTCTGAGAAATGGGACTACATACATACCTTTTATGACAGAAAATATAGATCAATGGAAATTATCATTAACTACACAGTAAAAGTGACAGATCGCTTTCTGTTTGTTTCTGTTTCTAGGTAAGACAACACCATGTCCTTATTTCACTCTCACTCGTTAACTAAGTTAATCAAGGCTGTTTATCTAGATGTAATAATTAATAATAAATACACCCAATGCAGGCATTCCATGATACGTCAGAATTAGTTCAATCATTGCCAACTTTATTCCCAATAACTAGTAAATAGGTAAATGTACATATGTATGTATAAAAGGGTAGTTTGTTTGAAGCATTGCATTAGTGTATAAAGAAATGTTATTTGAATGCTACGACAGTGCAAAATGGGCAGTATATTTTGGAATAAATTGAAACAAGGATGTTATTTTATTTACCTGTCCTAATATTTCGGGTCTAAAAACCCTTTGTCAGAAGACTAATGGCAAACCATTAACGACAACAATATCACAAACTTCAATGCAGTTTCTTATTACAAAGGCTTTTTAGACCCAAAATATTAGGACAGGTAAATAAAAAAACAGGCGACACATCATCAGGCGTCACAGTACAGTCCACTCTGAGAAACATTGATAGATGAAACCATGATTGTCTTCAATGGATAACTTCTCTTTAAACAGAAATTCCACTAAAGCCTACAAAATGTGAGATAAAAATATGGATGTAGGCTGATCTCCACAACAGTTATGTAAATAACTTACAAGTATATATATAGGGAAAGTCCCAAATCAGCCAGAAGAACTTGGAGAAAGAGGGACATATGACCAATTCTTCTGTCAATCTCTTTGACACAAGTCCAACAGAATCACAAGACCAGGCGACACTACAATCTACCATGTCCAAGGGCAGTGAAAAACTACACCGAGCACATGAATGATGTGGACCGTGCAGACCAGTTGAGAGCCAGCTACTGCATAGGAAGAAAATACAACAAATGGTGGAATTATTTGTTTTATTTATTTTATTGTTGATGTGGCTATGTGGTTGTCATTTGTGCTGATGAAAAGTCACCAAACCACAAACTCCTGTTTACAAAAAGCAAAGACAAAACGTTTAATCGGTTGGGTTTCAAAATGAATCTGGTCCATCAACTAATTGGTGAATATTCAAGTAAAAGAAAAAGGGCCTTGAAAGAAGTTCCCCTGGCCTGTAGATGGGGGTGGGGGAGACTTAAGCAGTGTTCCAAACAAAACAGAAAAGAACCAAAAACAAGATGTGTAAAGTGAGTCACTGCATCAACTTTTAAGCCACATCATTATATTTCTCTTAATATATTTAAAGAAACTTTCTGGGATGTATATGTTGATACTTGATGAAAATAATTTTTCATGATTTTGCCCAGTTTATTATATTAAATTTGATTTAATAATCTGCAAATATAATGAAATGTTTGGCAATATCCTTTAGAAAATTTAGTCTGGAACCTTCACTGAACATTTTATCCATTTTCATTATTTATAAACTTTTTTATAAACAAAAACTGTTGATTTTCACTATTTGGCTTAAGGAATTAGTGCCAAAACAATGCTAAGGGAAGTAATCATATACAACCACCAGAGAGGGAAGAATTACAATTCTAAGGGAAGTAATCATATATGACCACCAGTGAGGAAAGAGTTAAAGAAGTAACCATCAACAGGAAAGCAGCAGATCCAGATTTGATACAAAATATAACTGAATTGGGAGAAAGACTTCAACTCTAAAATTTGTTTATGAACCTCATATCTCGAACAGAAAACTACAAGACTTTAAAATTTAACAAATATATTTGTTGGAAGCACAAATACTTCCTTGTCCCCTCTTTAAATCATAACAGCAATCTAAACATTGATATTCAATTAAAAAGAGACATATACTATACACAAACACATACAATACTAGGATCTCTTTAATACTAATAGTAGTTTGGGTATGTATACTTACACAAACACAATAGTCGGGTCCCTCTAAACATTAAGAGTGACACATGTATACATATAGTACTAGGGTACAGTAACAAGACACTAGTAACTACCAAATTATCATTAAACTGTTCTATATAAACAAACATCGCTAGGGTCCCTCTAAACACACTAACAGTGGCCTGAATAGTATCAGAGAATCAGTAACAAGACACTAACACATTATTGTTAGCCAGTTTATATATCCTCTAACCAGGTCAGTAGTATTTCTGCTGAAAAGAACCCTTCCACTAAAACTGTCAACATTTATGAGTTGTTTTACAGCTTTATCTATTTTATTAGCAATTTCAATAGTTTCAATAAAAACCAAGGAATGACCTCAATAAGGTGACACCCACACATAGCCAGCTGTTACACAGACTGGGCTACTTTGTCTTGTAACTTGTGTAATATTTAAGAGAGAAACTGCTGCACATCAATTGCAACTCAGTCATGCATGGTTAAACCCATGGTGCAAAGAGTTTAGAGTAAATGTTTAACAGTAACAACTAGTATAGCAATTGTGATACAAAGGGTGTGGGTCAGATTAAATCTTCATTCAATCAAAATTCTAATTATGTCCCTTCAACTTTTATTATTGTGTTAGGGTTAAGGTTCCTCCTTTTAAAGCCAGTTGTTAGTTTTTGTTGAAGGTGCTTCAGGTGTTAACATTAGCAGTAGAAGCCATGTGAGGGTACAATCGCTCTCATAGAAACAAAGAGCAATATGCATATAGGTACGGACACACACAGACAATCCATCCAGTAGTGATTTAACAGAAAACATGTTTATTGCATCTTTGTGAAAATTTGCAGTAAAGACTTAAATTCTTAATGTGATGTAGTCATAGAACTGTTTTGTACTTTTCAAGAATGTGTCACTAATGGAGCTTCATGTGATTTGTTAATTCAAAGGCTTATAGTATCTTTATTGGTGGACAGATTGTTGTGTAAATTTGCAATATTAGACTAAAGATTTTAATTTTTAGAGCTGTTTTGTACTTGACAAGAATATCTTGCTAATGAAGTTTCATGTGGCAGAGGATGTTGAGTTAAGAGGGAAAATGTAGAACAGATGTATAGTAATAGTACAAACTAATATACCGTGATTCATTTATTGAATAAAAATAGAACTTAATAATTTACTGTAGTTGAAAATTATATTCATAGGCTAAATTATCTTTTCTAAATAATTTATTTTATTTAGCCATAAAGTACCTCAAAATATTTCTATTTTCTCTAAAGTGTGCCACACGAAACAAAAGTTTAGAAATCACTGATGTACACAGTAAAATATTTTCAGAATTTCCTTTTGTGACAGGTTTATTACAGCCATATTTTAGCAATGTGTTTGTAACACAGGTTTATCACAGCCCTATTTTAACAAGATGTTTGTGACACATGTTTATCACAGCCATATCGAAAAATGCTATGTCCACCATAGTGTTTATAAAGTAACCTCTATTTGCCGATTATGTAATGTGAATTCACCATAACAAGTTATCAAACATGCTCTAAAAACATTTAATATTAATAACATTCCAAACAAACTATGTGTTTTAATAGAGAAAATAGCTATCCACAAATAAAACTAGATAATTTCTAGTCCCTGTCTTCAAACACATCACAACAGTCTATATATGAAGGTTGTTTGTTCCAGATCATCATCCACCATTCTACTTAATATCTACATCTTCCACAAAATATTTCTCCCTCCTGCTCTTGCCTTTTACAATGTAATTTACAGCTAGCTAAACATCAGAAAAACAAAAGAAAATCTTAGTAGTCCCTAACTTAGCTATACAAGTTGAGTGATATAAGGAAGGTTACCAATTATGGAAGCCCCTAATTTGGCTATATAAGTAGAGTAGATACATTCAAGGTTATCAGCTATGGGAGCTCCTAACTTGACTATATAAGTAGAGTAGATATAAGCAAGTTAAATTCTGACATTCTTTCTGTTTAAGCTACAAAAATAAATAAATTACTTGAGAAAAACAATTAGTTTGGCCCTTTTCCCCCAGATTTTATGAACAAACATACTTTGACTAGACACCCCTAACCTCCACACACATATATATATATACTATAATATTCACCTCTATTTGGGAAACATAATCATATGTGCATATATATGTACATATGTAAATATATACAAAAATCTTCCCTTTTATGAAGAATATCATGTCATTAAAAGGTGTTGGGTTTTGATGGGTAATATTGAAATATTTTAATAATTTAACAGTCAAAATAAAATAGCAATTTGTATTTGTAATCGTTTGGTAATTAGTGATTGAAGTGAAATAATTATTTCATTATTTGTAACATAACTTCACAAAAGGATCTTATATCAATTTATTTTAGAAGATTTTAATATAAATAGGAACCCGGGTGGCAGATAGTGATACGGCCAACAGATATGATGGCTAGTTGCGATATAAGCAGGCACCTGCCGGACGAATAAGCAGCCCCAGACCAATAGTGGTAAACTACTAGGGGAGATGGAGCAACGGGTGACGCCATTAGCTTCCAAAACTATCACACCCCTTTAAAATGATGGGTGGTTTTCGGGAGAGCTGGTGTCAACAAGGGTTAAATATGAACTCTTTGAAATAGATAGTTTTGTTTTATAAAAACGGAAACTGCTTTGGACAAGCTGGTAACTAAAGGGGCCATGCCAAATATGGAATGTAACTCGCAACACTGGTCACTCCAAGCCATCTGGTCTGAGTGTGGTAACCTATCCAACCCATACCAGCATAGAAGGAAGGGGGACGTAAAATGATGATGACACGCACATTACCACATTACACACACACAAGTTCCTTCCAAGTTTCCAGATTTCTTAAGAGTCTCAAGAGTAAATTGTGAAAAAAGTGAAGCTATATCAAGGTGAAGGTCATTTCCTGGTTCTTAAACTGACCAGTAACAGAGAATGTATGTTACTTGATCATAATCTATAGATGGCTATCTATGAAGCATTTCCTTTAGTGAAACACAGCATCCTATGAGTCAGTCAAGTTGAAGTGGATTCTGGACACAGGTCTGTAGAGCTGGTGAGATATCCTAATTTCTTAAACTAGATTTTGGTGAAAGGAAGTCATTTTAAAGTGGTTGACAGTCAAATGGAAGCAATACTGATCTCGGCTTTCAATTAGTGACAACTTCAAGAAAAGAACAGTGGGGACAGGAGGGGTGGATGGTGGGGGTTGGTTCCTAGTTGAGACAATTGTTTTCACTTTATTATTTATTACAAGTATAACTTCTCATTCCATTCCCGTGCGCGCGCGCGCGTGCGTGCGTGCGTGCGTGCGTGCGTGTGTGTGTGTGTGTGTGTGTGTGTGTCCGTATTTCAACATATCATTTAACGGCTGTTTTCCTTGTTAACAAGGGTTATATATTTGAATATATAAATATATGCGTGGGTGTAAATATTGTATATATAATGTGTGTATTATCATTAAGACCAGTACTACAACAAAGACATAACAGGAACATGTATTTCATTGGCTGGACCAACTTTTCAACCTAAAAGTTACCCCAGCCAATGAAACACGTGTTCTTGTTCATTGTACTACTGGTCTTAATGATAATATATGCACTCACACACATCATCATCATCATCATCTTCGTTTAACGTCCATTTTCCATGCTAGCATGGGTTAGACATATATATACACAGGTGAGCATAGAGCAAAATGCTGTACATTTTATCTGTGTTCTGGTGTCATGCAACAGTTGACCCTGTTGCAAGTTTTGGGATCAGATCTCCAGTTAGGGAGTCCATCAGTGTTGCACTTCTTTCACTCTCTCTAAAGAGTCTCAGGGGTTGGCCCTGATAAAAATTAAAGCCATTGATGTTATTCTTCCTTCTCTAAGTGCTAAAACAAAAATCTAAAATTACCATATATACTTGTATATAAGCCAATAAATATTGACAATAAAATGCAGGGAGCAGTTTATATACAAGGTCAATATTTTGCCAATTCTCACCAGATTTTATGTAAATGAGGTGCTAAAATATTTTTACTTTGGAAGTTAAATTTGTTTTTATGTGTTTTGAAAGAATATGGCCATCAAAACAGTCAGCAATTGATTAAAAAATCATTACATAATGGAGTTGTGAAATAAAAACTCTAAATGACATTTAAAACATTTTAAATATCAAAATATTAAAACTTCATAAATATATTCTCCATTCATGAGAATTTTGAAACTGCACAAACTAAACAATATGTTTATAAACAGGGTTTCAACTTTTTCCCATTTTTCAGACATAAAATAGGGGGTCAGATTATATTTGACTATATGCAGTATGTCAAGACAAGAGTTCTTTAAAGTAAAACTTTTTAGGAGAAATAATAGTAACAAGAGATATTATTTTATCATTATTATAATTGGCTCACTGTTGGAAAGAGAACAATGAAGTTGTTGTATTGTTTACAACCTTCACCTCACCCTACCTATATATTACAGCTGCAAGACAGCTAGTAGTGGTCTGAAGTCTAGTCTAATGTCTGTCTCAAGCCTGAAGGCTCATCAAGCTGGTACTTATCTCAGTTTAAGTAGCGTGAAGCAACTGAGGGTACAAGACAGGACACCAGTCTATTGCAGGGTTAAACCCCTTAGCCATTGCTGGTATTTATTTTCAGCTAAGTATACTGGAGTAACATGAATTGAAATGCCTTGCTCAAGAACACAACACAACACAGTCCAGGATATAAATTAACTCACTAATGGGGGAGAAGTTATTCTTGGTCAATAAAAATACTTTCTCACAAATATCGATATACAAAACCTTTCCTATACATGTTATCATTTAACCTTTTCATTAAATTTTTAATAAAATACACTGTCTATGATTTTTAACAAGTTTTGAAAATAATCCAGAATTTTGAAGAATTTAGTAAAATAAAATGTTCTACTATAAAAATATCATTGGAGGATTTTAGATAAATATAAACACTTTAAAACATACCATAAAAATCGGTATATAAAGCACAAAGGATGACATAAAACAAAGAAATGTTTTACCCAGTATATTTCAACATGATATTTCAGGGTTATTACCCTCTTTTCAAATGTAAAAGAAAATAGTCCATAACAAAAATGAATGATCGATTGACCAATGTATTCTTCCTTAACTGGTCTAAGTGTCTAAAATATACATGTATGGAGCCATTATGGTAGCCAATCTGCTGGTATGAGAAGGTTTAATGTTAAATGTAAATGTAACCCTTTCATTACCATATTTCAGATGAAATACAGTGTATTTGAATGAAATAAGAATTTGGAAGGATTTACTAAAATTATTATTTTATTAAAAATTTCTTATATCAAATTATGTTGGAAAATTTTAATATAAATAGGTGTTAAAATGAGGGGGGGGGGGTTACCAGTTTGATGGCGTTCCCTATGAAAAAGAAAAGGATTCCAGTCTATCATAGGTAAACACCTCTAGATGATCCTGTACAATATAATACACATACACATATGTATATCATTATATATATATATGTATGGTGGCTGCCAACTCGTTTTAGAGTACGGCCACTACTTTATATCCATGTAGGAGAACCCCTACCGACGTGCTGAACGAGTGTGACTTTTTAGTCCAGCCAGCAACTTGAAAACTCTGGTACAAACACTACACTCGTGACAATTTCTGACACATAGTGCTGGGCCCATGGTACCATGTGATGACAAGTGCAGAGAGATCTCCAGATATAAAGCAATGCCTGTGCCGTGAAGCTTTTATAGTGAGCAAAGGCACTGCACAAAGCCAGTCCCACTCTCTTAACCAAGGTGATATTTACCAAAAAGAAGAACAAGTCAACATCATTGGATACCATCAGGGTTGCAGGTGTTATATCAGAGTTTTCCTTCTCCTAAAATTTTGCCTTGACAAAGGCTAAAGAGTAATCTCTCCCGGATATATATATATATATATATATACACACACATACATACATAGAGTAAAGTGATGCCACAGTTTTTGTTACAAGTGTAAAGTTAGTGATTATTTTCACAGCGGAGATGAAGGACTACAACAAGTGTGGAGAGATGATGTGGTGGAAAAGACCTGTCCAACCCATACAACCATGGAGAAGTGAATGTGAAATGAAAATGTTAATGAAGAAACAAATCCAAATAGTAGTTTATGAAAAACGTCTAGTTTGAAACACTTATGATAGAAAAACAATGGGTATCATCTCAATATGGTGGTGGAGGTTGTTTAGCCAGAAATCAGCTCCAATCAAACACTTTCTGGTTGTAACCATTTAATATTTTCTTCAAAACATAATATATCTAGGACTACATTAACCAAAGTGCTTCTTTTTTTTTTTAAGATGGGAATATAATTAAAAGCTATTTCTGAGAGGTCAGGCAACGACATACTCTTATTATAGTGGAGCTGTAACTACAGAGTTGTGAGGGCACTGCTGTGATATATAGTGTTTTGGACATTTTAAATCGGGCAAAGCCCAACCAACCCCTCTCCAGGCCAGAACACAGTTGACAGAGAGAGAGAGAGGAGAGGGAAAGAAACAGAGAGGAAAAATTGACCCCAATACAGGACTAGTACTCTTTTTATTGTCAATCAATACTGCAAAGCATTCTATCCAATGTTTTAACGACAGCCAATTCAACATAATGGAATATGGTGATGGGGAAATGAAGACATCTTTGTTTTTGTTCTTTGTTGAAAAGAAAAGTTAGTAAAGTGAAAATTTCAAAAAATATTTCAGGCAGGTTTTTTTTTTTTAAATCCGAGGACACACCATTGAAAAGCAGTGCCAACCATTCCCATTAAGTTATGTTCCAAACACTAGTTTAACAATGACAAAGTTATATTACTGAATCTCTAAAGACCTTCAATCTTATTTTAAAGTGCCTTTGCTATGTTCCAAACACCAGTTCAATAATGAGTAAGTTAATTTACTGAATCCCTAAAGTTTATATTATCTAAAAACCTCCCACCATGTTCTAAATACCAGTTTAATAACTTTCCAAATTCTTGATTACTTTCAAAATCATTTGAAAATCAGAGGCAGTGTCATTCATGAGAAATATTATAAAGAAAAGGTCAAATCAAGTTTGATCTTAATTGTATTTAATTCTCTTTGTTAATCTGTTACAAACACCAGCTTCATAATAAAAATGGTTTACTGAAATTCTAGATTAATTGAAACATAGTATTTCATTATAAATATGATTGTGAATGGGTTAGTGGGTCTTTGAAGAAATTTATGTGACATATTTCTGTAAACCTGAAAGGGATACACCTGTTCCAACAATTGGTCCATTTATTAAGATATTTCTAATAAAAGACTACTTATAATTTTCGAATATTCTTTAACCCTTTAATGTTCAGACCGGCCAGAATTCTCTACCTCTTTCTGTTGAAACTGGCTGTAACTGGTCGCTCAAACTGATGTTAAGGTATTGTTCTCAAAATAAATACTTTCAAAATCTCATAGATTTGATATTATTTGAGATATTATGTGAGGTAAAGCTTTCACCATGAAAATATAATAGTATATATATATAGAGTTAAACGATGATGATGGTGATGATGATAGAGTAATGTGAATGCTAAAGGGTTAAAATAATCCAGAATTTGATCTGATTTAGTAATAAATTTCTTGTTATTAAGTTGGTATTTAGAACAAAAATTTCAGCATAAAATTATGATAGAAGATAAATATAATCACTTTAAAACACTTTATTGGTGTAGAATCAGTGGTGGTTTTTGATTATTTATAATGTAAAAACTGTTGATGTCTGACAGGAGTGGAAAATTGTGAGATTTCAGAGCTACACAGATAAATGATTGGAAAGTGGTGACATAAGGAATGTGGTGACCTAGCACGCCTATATATAGGGTTAGTTAGTTCTATGCTCCTACATTCCCTTCCCAATTTGGTGACCCAACAGACCTATATATAGGACTAGCTAGTTCTACCTCCTTCCCATGGAACCCAACACTGGTTATTCAACATAAATTCCATGGAACTGATCTGAAGGACGAAGATAAAAATTCAAGATAAGATAAAGTGTAGTGTATGTACACGGGTAGATACGATTGCAAGGGTGGCCCTTAAAATTTGAAAAAGCAAAGAACTGAAATATGTATACATATCCCTACACACAGCCATGGTATTTCACCCACCTTCCCATCAATAATTCCAATCCTAGAGAGAGACATACAACTGCCAGTTTTAACCCTTCTGATACAAAACTGCCTGAAACCACTCCTGGCTCCTTGATATGAAGTTGTTTAATTTAAAGTATTTATAGTTATAAAAAAAAAGCTTTTACCATAACTTTGTTAACTCTTTAACATTTAAACTGGCTGTATCCGGCCAGAAACTTCTCACCTTTTTCTCTTCAAACCGGCTGTAACTGGCCACTCATACTTATGTTATGGTATTGTTCTCAAAATACATATCAAAATCTCGTAGGTTCAATATTATGTGAGGTAAAAATCTTTATCGTGAAAATACAATAGAGTAATGTAAATGCTAAAGGGTTAAGCTATGCTCAAAACACCTACAATACACCACATTGTATATATACAACCTACAATATACCACACTATACACCCTACAATATTCCACACTGTGTGTGTGTGTGTGTGTAAATATATATATATATATATAGAGCCTAGAATGTTCCAGAGATAAGAAATGGTTGGAAATGATATTTCAAACATTCAAAATTTAAAAGAACTTATTTTCAAATATGCAGAAAGTATTAAATATTAATTATGGAAGGAAGATAAAGTATATTAGATTTTGGCATGTATGGAATGCTTCATCATTCACACAATTTTACTGATATACAGACAAACTGCAGGCATCCATGTATGTGTGCATGTGCATATATATATACACACACACACACAAACACAATTTTATTGACATATAGACAAACTACAGCCTTCCGTGTTTGTATGTATGTATGTATACATGTATGTATGTGTGTGTGTGTATATATAAAATATACATGTATGTATACACACACACATATATATATATATATATACACATACACAATTTTATTCACATAAAGACTAGCTTCCATATACATGTGTGTATGTACAAACACAGCCATACATGTATAGTCATATCTCTTTAAAATTCCAATAATTTAATCTGTGTTGGCCATGCTCCACTCCTAATACTTCTTCCTCCCATCCATTATATCAACCACAGTTTAACTTACACTACACTACCAGCCCTTTTGGAGAGGAACAGAAGGGGGGGATGTGCGTGTGTATGAATAAATGAAGTGGAAAGGATACATACACACAGATATATAAATCTGCACACAACTCAAGAGATAATCGTTAGATATATCGGACATAGATAACGATATATATACTTATACAGAACACAGACAGATAAAAGATAGATACACATGTCACACAGACATACTTTGACACACAACAGCAGATAGAAATACAGATATGTTAATGTAGACTAGAAAAATAAAACCTTTCTTTTTTATCATCATTTGTACCTGACTTTTTTAGTATATGTCAACATGCTATATTTAAGATAGCCTGTTAGTACTAGTGGATACATACATTAATATATAAAAGTGAATCTATGTGGTGTATGTTCCCAGTTGTTTTGCACCTATTTAGCTGAAATTAGGAGCTTATTTTTTCAAGGTCAAAGGCTGTGACATTTTTCGTGTTTTCTAAAACTGGAATGGCAAGGGTGCAACAATTCCGAGTCAATCAGAATATTTTTGAAGAAAATTATTCTAATTACACAAAATCCATGTAACACTATCAATTGTGTTTTGTGACTGTTTTCCTAATGACATATACTCTATTTTCAATTGCTATATACTCTACCAATTGTGATATCTACTCTATTTTCAATTGCTATATACTCTACCAAATGTGATATCTACTCTATTTTCAATTGCTATATACTCTACCAAATGTGATATGTATATACTCTATTTTCAATTGCTATATACTCTACCAAATGTGATATCTACTCTATTTTCAATTGCTATATACTCTACCAAATGTGATATCTACTCTATTTTCAATTGCTATATACTCTACCAAATGTGATATCTACTCTATTTTCAATTGCTATATACTCTACCAAATGTGATATGTATATACTCTATTTTCAATTGCTATATACTCTACCAAATGTGATATGTATATACTCTATTTTCAATTGCTATATACTCTACCAAATGTGATATCTACTCTATTTTCAATTGCTATATACTCTACCAAATGTGATATGTATATACTCTATTTTCAATTGCTATATACTCTACCAAATGTGATATCTACTCTATTTTCAATTGCTATATACTCTACCAAATGTGATATCTACTCTATTTTCAATTGCTATATACTCTACCAAATGTGATATCTACTCTATTTTCAATTGCTATATACTCTACCAATTGTGATGTGTATATACTCTATTTTGAATTCGATCCGTTCTGTGACCAGATTTCCAACTTGATTAAATAATGAAGAAATTTACAACAAAAATATTTATTTCAATACACAGAAGGCTGCAGTCTGTCTATATGTCAATAAAATATTTATTTCAATATTTAGTTCATAATGAAATAAATTTGTAACAAAAGATCTTCATAAATTTCTCTGAAGGTTTTAATTAAATGGTAATCCTTTAAAATAAAGGGCTTTGTTTCACAGAACAAGAGGCAATTTTGGGTTGAGTATTTCTCATACATGCATGTGTTTGTAGGTATGTATGTGTGTAAGTGTGAATGCATGTATGTGTCATCAACACCATTTAACATCAAATTTCCATGCTTGCATGGGTTTTGGCTTAGTGTGGACTGGGTGCTTTCTGTCATATCACTAGCACTTTCCAAAATTGGAAATTTCATGAAACAGCATTCAATATACCAGGCATAAATGTACACACACACATACATATATACACACACAACAGTTGCTGGCCATGGCTGTGTGAATTACAAGTTTCATACCCATGTCTCTGGACTTTATACCTATAGTTTGTTACCTCCAGCATAGTGCCTTGATCAGAGGTGGTCATGTACAGCTTCTGATGCTTGTCATTATGTGTATGCCACCATAAATATCATGTTTATGCTCTTAATAAAGGCTTGTAGTGGGTGCCACTTGTTTATGTCCCTCCATAAGCAATGTTTTGCAGTATAGCTGTTCGACAAACCCGAAGTAGTATATACTGTATGTAGTGTAATGCAGGGGTTGGCACCAGGAAAGGTTTACAGTCATAGAAAAACCTATCAGCTAAGGATCTCAACCCATAAGCCAGTATGGAAAAACTGACACAAAAATGATGTCACATTACTGCCTTCATCTACATGTTTAAAGCATGTGGTACTGTTTGTTTATGTCTCTCATAAAGATAATAAATCTAACAACTTAGTAATAATTTCACAAAGGTGAGCTGTATATACAATACTTAAAATATGGAGTGGCACCAGAAAGTACATTTGGATGGAGGAAGAACTGCCTAAAAAATCCTCATCCAACCCATACTGAATTGAAAGTAGACGAAAAATTCCATGATGATGTATACAAACACACACACACATATATAACACAACTACATTAGCACACTCACAAACATATTGCAAGTGTGAAAAATGGATGTTAAATAATGATTATATATATATATATATATATATATATATATATATCATCATCATTTTACATCCGCTTTTCCCTGCTTGCAAGGGTGGGACATATATATATAAACTATATATTATATTTGTTTGTGCATACATACATACATAGGTAGTCTCAGTCACACACTATATTTATGCAGCATATAGGTTTGTGTATATATATATATATATATATATATATATATATACACACACACACACACACACACAATAAGCAATGTACTGCCATTCTACACATAATTTAACTTAGTGTATGTGTGCATATACATATCTGAATTTTTCTTTGAGCTTATTTTGGGATACAAGATGCATGTTCGATATTATCTATAATTTTGAATGTAATATATATATATATATATACACACACTATACAATCTACTGCTACACTACCCATGTAACTGTTGACCTATCTTAAGGTGACCTCATCTAAACAACTACAGTACAACAATCTAAGAAATTTATATTTAATACTTTACTTCTCAGATCACGTTTTTTGGAGGGAGGTCAGTATTCCTAAATTTTAGATATGAATGCATTGAATTGCACTGATGTGGTAGATGTACCTCCTATTGCATTGTAGAGGTACATATATATACTTGCTATATATATATATATTGAGTATATGTTGGTTGTTTACCGACATCTCAGTATGCAGATTGGAGCACTTGAAGTACGCAGGTTGGTTTGTTTACTCCGGAGAAATGTAAAATTTGGCTTCGTTTATTTTAAATTATAAATTTACTGCTATATATATTTCGGTGACAGCTCTTATTGGCTGTGACCTCTTCAGGCAGTCTGAATTGGTGTGGAAAAGACAGGTACACATGTTGTTGAAGTGTGTTCCACTCTGTCAATACATCGATACGATTCCAGTTACTCGGAGGACTAACAACATACCCAGGAGCTGAACTTATCAATGTATTGACAGAGTGGAACACACTTCAACAACATGTGTACCTGTCTTTTCCACACCAATTCGGACTGCCTGAAGAGGTCACCGAAATATATATAACAGTAAATTTATAATTTATAATAAACGAAGCCAAATTTTACATATTTGACTTATTTTATTTTATATATAGGCACACATGCTATTGAATTGCTTTGTGGGGTAGATACATGCTACTGGGATTTGTTGGTGATCAGCTAGTTGTGTAGTTGTATATGTACCTGCTAGGGGTACATGTGTAGTTGTACATCTATCTGCTGTTGTAGTACAGGTTATCAGCTATAAGTGAAGTAATCAACAGAGCAACACATTGCTTTCACTGCTCACATAAAGTAGAGACAACAATGACAACCCACCACCCTATTAATAAAGATAATAATAATAATACAGGCATCAGTGATGATAATAGCAAAATGTTGCTTGCTATTAAATGTCTTTATACATTGACAAACACTTTAGAACCCTTTAAAAGGGAGCAGTCAGAATGACCTGAATTATGAAGCAGGTGTTTTCAGATACAACTGCTCCCAGTTATATTAATCCAGCCATGAAATACACAGTGGTACTATGTCTATTTTTATTCATTAGACAAACTGTTTCATATAATCAACATTTATGGGTTATTTATATGGAATTACTAGGTCAGTTTTTAAATTTTTTTTTTCTTTAGAGAATGACCTCAGAACAACTGCAATAAAAATGGTAGATGTATGTATATATGTACGTTGTAGAATATATAACAGCTACATTACCATCATTATTTAATGTGCATTTTCCCCTGTTAGTAAGGGTTGGATAGGTCTTCAAATATTGAGTCAATGCTCAATAAGAACTACTGACTTCTCTAACTAAAATCTTAAGTTCTGTGTGAGCCTCTGCTTAAACAGTATAAGACAATGAATGTTATAATATATATACAGCTATAAGGATTGATTATTATTTGTGATGTCCTTTTACATTCTGAGTTCAAATCCTGCCAGTTAGCTTTGCCTTTCATCTTTAAATAAAATACCAGTAATACGTAGGGACCGATTTAATCAATTTTTCCCTTTGCCCAAATTGGCCTTGTTCCTAGATCAGGAACCATTATTTGTGACAAGGCTGTGCTTGGGGACTGGTCATTATTTGTGACACAGCTGTGTCTGGTGAAGATGAATAATGAAAACCAAGATAAACAACCCTCAATTTTCCTCAACTAGAAACTTGTAGCATCGTGTCTTAAAAAAAAAAATTATTCTTACAACTTCATAGCATTTCAATCTACTGAACCAAACCAAACCAAACATATATCAAAATGTGGGGGAAAAAAGGAAAAAAAGAGTAAAAGAAAGCAAAGAATCTAATTAGGGTGATATAATCATGATTATTTACAGACATGGATTGGATGGGTCAACACTAAACTATATTACTTCCATGTGTTTACAAGCACATCTTTGAGGCCTTAAGTCTGCTTTCTCAGATTTAGTAACCATCAACCATCCAAAATCTTCAACAGTCCCATGGTGACACCATTCTAACCACACATGTCATCAATTATACCAAAACAGATGGTATTCATTGTTTACTGTCATTCTACTTAGATTCTGAGAGCAACAATTAGGCAATGAAGAGAGAGTATGACAACTTAGGAGATCTCGAATATATATAAGAATACTTCGACACTCTAGGAATCACCGGTCACAGTGAATAGTGCAGAAACCATTAAAAGTTGTTAAAATCACATCAATGTCAGAAAGTTAGATATTGGAGCAAACATGGGTTCTACAAGCTTAGGTGAAGGCAACCTGCCTAGGAGTGCATAATAAAAAAAAAAACAAAAAAACTGATGCAGTGCAGAGGGGTGATTGTTGGTGGCATAATAAAATAGAAGTGGTTGGTGACAGAAAGAGCAACCAACCAGTAAATCCATGCCAGCATTTTGATTTATAGAACTGGTATATCAGGTAGTGGTGGTGTTGATGATTATGATAGTGGTTGTGATGGCTATTCATCAAAGTAAGAAGCCTGCCATACATCAGTCGTGGGCACCCTGCAGCCCTCAAAGCTTTCTGAATGGCTTGCCTAAGTCACCTAAGTTTACCCCAACTTATCTTTCTATCATTTTTACGATCGAGGAAAACAACATGTATGGATTCTGAAGAAACAAATCAAAGCAACCCGACTTACCCCCCCTTATTATTATGTGGGCACAAATGTAAATTAGCGCTTGCGGCCCGCCTGATGATGAGCCATATCTCATGTGGCCCGCTTCTTAAAAAGTTTTCCCATGGTTGATGTAGATACACACGCACACAAACGTGCACATACGTTGGGCCTCCGTCAAGTGTTCCTGTTGTTTAATCAACAGGACAGCCTGAAATTACTCCTGAAATTACCATGCAAGTGGCTAACAATCCATAAACACCCCTAATATTGTTCTCAGGGAAATTTTATATTTCATAGGGCTGAAATATAAAATAGCCCTTTGAATTATAGGTATAACTCATTTTTGCCACATGAGCAATGTGAAATAAAGTAACTTTTGCATCCAAGTGCCCAGTGAACAACAGAGTAATTTACATTGTGCAACATTGCATTATGCAGAATGGATTGCTATAAAAATTCCTGACAAAATACTTAATATGTAAATATAATTCCCCACTAATGTGTAGATGTCTATTAAAGACCTCTCTATTGCAAGTATTTATAGTCAAAGTCTCTAGATTAAAGATATCACTCTCCCCACTTCCTTCCCTCTTACCACTAACGGAAGCCTTGAAAACAGTCTAGGGCACTGCCCCCTCTCTCCTTGTCTAATCAGTAAATATATATATATATCATCATTTCATTTTACGTCCGCTTTTTTCCCTGCTTGCAAGGGTTGGACGGGAACCGATTCTGGCTTGATTTCTACAGCTGGATGCCCTTCCTAACACCAACCTCATTTACAGTGAGTGCTAGGTGCTTTTTTTGCTGTGGCACCTCCACGACCACTTTGCAGTGGAATGATAGTGACCCCCAGTCCCTATCATCTCATTTCTACAGCTGAGTAAACTGGAGCAATGTGAAATAAAGTGTCTTGCTCAAGGAAACAACACATCACCCGGTCTGAGAATTGAACTCACAACTTTTCGATTGCAAGGCCAATGCTCTAACCACTAAGCCATGTGCCTCCATATAATATATATATATATATATTAATCTTACCAAGTTTTCAATTTAAAGTGAGTAACAAGTTCTGAATTATTACAAAATAAATTTGCAACTTCTCTGAATTGAGAGATCACCGCTACAATACTATGGTTAGAATGTCTCAGGAAAGAATTGAGAGATCACCGCTACAATACTATGGTTAGAATGTCTCAGGAAAGAATTGAGAGATCACCGCTACAATACTATGGTTAGAATGTCTCAGGAAAGAATTGAGAGATCACCGCTACGATACTGTGGTTAGAATGTCTCAGGAAAGAATTGAGAGATCACCGCTACAATACTATGGTTAGAATGTCTCAGGAAAGAATTGAGAGATCACCGCTACAATACTATGGTTAGAATGTCTCAGGAAAGAATTGAGAGATCACCGCTACAATACTATGGTTAGAATGTCTCAGGAAAGAATTGAGAGATCACCGCTACAATACTATGGTTAGAATGTCTCAGGAAAGAATTGAGAGATCATCGCTACAATACTATGGTTAGAATGTCTCAGGAAAGAATTGAGAGATCACCCCTACGATACTATGGTTAGAATGTCTCAGGAAAGAATTGAGAGATCACCGCTACGATACTATGGTTAGAATGTCTCAGGAAAGAATTGAGAGATCACCGCTACGATACTATGGTTAGAATGTCTCAGGAAAGAATTGAGAGATCACCGCTACAATACTATGGTTAGAATGTCTCAGGAAAGAATTGAGAGATCACCGCTACGATACTATGGTTAGAATGTCTCAGGAAAGAATTGAGAGATCACCGCTACAATACTATGGTTAGAATGTCTCAGGAAAGAATTGAGAGATCATCGCTACGATACTATGGTTAGAATGTCTCAGGAAAGAATTGAGAGATCACCGCTACAATACTATGGTTAGAATGTCTCAGGAAAGAATTGAGAGATCACCGCTACGATACTATGGTTAGAATGTCTCAGGAAAGAATTGAGAGATCACCGCTACAATACTATGGTTAGAATGTCTCAGGAAAGAATTGAGAGATCACCGCTACGATACTGTGGTTAGAATGTCTCAGGAAAGAATTGAGAGATCACCGCTACGATACTATGGCTAGAATGTCTCAGGAAAGAATTGAGAGATCACCGCTACAATACTATGGTTAGAATGTCTCAGGAAAGAATTGAGAGATCACCGCTACGATACTATGGTTAGAATGTCTCAGGAAAGAATTGAGAGATCACCGCTACGATACTATGGTTAGAATGTCTCAGGAAAGAATTGAGAGATCACCGCTACGATACTGTGGTTAGAATGTCTCAGGAAAGAATTGAGAGATCACCGCTACGATACTATGGTTAGAATGTCTCAGGAAAGAATTGAGAGATCACCGCTACGATACTATGGTTAGAATGTCTCAGGAAAGAATTGAGAGATCACCCCTACGATACTATGGTTAGAATGTCTCAGGAAAGAATTGAGAGATCACCCCTACGATACTATGGTTAGAATGTCTCAGGAAAGAATTGAGAGATCACCGCTACGATACTATGGTTAGAATGTCTCAGGAAAGAATTGAGAGATCACCGCTACAATACTATGGTTAGAATGTCTCAGGAAAGAATTGAGAGATCACCGCTACGATACTGTGGTTAGAATGTCTCAGGAAAGAATTGAGAGATCACCGCTACGATACTATGGCTAGAATGTCTCAGGAAAGAATTGAGAGATCACCGCTACGATACTGTGGTTAGAATGTCTCAGGAAAGAATTGAGAGATCACCGCTACGATACTATGGTTAGAATGTCTCAGGAAAGAATTGAGAGATCACCGCTACGATACTATGGTTAGAATGTCTCAGGAAAGAATTGAGAGATCACCGCTACAATACTATGGTTAGAATGTCTCAGGAAAGAATTGCTGGACAGATTTTACAGGAAAAAAAACAACCAACAGGAGATCCTATTATACACTCTGAGCCAGATGGTTGGATAACATTCATGAGCTTGGCTGGTCTTGCTTCTGATGAGTCGTGCTGGAAAGAGTGTTTGAGTACCCTTCCCCCCATGGCCCTCCCAAGTGGGCAAAGAAGAAAGTAGTTCTGCTAAATTATATTACTGAATCACAACATTGTTGTGTGCAGCTGTGTATTTTAAGTATGCATATTTGTGAATTCATGTCACCTTGTTACCTAACATGCTACTATTGACAAAAATGGGGCATGTGTTAATTGATTTGAAAATTTAATAATGTACACAATTCCCAGCTAAATACTAACTCATTTTAAAAATAAATTTCATTGAATTTATCTGTAATTAAATTTTGAGGTAAAATCCCAGGTTTACATAGGGATCTTTATTATAAACCTTTTGATACGAAACTACCTGAAAATACTCCTAGTTCTAATACAGAGTTGTTTATTATAAAGTGTTTATATTTCATCTTGCTGTTCCCAACACTAACTCAATAATCACAAAGTCAGCTATATTACTAAATACCTACAAAATCACCCAGAGATAGTTACGAAGGGTTTAAGTTCCAAAAACAGATTTCATATATCAAAAGACAAATGGACTATTGTTTTAGAAGACTAGTCTAAGTTCTCAAATATTTTAGAATTTAATTGCCTATTTTAATTAGAAATAAAGAAACAAATGGTTCTCGCAAAACTTCAAACATTTTAGAAATAATTTACATATTTTCTACCTCTTGCCCCAATATGGAAAACCAAACATTTGGCTAATTCCATATCAGTGCCAGAAATGTTCCATCTATTAACCCTTCCATTATCATATTTCCAAAATATACTGTTCATGTGTTCCAATTAATTTGGAAAATAATCAAGAATTTGAAAGTATTTAGTTATTATACATTTTCATAATTAGGCTTGAACAGAAAAGGTTCTCACATAAAATTGCAACAGTTTTTTTTTAAAACAAGAACACTTTAGAATGTGGTAGGGTATATATTATAGAATGAGAGGTGGGTATCAGGTGGATTTTATAGCAAAAGGATTAAAGTTTAATTTAATTAGTATCCAACATTGGTCCTCTTTTCATCAGAATGTTTTCCTCATATCTACACTATTCTAGTCACTTTTACAATTTAAAAATTCTGAGAAATAAAATATAAACTTAACCTTTAAACTAGTTAATGCATGCCTGTATCTAGAATTTCAGCGAAGGTGAGGTAGTCAAATATCTTGTATAAAATATAGATGACAACACAACCTTTATGTAATACACAATGAACAAAACAATATTGTCACACATTCCATACATCATATCCTCCATTTACCTGATTATTATTAAAAGGGAGGTGGACTGACAGTAATCGGTAGTGCATCTGATATGCTTTTAGGGCATATATTTACGGCTCTTTACGTTCTTATTTTAAATCCCTCCGAGCTTATTTTTGCCTTTCATCCTTACGGGTTGATAAAATAAAGTAGCAGTAACGCATTAGGGTCGATTTAATCGACTTTCCCCTCCTTACAAATTAGGGCCTTGTCTAAATCAGAAACCATTATATGTATTCCAACAAATTTAGATTTGTTCTAGCATCAATCATTTATTTAGGAGTGTTAAAAAAAAAACTGGTAAATATTTATTCCAGACAAATCCTTTAACCCTTTTGATATCAACATGTCTTAAAACTGCCTCTGGTTGTATGAAACAAAACTACACCCTTTTAAGGGATTCATCATTATTTAACATCCTTGCCGTTTCAACAGCTAGTTCCAGACTGTTACTAGCTGTTCCAGTCTGTTGAAATAGCAAGAGCACAGCTGTTGGGACCTGACTCTTTATAATATATAATATAGCAATACTCTACTACACCAAATCTTGAATACTCTGTTGAGTAATGGTCTAACTAGTTTCAAACAGGTTCTATCCTGATTTTTATATGTATGCATATACATATATATATATATATATATATATATATATATATATATGAGTCCCAGGTTCAATTGGGGGTAACCACAGTAAAGAAGGTACGCAATACATTATTAGAATGCATACGACTATATATATATATATATATATATATATATATATATACACCATTGCTTCTATGTCCATTTTCCACTGGCATGGGTTGGACGGGTTGTCAGTTCATGACTAGACAGAGCAGAGCAAACTCATCTCACTCATACATTCCATATTTGGCATGGTTGCTATGACTGGGTGCATTTCATATATGTATATAAAGAAACCACAACAATATGATGGCTGCAACCTGATGACAATCCCCTTCCCCATACCAGTAATTAGTGTGGGTTGGGTGTTATTCTAGGAGTGTTTAAGTGTGATTTTGAAGGGTGTGATGGTTTTTAGTTTTGGAAAACATTTGTTTGGTGTAGATTTGTTTACGTTGAGTTAAGGAAATTGATGATCATACATACACTCACACGAGATGTCAACATGAATGGACCTGTTATTTTTATCTAAAGACATCTTTTCCAATTCCATCCCGCCCGTCCCCTCAATCTATCTTATTTCTCATTCTTTGTTCTGATGAAGGACTAGTGTCCAAAACGTTAAGACCCTCTTCCTGCTATATTAAGCATTAACCTAATACATCCCTTCCATATACTGTACCGGTTGTGTTATTTCTGTTTGCCTTTTACATATATATGTATATGTAAAACAGTGATGATGATATAAAGTCTGCAGTGTTGAGATGAGGGAGACCACAAATACTCTATGTATGGGAAGAAGTAGAGTGGGTTAACACTTTGCAGTTTTAGCTTGTATTTGGCAACTCTTTTTCAAGGGTGTGCGCTCTTGAAAAGTTTTACCAAATACAAACCAAAACCACTAGGCATCATGGTGGGGTTATTACCTTCCTCTATATTTATTTTATATAGAAATGATTTCTACAAGACTAGAACTGTTTTATTCATATGAAATCATCAGGACATTCCTGAATGAAACAGTTCTAGTCCTGTAGAAGTCTTGTCTATATAAAACAAACTAACTTATACTCTACCAACATATTAAGTTCCTTATTTGCCTATGGTTATTTCTCAATCTCCTTAGGGACACCATTCTTAATTACATAGATAGTTAGTCATTTAAAACAACTCTAAATATATATTTATACAGAATATAAATTTCCATAAGTCAAATTAAGAGTGTTGGACTAAGTAGATTGAAACAATGTCTCCATCAGTCCACACCATGCTGCTATTAGTTGACACAATTAGATTTATGCCAGCTGTTATCATATGTTTGTTGACATAGCAACAGCCTATAAACAAAAGCTATGCTTAACCCTTTTGTTACCAAATCACTTCTGTTTCCATTATATGAAGTTCTTTATTTAAAAATGTTTATATTTATCTGAAAACCATCATAATTTTATGCAAGAACCTTTTTTAATTTATGCTTTAGATCCTTTATTTTTTCAATGATTTGAAAATAACAGTCAGTGTGTTTCCTTTAAAATATGGTAACAAGAAGGTGAAATAATTAAATTGCTGAGTTGGCCAGCATTTATCATCATTGTTCCATGATATCCAAGACATTCCAAATGGGAACATAATTCTTGGGATTTGATATTTAACCCTTTAGCATTTAAACCAACCATATCTGGCCAGAATTCTCTCACCTCTTTTTGTTCAAACTATCCATAACTGTTCACTCATACCAATCTTAAAGTAGTTCTCAAAATAAATAACATCAAAATCTCAGATTCAATACTATGTGAGATAATTATGTATGATAAAGCCTTTACCACGAAAATACAACAGTAGATATAGAGTAATGTAAATGCTAAAGGGTTAAGTGTGTAAATAAACAAAAAAAATGATTTCTTATGCTTGACACCTTAGGCAAGTATTTTCTTCTATAGCCTCAGGTTTGCCATTGCCGTGTGAATGAAATTTCATAGACAGAAACTGTGGAAGCCTACTCTGTGTGTCCAGGTCTCAAAAGTCAATTTAAAAACAATGAAGATAAATTCAAATTGTTAGTAAATTCTGAGTTTAATCTTAATACCATATTTCTAATGAAATACATTGCCTCTGGTTTTCAAATAATTGTTTAATCTTTTAGCATTTACAGTACTCTATTTACTATTGTATTTTTGTGGTGAAGGATAATTATCTCACATAATACTGAATCTATATGAGATTTTGATTTTATTTATTTTGAGAACAATACCTTAACATCAGTATGAGCAGCCAGTTACAGCTGATTTAAACAGAAAGAGATGAGAGAATTCTGGTCTGATATAGCCGGTTTAAAAGCTAAAGGGTTAAACAATCAAACATTTGGAAGCATTTCTCATTATTAAGCTGGCATTTGGAGAGTAAGTTTTTACATAAAATTATGATGGGAGGTTTTTTATATAAATATAAACACTAAAACAATGTTTTGTATCATAGAACCAGAGTGGTTTAAAACATAAAGGTTCTTAGATAAATATAAAAACTTTAAAACAATCATAGAACCGGGGGGGGGGGGGACATAACTTAAAGGTTATATAAAATTATGATGGGAAGTTTTTAGAAAAATATAAACACTTTAAAACAATGATTTTTGTATCATAGGACCAGCAGTGTTTTCCAGTGGTTTGGTACCAGAAGTGATAATAGTTATTTATTTAGTTTTGTAAATGTTCCTATATAAACATTTATATATGTATGTGTATGTATATTATCCCTTATGATAATACTCTATTCCAAAACACCATTGTTTTTAGAAATAAGACCACTCACTTTAATGAATTCCTATTTAATTTAAAAACTGTCCAAACATATATTTTTGCCTTTTATCAATTATAAATACTATCTTAAATGTTTAGTTACCATATTTTTAACAAAAGGCACTGCTTATAATTTTCAAATAATTTTGAAAATAATCAAAAATTTGGAAGCGTATTTGGAACAGAACTTTCTCATTATAAGACAGTATTTAGAACATAATTCTAACATAAAATTTTGATGGAAGATTTTTTAGATAACTATAAACACATTAAAGCAGTTTTGTATTGTAGAACGAGGGAGTAGTTTCAGGGAATTTGGTATCAAAAGGGTGAATGAAATAATTTTAATAAATCCCTCAAAATTCGTCATTAATTCATATACTGTGCATTTCATTAGATATATGATAAATAAAAAGTTAGAAGTACACACTTGTGATAGCAATTTGAGGAAAGGCGTGTGGTGTCACTAAAACTTTATAATGGGAGTTGGGGTTAGAGTGAAATAAAAAAAAAAAAGGGATACTGGTCTTCATAGTAGCAGGTCAATACAGAATCATTATGTAAAATAGGAGTGATGGAGAGGGTGGTAAGGAGGAGTGCAGTTATTTTGTTGTGTAATTAGATAAATTTAGCCTTTAACATAAATCTGTAACGATTCAACAGAAAATAACTAAATAAAAATGGATTTAATTCCAATGTTTATAGTATCTCTACTAGTGGCCAGATTGCGAACATTTACGGTAAGCTATAGATTTTTAATGTTATACACTCAGTGTGGAACATGCAATAAATCATGTGTTACAATGATATTTCTACCTGTTTTTATCCAAAGCCGTATATATGTATATGTGTATATGTATTGGTAAAAGGTACAGTCACAGCAAGGTGAATACTCCTAAGATGTACAACAGATGATATACACACTGGTCGTCTAAGATTTTCCACAGCCTACAAAATAAAATAGAAATATAATCAATTCAATGTTGATATATAGATAGATGATAGATATTCTATTGAGAATATATATATATATATATAGATATATATAACAAAACAAACGACACATTACATTGAAGAAATATATTTATATGTCTATGTATAAAGTATATAAAAAGTAAACAGAAACAATAAAGCAAACAACACAGTACAATACAATGGAGAAATATATTAGTTTAATGCTTGATATAGTAGGAAGAGTTTGTTTCAGACACTAGTCCTTCATCAGATAATAAAATGAGAAATAATAGCATAGAAAGATAGAGTAAGAAGAAATGGAAAAAAATATTTTTTAAAGAAAAAGCATGTGTATTGAGTACACGCACACATTTACACCTACACATATATATGTATACAGGAAGGACACATAGATAGCTTCTACTAATTAGGCAATGTAATTAGCAGCGGAGGAGGGTGTTCTGATAGTATAATAACTAGAATAAGGATAAGATGGGAAAGGTTTAGAGCTACCCCTACTGTTGACCACAAAGGGTTTCTCCTTACATACAAAAGGACACGTGAAGTGCAATGCTATATGGGCAGTGGCTGCAGAGGACATGTAGACTGGAGAGAAATGAAGCAATCATGCTCCGTTGATGTGCAATGAGAAAGACTGAGCTTGGACAAATTGAGAGAAAAGCTGGATTTATGGGGAATCCAGAGTGGTGTGCAAGATAGAAGACTATTGATATGGACAATGATCGTTGGGTGAAAGAATCACAGTAGAGGTAAACCAAGAAAGACCTGAGCAGAGGTTGTAAGTGGTTCAAATCACTGAGACTCACTGGGGAGATGACAAAGGATTGCAATGAGTGGAGAGATGCCCTGCTGAGAAGGACCCATCCAACCCATCCAAGTGTGGAAAAACGGGCGTGAAATTGATGATGATACACAAGACATACATACTCACACAAATAAACCTACATATATATGTATGTAATTTTAACTATATACATGTGTCAAACCAACTATTTAAGAGATATGGGAATTCATGATGTTCATTTTTTCCCATGAGGATGTTTGTGACATTATCAACAATGAGTACGTGGTGTGACCGTGCACGAAGGTGTGGATCGGAAGATGTGACCTTTGTATTAGTACAGCCAGACTAGTTAATGGTCAGCTGATTGGTAGTAACAGCTAATATCAAACTTATTATACATGCTGTGCATTATGTACAAAGTCTACACATCCCCTATGATATTACTGCTATTATTGTTTTAGATTTTGTGATGAAAAGCTAAAATCAACCTTCATACTAGTTCAACTTTCTGACACCACCACAAGTATAAATAAAACAATGTAGTTGCCATGTGGTTGATTCATCTTCTAGAAATAACAGTGAAGTCTATCTCAAAACACCAATGTTAATCCTATTATTACCATATTTATAAAGAAAGGCACTACTGTCTATTATTTGCAAATCATTTTGAAGAATTTAATAATATAACTATTATTATTAAGCTGGTGTTTAGAGGTTCCTATATAATATAATTGCTTGTACTTTTGGGACAAGGCCAGCAATTACCCCAGTGCGTTACTGGTACTTTATTTTATCGACCCCGTAAGACTGAAAGGCAAAGTTAACCTCGGCAGGACTTGAACTCAGGCCGTATAAGATTATAATGAAAGGTTTTGAGATAAATATAAAGAGTTTAAAAACAAGTTTTGTTTGTATAATAAATAGGGTTAAGTGGGAGATATAGTTCTAGATAGCCATATAGAGTCGGACTGGTCATGGCTGGAGAACCTTTACGTAATAAATCTATTGAATGAAGACTGAACTGGGTGGGGCACAAAACCAGCTATTATAAAACGGGTTCGTTTAGACTTGAATCAATGAGTGCAGAGAGGAAAAAAACAAAACTGAACCCAGGTGTGGTTTTTAATCAAGATATACACACACGTGTGAATAATAAATAGTGACTGGATTTTCTGGAAACTTATGTCTTCATCGTTACCCATTAAAGAAAACTTTCCCTGTACAGTGAAGTGTTTTTGTGTCCGAAACGTCAGTAGTTTTCCAAACAGGGAATATACAGAAATGGAACTCAACGGTACAATAGTCCAGTAATTAATTATTTCAGACACACTACTCCAAAGTCCTTTTATCATTTTCGTTTAGTGATTTTATTAACTAAACTGCGGCCATGTTGGGACATCGCCTTTATGTATTTTTCGCTTTTGTTTTTTTTTTTTATTGATTATAATTACTCAGTTTGTCTGGGATTTCATATTTCGTCATTTTAAGATATGAAACATACATAAATCCAGACAGTTATTCTGTTTATTATATTTATATCGACTCTGGAAAGTTGATAAAAAAGGTTGAGTCGTTCCATATAGAATTCGAATTAAAAACCTAAAATTAGTGAATAGAAAGAGAACGGCATCTCGTCCCCCTCCTCTAGCAATCTTGCCATTCACTGCCTTTCTTAATAATAATACAAATTTCCAAATTAAACAAAGCTACACACCAGCTATGGGAAATTCCATTCAGTACGTTGACCTATAAAATTGTTTTCTAGGAAAGTATATTTATTTGTTGGAGAGAGGACAGTAGACTGTGTTTAAACAGCAGGAGATAGCAAGAAAACAACTTTCGGATAATAAACCACATCTAAAGGGAATTTAAAGGGAATTTTTGTTTACCTTTAACGATCCTATGAAATTTTCAAAACTTTGCTCTCATGAGTTTTATAGATATTTCAACATAGAGAAAAAGTTTAACAAGTGAAGTAGATTTACATGCTGGGAGGTAAAGTGTTGAAATAAAAGTTTTCCTCTCTCTATATATATAGACATGAGAAGGGGTAACTTCACTATCGGATGAAATAAAATATGTACAGTGGATCGATAAGGCAGTCCACTAACTGAAACTAGTCAAACATTTAGATGTAGTTAGTATTTTATAAGTTCAGCCGAGATATTGGGGTTTGTCATTGCCATCATCTCTCGTTTTACCGGTACCTCAACGGAAGTAGCTATCCATGTGCGGAAAATGGGGATTTTCTAAGGGAAATGGGATAAGGATGTTTAGTAATGAAACCGAATTTTGCTGACTGCAGGGGTCGGGGGGTGTCAGGGTATTTAGGGGACAGTCTTTTATTCACGGTACTTAAGGGATTTTTTAAGGGTCAGTTTATTTCAGGGCAATTAAGGGACAGTCGGACGCCATGCTTTCCAGCATAGTTACGTCCCTTTACGATCTGAGTTCAAATCCCGCCGAGGTTGACTTTGCCTTTCATCCTTACGGGGTCGATAAAATAAAGTACCAGTAATGCACTGGGTAATTGCTGGCCTTGTGCCTAAAGTAGAAACAATTATTTCAGGGTAATTAAGGGACAGTCAGGGTATTTAAGAGTCAGTTTATTCCAGGGTAATTAAGGACAAGTAAGTATATTTCAATTAGCAATGGAAGGGCCCGTGTTAAGGGAATGTTCTGTGCAACAATTTCCCAACAACACACCCATGTGGACAGTAGAGGTGTTTAGTGGTAGTGGTGTGGAATAAACAGGCCAATCCCTTGGTGTTTTAATATAATACAAATATTCCTGTTCACATACTGCTTGTTGTTTCCCCAACTCTATAGAAAACTGGCTTTGGAAGGCGAGAGAATCCGATTCAAGTAAAACACAAAAAAAAAACAAATAAATAAATAAATAAATAAATAAATAAATAAAAAAAAAAAATAAAAAATAAAATAAATAAATAAAAAATGTGTGTGTGTGAGAGAGAATCCAGTGGCAGCTGGTAGATAGGATATGAGAAAAAGTATTAAATTGAAAGCATAATCGCTCATGAAATATCAATGGAAAGACGAGAATATACACGCTGGCATTAACAGTGAGACAAAAAAAAAATGTTTTTCCACAATTAAATAATGAGCATATATATATATGTATATATATATATAAGCATGTGGGTGGCGGTGGAATGCGTCCAGTGTGAAACTTCCATCTATGGCATGCGTGTGTGTGTGTTCCACACACACTTACGTAGACTAGTTTGTGTATATATCATTTTCTAGTTCTATCCCATGTGTTTGAATTTACAAATAAAAGGAAAAAGTACTCAATACAGACAGCTGAGTGCTGATATTACTGTCGAAGTGATCAGTGATACTCAGAGTATTAATAGAACACTCAACATTATATATATATATACACACAACCTTACTATACACATTGGTATGACGGTGTTTGTGTATGTACACACACACACATATCAGTAGGTGTAAAGCCACACACATACACACACGTGCGCGCACGCTCTACAGACAGACGGTCGCGCGCGGAGAACAAATTAAATTCAGTTAACAGCAACAAAAAACTTGCCTAATTAATGACATACAATTAATATACAATATAATGGGAAGAGGAAAAAAACTGTTCCAAGTATAATTTTACGAGAGTTCTCAATGGTAAACGGAGTATACAGCCGCTTGAACAAACTTGTTTCCTGCCTTCCATGTGTGGCAACACACGCAAAAACATACACATCACACACATATATATATATACACACACTATAAAATCCGAATAATAATTATACACAAATAACACGCTCAGAAAAATACCATTATAGAAAAGAAAGTAGTTTATACGTACAATTGTATCTATTTATATTATATATAAACAGAAGACTATACATATATATAAACAGGAGAAATTTATAAGACTTTGTCAACAAGTGACAAAAGCAGCGACTGGTTCGTCTCGGTACATCTTCCCTCGTAGAAGTTACTCCAGCATATGTGCTTCTTACTACTGATCTATCCACTGTAGGTGCGTGCCAATGTGTGTGTGTGTGTGGGACTGGAGTGAGATCTCTCCGTGTGTGAATCTGTATGTTAGTCTATCCACTGTAGCTGCGTGCCAGTGTGTAGGACAAGAGTGAGATCTCTCCGTGTGTGAATGTGTGTGTGCTAATCTATCCACAGTTGGTGCGTGCCAGTGTCTGTGTGTAGGACTGGAGTAAGATCTCTCCGTATGTCTGTGTTAATCTATCCACTGCAGGTACGTGTGTGATTGGAGTGAAGTTTATCCGCTGTATGTGTGTGTGTGAATGACGAGTAAGATATATCCACTATAAGGTGAGTGTGACTGAAGTGAGATCTGTCCGCTGTAGGTGTGCTTTCCACCGAGTGTGATCTATCCACTATTTGTGACTAGAGTGAATAAGATAACTTTATGTGTGTACGGACTGGACTGGGATTTCTAGTGAGTGAGGAGATCTTTCCACTACGTATATGTTTGTATATATATATAAGTGTGTAAGGAGGAGATCTCTCCACAATGTACGTGTGTGTGTAAGTGGAGTGGAGTGAGATCTCTTTCCTGCACATTAACGTTCCAAGTTACCTCCCCCTCTACAGTCTGCAGTTTCTTCCCACCACCTACTTCTACAACACCCACCTACCCTCTTAACAACCCCACCTACTCTCATACCCTCTTAAACCCAACCCTACTCTCTCACATATGCACAAATTGTGGAAGTCGCTTGTAACGATTACGGATAGTGTTATCAACCGGTTATTCTTATCAAAATTAGTTCACCCAAACAAAACGCTTTATTTACTTAATGGTATCAGCTGGTTATTGTAATCGAAAACATTTCGTCACAAAGTGATCACAATAAGCAGCTTCCACACTATATATTTATATATATATATATATATACACACACACACAAACTCTTCCCAGCCGGGAAAGCAGACCGTAAACGATACACACACATAAACCGTTGCCAATAGAGAAAACAGACAGTAAACGACACACACACACAACACACATATATACAAATCGAATATTAAATGATATACACATACATATATATACATAGACACATTTTTTTTTCTTTCCCACTGTATCTAGTCTCCTTGATTTATACCTCCCCGTCTCCACTCATTCCGATTAGAGTGGTCTTTTCCTTTTCCCCCAAAACTCTTCCGCCGGTCAGGACATGTAACATTTCCGCATGAGTCACTACAAACATCCACACATCATATAATTATTATATATAAAGAATAGTTTTCGGAAAAGGAACGGAAAGAATCACAGTTAAAGTACTCAATACATTAAACAGAGAAACTTATTTCATATAGAAATGACTTCTACAGAACTAGAGCTGTTTCACTCATTTGAAATCATCAAGTCCTGTACAAAAGAATTATATAAGCTGAAATAATCTACTCGATAAATTGACTACTGGTTGAATATTCCGTAATTTCCAAGCCAACTCAACGTACGTATATCCGTACGGTTTCCCAACACATACATATACAAATACACAAGCACAAATGCATGCAAACACACACACCACGTCCATGTGCATGGATATACAAGAACATAGTTATATAGATAATACACACATTTACACGGGGATGTATAGATCCATTGATATACACACATTTATAGGTACATAGCTAGAAGTTTATAAAAAAAAAAAAAAAAAAAATCGATACATATAGTTTTGTCGTGCATATATATATATATATATATATATGTAGATAAATCTACCAAGAGTTTACGGTAGTGTCCAATCCGTATGAAGAACTCAATGTATTCCGGATATCATGGAATATGCATGCCAATTCTAACACATATATATCCTAGAAACGATCGTTAAATAATGAACTTTTTTTGTTTAATATAAGGAACTGTTTTCATTGTTTATTCATTATTTGTTTAATATTTTTTATATATATATATATAGAAGTTCTATTTAAATTGTTGGGATACAACAAGCAAATATTGGGAGCTTCCAACAGTAATGGTCGCATTCTTTAAGGGTATGTCAATATTTATTTATAAAACTGCTCTATATTATATTTTATCTGATGAAAGCACACCATAATTTAACTTGGTGTCCTTGAAATATGTATAATGAAATAAATATGCTTTTATAAATATAGTTTCCATTTGTTAATATCGTATATATATCAGCGTTTCATTTAATGTCTGTTAAAAATAGGTATGGCTTTCGCCACAAAGTTTGAGTGTATATGTGCACATAAAGAGGGGATGGAGACAGATACACGAACATATTAACACGCAGACAAGTACCCAAGTCGTACAAGTTTGTTTTAAAGAGGAGGAAACAACGAGCGGTGGTGATATTCATGCCTGTCTCTCAAGTTGAAGATATTCAGTTGGAACAGCGTGGTAGTTCAAGTGTTAACTACAATTGAATGGCATGACTACGTGTACACAGAAATATAGATAGCCGGGTGCACGCTCACACAAATACGTACACATACATATCCAGATATACACACATACACACTAGTGATAATAAAGGTAGAATAACAAAAGACAAGGGTGAGAGAAGCATGTGCATTTACGTGGACATGCGCAGACAGGTAGTGGGACACAGCTATGTCACCACACCCGGTCTACCGACCTGCTAGAAATAGCAGCCTAAACCCTGTCTAGCGGGTTATACATGGAGAAGGACATACTTTTGGAGAATTTAGTCCGACATACTCATAAAAAGACGTGGTGGTGAGGAGCGGTCCAGTACTGATATAGGTTTCATCATAGGTCTCTACAAACGGACGTGTTGTTACAACGGGTACACACCCGCCTGAGATATTGGGGTACAGTTCTATGCAGTAATTAGTAGACACTGAGATAGATGTAGCAAATACGGATAGAGAAGACTATAGAGCTGCATGCAATTTTTGGACTGACAGAAAAACGTGTAGCTCCATGCAATAATTGGCACACAGGCGTACATGTTATATGCGGGGTAGAGAATGGTACAACTACATGCAGCTAGTTCGGTTACACATACGGGTGGAGAGAGACGGCATGGTTATTTACAGAGTTGAAATAGAGGCACTGCTGCATATACGGGTGAAGAGAGGAGTAGAACTACATGCAGGGTAGAAAGCGAGAGGGATAGATCTAGAAGCAGGGTGGTGAGGTATGTACAACTGTATTTACGGGTGCAGAGAAGGGTAGAGCTACACATACGGATGGAGAGAGAGCATTGTATACGGATATAGAGAGAAGTAGAGCTATATACGGGTGGACAGAGTCGTAGAGCTACATGCAGGGTGGAGAAAAAGAGAGAGAACTACTACATGCAGGGTGGAGAGAGAGCTACATGCAGGGTGGAGAGAGAGAGAGAGATACATGCAGGGTGGAGAGAGAGAGAGGAGCTACATGCAGTCAAGCACTAAGTCACAGTAGCTCCAGTAAATAATTGCGTGGCTGGTTCAATGAAGTTGACAAAATTTAATAAGTGGGGGGGGGGGGATTACATTGGGTAGGGATGGGGATGGGGCAGGAAGACTAGGTCGTGGGTCTAGCGGTGGTAGGGTGTTGGTTTGGGCCAAAGATATTTCATTTGAAGAAGAAAAAAAAAACCAAACCCGAAACTTCAAGAATTCTAATCACTTTACAGAAGTTAAATTTTTTATTCAGTAAACAAGGGTTTATTTACAGGTTATGTAATTAGATACGGGTAGTTATGTGAGCAGACGAAGGTTTGGAAAACCGGTTATGTTGCTTTAAGTGAACGGAACGATTTAGAGAAACGGGTAGGTTACTTGAACGGCCCACGAGGTTTCGATAAACGGGTAGATTACATAAGTTAACCACGAGGTTTAGATAAATAGGTAGATTACATAAGTTAACCACGAGGTTTAGATAAATAGGTAGATTACATAAGTAGATCACCAATTTGGAAATAATATATATATATAAAGTTTTATTTGAGAAGCAGGGAATCAGTTCTTGGGTAGATTTGACTAGAAAGTTATATAAATAACCTGATGACACGTGGGGGTAGCTGATGTAGTTGACATTGACCAGATATAGGCTATGTAGTTGACATTGACCAGATATAGGCTAGCAAAGGGGTGCATAACTGATGTTGGAATTTGGTACAAGTTTTATTATTCCTAACTGACAGTATATAGTAAATGTATTGCTACAGGTCAGTTACTGGAATGAAAGGTCAAAAAATGTGATGGTGGAGGTTATAGGTCAAATGTTAGAATAATCCACTCGTGCGATGGCCCGATTTTCTTACGAGTGGATCATAATAGTTTTAAAGTTAATTCACTGGTCAAATTTTGGTGGTTATAGAGCCGGATGTCCTTGTCCTAAGGATCTGACCGAGAGAGAGAGAGAGAGACTGTGTGTGTAGGAGAGAAAGAGAGAGAAGCGAAGACAGACCTACAATAAACATTGTTTCAATAGCGGGTAGGAGGAGAACTAAGGAGTCGGGAGCTGGTTAGAGCAGAAAAAAAAGGGGGCGGGTGGGATCCCTGCAGAGTGTACCTGCATGTGTGTGTGTGTAAGAAAGGTAACACAACACGTGAGTATTTCCATGTAAGGGGGTTTTGTCGGACTATGAAACGTTAGAAACAATAAGACTAAAACACAGTAGTAGCTAATTGTAACAGGGGAGGGCGGAGCGAGCGAAAGAATTAGGGTAGGATGACATAAGTAGAACAAATTTGTTACTTTGAACTCTGTTTCTGTATACACAGACTATATATATATATATATATATATATATATATATATATACACATGCATATATATATAAATACATACACACACATATATATATATAAATACACACACACACACGCATACATACCTCCCATATATATATATAAATACACACACACACACACATAAATACACACATACATACCTCCCATATATATATACACACACACACACACACATATATACATACACACACACACATATATACATACACACACACATACATACACACATATATATACATACATACACACATATATATACATACATACACACACATACATATATACATACACACATACATATATACATACACACACATACATATATACATACACACACATACATATATACATACACACACATACATATATACATACACACACATACATATATACATACACACACATACATATATACATACACACACATACATATATACATACACACACATACATATATACATACACACACATACATATATATATACACACACATACATATATATATACACACACATACATATATATACACACACACACACACACATACATATATATATATACACACACACACACACATATATATACACACACACACACACACATATATACACACACACACATACATATATATATACACACACACAGGTGTGTATATATATATATATATATATATATATATATATATACACATGCACATCTAGCTAGAGACGGTATAAGTAGTGTATGTTGGTGTCAAAAGAGAGAGTGAGGTAGAGGAGGAAAGTTGTAAAAAAAAAAAAAAAAAAAAAAAAAAAAGGAAAAAACCCGCATCGGGCAATGTCCTCAATGGGGGAAAAAAAAAAGAAATGCAGACAGATGTTGAATAGTGAAGCAGGCAGAACGAGAGCAATAGTTATATAGAACTACAAGACTATATATATATATAACAGAGAGAGAGAGAGAGAGAGAGAGAGTAAGATAGAAAGAGGGGAAGGAGGCGTGAGAGAAATCTAAACAGATGAAAGAAAGGAAAGAATGAAAAATGGAGAGAAAAGTAGAAGGTAATTTGTGGGAGGGGGTAAGAGAAATAAGATTGAACAGATGTTAACTGGAAAATCTGGGACATCCTATTTTATTTCATGTGCAAGGAATCGAGTCACAAGTTAAGTTAGGGTATGGGGACTTTTTTTTAAAGTTGCCAGTCTATTTTCAATGACGGCAGGGTTTTTTTTGGTTTTACTGAAATCTAAGACACACATACACAGCCCAAGAAAACTGCAATTATTATATTACAGTAACTCTTATGTAGCACTGCACCTCTGCAGAAATGTCGCATACGGATCATATATTTCTATTTAGTCCATCTGTTTTCTTATCAATTAAACAAGTACCAGTAATACATTGGTTAACAAACATTTTTGTCTAAAGCCACGGCAGGTGTGTAGTTAAATTAAAGGAATCATTCTCGTTTATGACCGAATTAATTTTGATTTTTAAGCAGTAGTTTTTAATCCCAGGTGGAACTAATATTTCGCTTTTGGAAAGGTGTGAATGAACATCACAACATTCTGTCCTTAATAGCATAACTTTTTTTGTATTTTAGGTGATTGGTATAGTAAGGAGTTCGGAGAATATTGGGTTTCTTAACCAATATGGATATAGTTTACGAGATAGAAAAAAAAAGCACTAGACAACCCCACTCACTACACCCAGGGGCTCTCTGCTAGAAATAACCAAATCTTCCATTCATAAGCTACCGTCTTTTTTAAAAAGGGCATTACATAATATGTAGCATTATACAGACGAGATGGTCACGACTAGAATGGATTTCATTTTACACATCGCCCCGCTTGATGAATATAGGCAATACCTTACTACAGACACCTGGGACTTGGTTTTAATTCCAGCATGTAAATTATATTTCAATAATTAATTAAAAATGCCTCTAACTTCATCGTCATAAAAATATTTCGATAATTGACAATTTCTCCACATTCAGACAGTTCCTCACACGTCCAAAAGTAATAAATCTCACAACTTTTATATTTCACAATATGTGGGTTGACAAAATTGGTAGAGTGCCGGACAAAATGTTCCGTAGCGTCTCGTTACCGATCTGTGTGTTCTGAGTTCAAATGCTTCCATTCTTTCTATTTTTCCGAAGTCGATATAAAAAGTACCAGTTGAGTACGGGGTCGATTAATGGCATTTTGCACAACAAATAGAAATATAATATTTACGGAAATATTAAAGAAAAAGAAAATAGGGATTTAAAAGTTACAACTAAGATTTATTATTATTATATATATATATATATATATATATATATATATATATATATATATATTTATTCTTAAATCAAGAAATAATTTCTTTCTTCAGCAATAGTGGTCACTATTTGCGAAGGTATTAAATGAAATAATGGTCATAAAGAAAAATCGAAACCGTGTCGCCACATTTCTTCCAGGCTATCTAGTATATACACCTGGTACACAGCTTATTCCATTATCGTAATCTTATTGAACCGTTTACCAACTAATACTGTCATCAGCTTCTTTTAAATTCTAAAAGTTTTTACTGTATTAAGTTGAGAGTGAAGGCAGAGTAGAATACATATCCACTTCACAATCCCATTCACACATACATACATGCAATGTCCTGGTAGTTTAACTAAGCAAACCATAATTATATTATGAATGAAACTTTGGTCGGCCAACATTGTCCTAGTTATGAGGACAATGTGTAGATTAAATAAATACATGTTGTATATGATGTAAAGTAAGTGTTGGTGTTGAATATATTAACAGAAAACACAGCTTTTAGAGGTAACCTAAAAAGCCTGTTTATATATGGAAATAATCCTTATATATTGCTTATTTACAAATTGTTAGGCAGAAATTCGTTGTTTTAACAATAAACACATTTAAAAGTAATTTACTGAGTTTATCCGATAAGGAAAAATAATATTTCATATGATTTAAATTTGTAAAAATTCCGTCCTTAATTCTAAGTATTGAAGGTGACACATAAACAATTGATTACTGAGGTAAGTCACAAACCATTCGAAGGTACCTCAGGTATTCTAATGTACCCTGGATAAGCAATTCTTCATCAAATTTTAAATCATACTTCATATACACAATGTTTCCGTAGTGGGCGGTTAAAACTTCAAGGTCTTTTCTTTTTTATTTAGCGGTCAACAAATAAGTTGTGACGTTCATACTTTACCTAAAAGCCACTCTGAGAATCAACATTCAAATTAAAGAATTGGTTTTACTTTTTAAATCTATCATAAGACGATGTCATTACATTAGTAGTATTTCGGTAAATATTAGTAATATATGATGTTCGTAGTAAATGTTTTTAGAATTCACAGCTTATAGTGAGTATGCAGTAGTACTAGTTTCAGACTAGTAAATCTGGTACCAGTAGTGGTTATAATGATGTAATAATAACAAAAGTGTTTTTGCCGCAATTTACTTCCATGTGTTTCTGAGATGTGTGTGGGTGACTGCGGTATAGTGCTATATATATATATATATATATATATATATATTACTGCTGTGTGTGTCTATGTGTATATCAAAAATAATCTCGCGTAGTCTTCTACGAAATGTGTCTAGTGGTTATGAAGTGAAATATAATCAAATATATATATATATTCCTGCAGTATACATACATGTGTGTGTGTGTGTATATATATACATATATATATATTCATGCAGTATACATACGTGTGTATATATATGTGTCTGTCTATGTATAGGTAATATTTCAAAAGATTGCTGGGGTATTTGTTCATACTAATTAAAATGTGAAAAAGTTTGGAAATACTAATGACTTTATATTAAAATTGCATTCATAAATAATAATAATAATAATATATATATACATATTCTCATTAAATGGGTAATTAACACAGAAAAACATTAATTCTGAAATTGCATTTAATGTATTCACAGTATAATTTTCATCAGTATTTAAAACACGCACATGTTTATGTGATAAACTTTATTACAACTAGTGGGAAATAGAGAAAAAGTTACTAATAAAATATTATTTAGAAATCTATTATTAATTACTATTACCAGACATAACCTTGGAATTTGTTAGTTAGGGGTACAATTAATTAGAAAGTTATAAATTATGTCTGTGTGCATTTTACGTAGTACGGAGACGTTTTTATCTATATATATATATATACTTAGGTGTGCATATGTGTTCGTAGTTTACTACCTTAAGACAGGTTAAATATATAAAAGCAGTGAAAGTCCATGAGATAAAAGAAACGAGAAAAGTTTAAAACTTTAAAATATATATTTTTTTTAAATCAAAACAAGTATATTTAAAATACTTTCTCCCTATCTCTCCCGTTAATAAATATACTTTGATTCAAGACAAATAGAAACTTCGCATAATTTGTACACACAATTGTTACTCGTGGGTATGTATATAATATATATATATATATATATATATATATATATATATATATATATAGATATATATATGTGTGTGTGGATAATAAAGTAGTAGTGAATTTTCAAAATTAATTAATATAAGAATATAAGTTCGTTTAGAGAATTAATTACGAAACAAAAGATAGGCAAAAAAAAAAAAAAAAACACGGAAAACTATATAAATATGAAAGAATATAATATAATATAATATAATATAATATAATATATATATATATATATATAGACACATACACGAGTGTGTATATATAGGTTGGAGCAAGCATGTGATGTGAGGAGGAAAAGCGAGGAGTGTGTTGACTTACCGTGCGGTAGTAGATGGAGTGATTGGGTTGTGAGCCGGAGATGTCGTCAGATACAAGTATCCGGGATGAAATCTGTGTTAAAACTCAGCGGAAACCTAAACCGGATGAACAACTAACCGTCCGCCATCGTTTCCATACAGTCAGCGACGAGGCCCCGGATGGAGGACGGCCAGCCGGGCTGCGCACACGCCATCGTCGCATACACACCCACACATATAAACACATACATATATATGTATGTGTATATACACATACTTAGATAGATACATATACACATATATACATACATATACACACATTCACATATGCATTCACACACACACACTCGTACGCATGCATACATATACACGCATGCACACACACGCGTACGCATGCATACATATACACGCAATCACATATGCATGCATATATATATATATGCATACACACACATAATTACGTACACCGCCACATACTTAGACAGATAGATGGGAAAGTGAGAGGGGGGATCAAGGAGAAGGGAGGAAGGTACCCTGCGTTGGATAGAAGGGTGGGGTGGGGGGTGAGGGGTTAGTGGCTACTTGGCAGCAACAGCTTCATAAGGTGGTGGTGGTGGTGGTGTTGATGACAGTAGAGGTGTAGGTGTTGACAGTGGTGGCGGTTTTGGTGACGATTGTGTTGTATGTGGTGATGATGATGGTGGATATATTGACACTGATAGTGATGACAGTGATGATGATGATGGTGATGAGTGATAATAATGACAGTGCTAATAATGACGGCGGTGGTGATGATGATGATGGTGATGGGGACGTTGACATTGAGAGTAAGGTGACGGAAGAAGAGGTGGGAGGAGAAGTAAGAGGAGATAAAACAACTAACAATACACCACCACCCTCCCTCATACGCCCCTCACTACCACCACCCTCTCCTCTCTTTCCCTTCTACATTCTTTTTACCTTTTCCATTTTCTCTCTTCCTTTCTATTTCCCCACCTCACCTTCCTTCCTTTTTCTTCTTCACACAACTCATTCGTTTTCTATAACAATTTCCTTCTCCAATTTTTCATTTCCTTTTTTCCTTTTTTTTTTCTCTCCCACTTTCTTCTTACTTTACTCTTTCTTCTCTTTCTCTTCCTCTTTATTGCACTTTTTCTACTCACCCCTCACCCCTCTCTCTCCCTCTCTCGTTGTATATATCTGTTATTCTCAACCCCTCTCTATATGATGGCTGACTAAATGCACGCGTGTTTTCTCTCCATTTTTTTTCGTTTCTTCCTCTTCTGATGAAAGACTAACATCCGAAACGTTATGACTTTTTTCCTACTATATCAAGCATTAAACTAATATATATTCATTATACTGTATTGTTATCCTGTGTTGTATATATATATATATATATTAGGGTAAATATTGATCCAATTCAATTCAAGCACTCAACGTACTTTTTCCACATAGGAGTGACGGGGTAAATATCGAATAAGGAAAAGCGAAGTAGTTTCAGATGTTCAAGTCCTTTAATAATAATTGTTTCTACTTTAGGCACAATGCCAGCAATTACCCAGTGCATTACTGGTACTTTATTTTATCGACCCCGTAAGGATGAAAGGCAAAGTCAACCTCGGCGGGATTTGAACTCAGATCGTAAAGGGACGTAACTATGCTGGAGAGCATGGCGTCCGACCCTCTACCGATACTGCCAATCCACCGCCATAATGCTGTGATATATATTTCAATGACGACACTGGCCACACTGTTCTGTGTGCGAGTGTCGTGTAATCATCAGACAGCTTGTTACATAATAAGGTTATGTTTCCGAGGCAATCCAAATTGAATCGACATGGGAACGGATGAAGTTCGTGCTTTTGGGTTTTTCATCCGTTTACAAGAAACGAAACGAGCTGTGTGGTTACTGTAAACAAAGTTTAAGATGGTAATATGGACGAAGCAAGAGAAGAAATCCTTCATCAGCTGTAAATCATAGATCATAGATGTTTCGACGCTTATATATATATATATAATGAACATATCTATATATAAAAATATCGACTTGTTGCTCAATAGCCCCTCGATGCAAATTAGTTGCTAAAACTACCTAACAGATATTGTTATTAGTACAATTTTGATATCTTGCATAAAAAACATATGAGCATAAAATCAGCTAGGACAATGAAATATTACTTACTTTATATATATATACCTCCCACCATTTATATATAGGGATAAATAATAAAGACGTCCTTCGGTTAAAATGATCATAGGATTAGTACCTAGAAAGTTCCCCATTCGAGGAACAGGTTCGGACATGCATACTGGTCTCCTCTCTCTACACCACCGATGTTGGCCAAAGGAAAGACAATGACCGATACAGCTTGGCGCCAGTGACGACACAACTCATTTCTACAGCAGAGTAAACTGGAGCAACGTGAAATAAAGTGTCTTGCTCAAGGACACAATGCATGCTCCGGTCAGAAAATTGAACTCATAACCTCCCGGCTGTATGTATATAAATGTAAAGAAAGTGCTCAAGCACAGAAATGCTATATAGATAACCTATAAAATAGGATGAAAACCCTTAAAAGGCGGGAAAAGAAATTGCCATCGGTCGCTATGAAGAAGTGAACCCCATATCTCCCAGGTACCGGCTAGATGAAAGCGCTTCGGCACTTTCATCTTATATATATATATACATATATTCTCAGCGCATCAAAAGCCCCAAATTCGACATTTATACACACACGTGTGTGCATGAAGGCTTCCATCGATCACTAATGATCATGGATTTGTACTGAGAAAATTTCCCTCCAAGGCACAAGCGTGGGCAAGGTTTGTTTCTGGAAGACCAGCAGTCGCCCATGCATACCAGCCTCGCCATCAAATAGTATCATACCATAGACATACTTGTAATCAAGAATTTGCACACATTTTACAACATTTTATATTTGTGGTTCTAAACTTATGCAGCCGTAAAATAATGTAAATGCATGTTATATACAGGGTGTTTCAAAAAATTTAATATCATCAAAAAATTTAATATCATTTGAGATGTAAATATCCCAGAAACTACAAGGTCTAGGACAACGAGACTAAGCAGACTCCATGTTGAGTAACACAAGATTTATTCCCCAAAACATGTCCACGTTATAACATTAATTCACAATATATATTTCAATGTGACAACCTTGGGAACAGGTCATTGAAATCAAATTTTTTTAAACATCCTGTATATATATTTTTTTAAATCTGTTTTAAGCCATTTTAAATACTTATTTACTCTACACCCTTGGTTTATACTTATTTACTCTACACCCTTGGTTAATACTTATTTACTCTACACACTTGGTTAATACTTATTTACTCTACACACTTGGTTAATACTTATTTACTCTACACCCTTGGTTAATACTTATTTACTCTACACCCTTGGTTAATACTTATTTACTCTACATCCTTGGTTAATACTTATTTACTCTACACCCTTGGTTAATACTTATTTACTCTACATTCTTGGTTAATATTTATTTACTCTACACCCTTGGTTAATACTTATTTACTCTACACCCTTGGTTAATACTTATTTACTCTACATCCTTGGTTAAATGTTGAATTTTGCTTAACAAATGGTTCCATATTTTAAACTTTCTGATCCTTCAGATCGTTATTAAGAGTGTTTTAACTCGAGAGGCAATAAAATATTGACGATCGATGTGGACCCGTGCTGGACTTACCTAAAGTTAAATAATATATAGCTTAGAGCCACACACCCTCTTTGAGCTCAATGTAGCGACTACTGGACTTACCTATAAGCTATAGCTGAGGACCACACACCATAAGGGGTCTATTTTATTAAAATATATTTTCGTTCTATCAGTTTTTATTCTTTAACAATAAATTATATATATATATATATACACGTTTTACAGCATAGAGTTATGGCCCTTTGCGTTCTGAGTTCAAATCCCGCCGAGGTTAACTTTGCCTTTCATCCTTACGGGGTCGATAAAATAAAGTACCAGTAATGCTCTGGGATAATTGCTGGCCTTGTGCCAAAAGTAGAAACAATTATTTATTCTTTATAATTAACATTAATATAAAAAATGTATAATTATTGTAAATTCTTTTACTCGAATTGTTTAGAGAAGGGCCTCAAAGTTGGGGCCTCAGCGCGTGAAGGTCCGGCCCAGATGGGGTGGACACAGCATGGCCGAATGGTTGAAAAGTTTGCTTTGCAGTTATTAAGTCAGGAGTTCGATCCCACCGCATGACATCTTAGGAAAGTGTTATGTACCCCATAACCTTGTGTCGGCCTTGCGAGTAATATTGGGTAGATTACGAGGGCCGGTTCAAAAGTTCATAGGCTGACTATGAAGGAGTGATGCTAGAGCTGCGAAATCTTGCATGCATTAATTTCAACTCTTCTTAGTAAGTGCATTGTTTCTTTCCAGGGACTATGCTGAAAAATAAACCTCATTTGGTCATTCCATGAGAGTATCTTGGTCAGCCTATGGACTTTTCAGCCGACCCTCGTATATGTTTTGATGAGATTTGAAAACTTAGAAAGTATCACCGATTGAAAACCTATTCAATGGGCCTGTACCAACATTAACCATTGTAGACAGAATAGTTTATAGTAGCAATGCTAATCGTCTGTTACCATCCGTTGTTTAAGGCTGGCATTATTTATTTTAAGGAATGGCGGTGGATTGGCAGTATCGGTAGAGGGTCGGACGCCATGCTTTGACGCATAGAGTTACGGCCCTTGCCATTCTGAGTTCAAATCCCGTCGAGGTTAACTTTGCCTTTCATCCTTACGAGGTCGATAAAATAAAGTACCAGTAATGCACTGGGTAATCGCTGGCCTTGTGCCAAAAATAGAAACAATTATTTATTTTAAGGAAACGTTAGAACTACATATATCTTTGAGGCGAGTGCCATGACCCAGTCTTTGATGTCCTCTGAGTCAGAGAAGCATATGTAATGGTTATTTTAAAGATTTTATGAGTGTTTCAAGTCATTTAACCATCATTTACCATGGAAGCACATGTAGTATTTAACACAAAATGTAAACTTAATGCACAAAATTAGATTTAGAATCATACAGGCAGAGGTCAACTGTACAATCAAGGATCAATTACACAAGCAGGGATCAACTACACGTTAAGATCACAGAATTATAACAGAGATTAACTAATTAGTGATACGTGTTTTATCGACCTCGGGAGATAAGAAAATAAAGTTGACCTGGACGAAATGTAAACCCCCAAAATGTAGGATGGCGAACTAGTATATGAAAAATATAAAATAATCTTATTAATGTCTTCGCAGAGTTTCAACTCTGTTTCTGCAAATATTTGTTTGCGGTTTTCCAGCCATGATTTAATTCGCGGCATCCCTTTAAGGAATGCCTGGGTTCATTGTTGATTCTGTGATTTAATTTTTTATAAATTTTAAATCTCTTCTTTCAAACTTCAGTCGTTAACTATTCTACGGACCAGTTCTATACTGAAGACGCCCAATCAGTCAGAAATATTGATATCGCCAGACAGATGGCTTAATCTATATGAATGCACTGAATTTTATAATTTCGTCTATTAACAATACCAAGAAGACACCATAGTTACTTCTATACAGGCATGACCCCTCTCTCTCTGGGCGTGTGTTCATAGATCAACCGACCAAAACATCCGTTTCAGTAACTGCGGAGAGACCTCGCTCTTGACGTCAGAGTTGTGAACGGGAAAGGACAAAAGGTGAATTTATATCAGCAGGTCAAAGAGATACGTGCCAAAAATGGAAGAAATAAGTTTTTCCTATCGAGGCTTAGTTGAAATTAATAAGTCTTCTTATTCAATAACACATACTCATTCTCTCACAACTAGACATACACACATATACGTTCTCTCACAAATACACACATGCACACATTCTCTCTCTCACACACACAGAGTCACAGACCCCCCCCCCCCTGCACACACAGTCACAGACCCTTCCTAAACACACACACACAAATACACAGTCACAGACCTAACAGACACACACTCAAACGAGGACAAACTAACGTCTTATAATCCATGATGTTTTGAGACTCCAATGAAATTGTTTTACATTAGAAATGTGACAATAACAGCAAGTCAGTATGGTGGCGTTCATTCATTTAAAACTATTATATATAGAGGTGAATTATATACAGTGAAGTTGACAGAGTCGTTAGAAGGACAGACAGAACGTATTTGTTCCGGCTCATTTGTGATTTTCGAGGTTATTGGAAAGTTATAAGGGACAGTGTCTTTCATTAGACATATGGTAACAAAAGGGTTACAGTGTTTATCTATATACTACTAAAACTCTTCCATTATAATTTTATGTAAGAACCTTTGTTAAATCTATGCTCGAAACACCAGCTTAATAATTGAGAAGGTTAGTTATATTACTAAATCCATTCGAATTCTTAATGATTTTCAAAATTATTTGAAAACCATATGTAGTGTCTTTCATTAGAAATATGGTAACAAAAGAGTCATTTTAGATAGCAAAATAGATGAACGCGAAGTTGGAAACATCAAGTGTTATCTATCAGTCACAAGAATAGATAACATGTGATGCTTTCAAAGATTACATGTTATGTAATAAAACATGAAGTGATCCGATTAACAGTTTAGCCTTCATTGACATCAGTATTCTCAGTAAAATGGCTGATGTAGCGGGTATGACTGGTTGTTGTTCAAGAAGTGTAACCTAACGTAGGCCAATCGGTCAACTCAGCCCTAACTCTACACCACACCTATTTCTTTGTTTCTTTTCTTCTTTTCCTTTGTACCAATAAAGTTATAATAAATGTATTCGCATTTGTTTCATGAATAAAGATTTCATTTGAGAGGTTTAGCCTCTTATTTTAGGTTTATATGTCCGCACGCAAACGGATACACACGCAAACACTCACACACACAAACACATACACACAAACACTCACGCACACACAACCATGCGTATCTTGCGCAAGTGTCATCTACTATAGCCTCGGAAGTGGAATTTGTTAGACGGAAGCTGCAGAAGCCACAGTGTATATATTTGTGTGTGTGTGTGTGTGTGTGTATGTGTGTGTGTGGAGCAAATATGTGTGTGTAGAGCAAATATGTATGTGTGTAGAGCAAATATGTGTGTGTGTAGAGCAAATATCTATTATTAGTACAGATTAAAAGTTTAAGCAAAAAACTTCAGTTTTCACCTTAAGCGGGATTTTCTGCAATTGGTGATCCCGCCTAGGATGAAAACTGAAATTCATCTGTTCTACTACTACTACTACTATTACTACTACTACTACTACTACTACTACTAGTACTACTACTACTACCACCACCACCACCACTACTACTATATATATATGTGTGTGTGTGTGTGTCCACCTCCTTCAAGCGTGAAACTAATATGACTGTATTTTTGCTTCCCTGTGTTTGCTTTGTTTCATTTATCAGCTATAAATATATAGATATATATGTGTGTGTGTGTGTGTGTGTGTGTGTGTGTACCAAACTTGAGAAAATAAAGCACTGGGTTCGATATGATCGACTAAATCAAGGCGATGCTGCAGCATGGCCGCAGTCTAACGACTGAAACAAGTAAAAGATAATATACACACACACATATATATATACACATATATTTAAGGACACGGCATGTCGCACAATTACAGTCGTCAATTAGGGGGAAAAAAGATATGAGAGAGATAAGATACATCCTTTGAGGAAATCCTGGCTCTGTTCCCACCACCAGCACACATATTCACATTTACACACATTCACAGACACATTCAAACACACATTCATACACACACATTCATACACACACATTCATACACACACATTCATACACACATTCATACACACATTCACAGATAATCACACACACACACACACACACACACACACACACACACACACACACACACACACACACACACACACACACACACACACACATTCTCAAGCAGATCGTTTACGCAGTTCTCCCAGTACTCCATACGACTTCCCTGATTTGTGGAAACTTGCCAGTGTCTTCCTCCTCCCCACCTCCTCCACCACCACACCTTTATTTCCCTTCCCTACTGCCTCTCTTCCTCATCCTTCTCCTCTTCTGACCTTCACCCAATAAAAAAAATATATATATTTAAAAAAAGTAAAGAAAAATGAAAAAAAAAAAAAATGAAAACATAAAACAATAAAATCTAAAAGCAAGTGATACATTATAAAACAAAGATTAGCATGCTATCTAGTTTCCTTCCATCGTTTCCGATGTTAAGGAGAAGATAAACACAAACCGTTGCTTATCTCACCTGGAACGAAGTTGCTTTCTGGATGGCCAGTAGTACGGTTTTAGTTCTGACAGCTCCACCACTGACCTGATATCAAGTATCACCCGAAAATACTCCATATCTATGGAAGATCACGCCAAGACCAGACCAGTTTTAAATTGATATCACTTGATATTTGCACGGCTTTTGATAAAATATGGTATTGGCGTCTCCTCGTGTGTGTGCATATATATATATATATATATATATATATATATGTATATATATATATGTGTGTGTGTGTGTGTGTGTGTGTGTGTGTGTGTGTGTGCATATGTATGGGTGATGATTTATATATACATAGACATATATATACAGCCATTAGTATCGGTAGAGGGTCGGACGTCATGCTTTGACGTATAGAGTTACGGCCCTTTATGGTCTGAGTTCAAATCCCGCCGAGGCTAACTTTGCCTTTCATCCTTACGGGGTCGATAAAATAAAGTACCAGTAATCTACTGGGTAATTGCTGGCCTTGTGCCAAAAGTAGAAACAATTATATATATATTTGGCAGTATCGGTAGAGGGTCGGACGCCATGCTTTGACGTATAGAGTTACGGCCCTTTATGGTCTGAGTTCAAATCCCGCCGAGGCTAACTTTGCTTTTCATCCTTACGGGGTCGATAAAATAAAGTACCAGTAATCTACTGGGTAATTGCTGGCCTTGTGCCAAAAGTAGAAACAATTATATATATATTTGGCAGTATCGGTAGAGGGTCGGACGCCATGCTTTGAAGCATAGAGTTACGGCCCTTTATGGTCTGAGTTCAAATCCCGCCAAGGTTAACTTTGCTTTTCATCCTTACGGGGTCGATAAAATAAAGTACCAGTAATCTACTGGGTAATTGCTGGCCTTGTGCCAAAAGTAGAAACAATTATATATATATATATATATATATATATATATATATATATATAATATAAGATCAAAAGATGGTTAAAGGAGTTCCATATATTTTATTATGCGCATTTCAAAAACAAACATCATCATGCAATAATATTTGTGTTTTCATCAGATAAAGTAGGAGAACATGATATGAAGGCTAAAAAACACTTGTGGATAGTGCAGTTTTAAATCAACATATCATATATCAACATATCATATATATATATATATATATATATATATATATATATATATACATATCATATCATATATATATATATATATATATATATATATATATATACATATGCCCAAACAAATTCAAGGTGTGAAACTGAAACCCACAGATATGCATGCATACATTTAAATAAGAGCAGCAGCAACAAACTCCCTTTTGCTTCAAGGGTCAACCAAGGAAGGCTGGCTATAGAAAGTGTAGCATCGGTGGCTGTGCCCCAACATGGCCTCAACCCCTCGACTGGAACTCATAATAGTATATATATATATATATATATATATATATATATATATATATATATATATAGTGAAAGATTGAAGAATAACATGGTCGGCTGTACAACAAGGGGCTTTATTTCATATACAGTATATATATATATATATATATATATATATATATATATATATATATATATATACATACGGCGTACCACCAGCATTCGCGGCCCCGGTTATTCACGGAATTTTCCTTAGAACCTAACTAATAATTGTTCGTGGAAACCACCGTATATCCGCGGAATCGTAAATATCTTCCGCGATTTTTTAATGCTTTTTTTCGTGACAATATATATATATTTGTAACGCTAAATTATTAATAACAATATACCGTGTTTGCCGGCCGATTGGACGCTCCTTCGCATAAGACGCTCCCTCTTTTTAAAATTATATTTTAATGTAAATGTTCATATACTGACCAAGATACTCTCATGGTTAGACAAAATGAGGTTTATTTTTCAATATAATCCCTTGAAAGAAACAATGTCGTTATTAATAAGAAGAGTTGAAATTAACGCATGCAAGATTTCACAGCACTAGCATCACTCCTTCATAGTCAGCCTATCAACGTTTCATCCGGCCCTCGTATTATTTTTATCCTTTACGAATAGTAAAGGACAAAACTAAATGTCTTAAACGAATTTAGCTGTGGCCTTCTGCGTTCTATTAGTTAAATAGCTTCACCAACCCTAAATTGGCCAAGCGTGGGGAGTACGGCTATACCCCTGACATGATCAAAACCAAGCAGAAGGTAAACCAGGAAGGGGTTCCTCCGGCAGGAGTGAGAAGGCCCTGGGTTGGATGGAGGACAACCAGGAAGGGGTTCCTTCAGCAGGAGTGAGAAGGCCCTGGGTTGGATGGAGGACAACGAGGAAGGGGTTCCTTCAGCAGGAGTGAGAAGGCCCTGGGTTGGATGGAGGACAACGAGGAAGGGGTTCCTTCAGCAGGAGTGAGAAGGCCCTAGATTGGATGGAGGACAACCAGGAAGGGGTTCCTCAGGCAGAGTGAGAAGGCCCTGGATTGGATGGAGGACAACCAGGAAGGGGTTCCTCAGGCAGAGTGAGAAGGCCCTGGATTGGATGGAGGACAACCAGGAAGGGGTTCCTCAGCAGGAGTGAGAAGGCCCTGGATTGGATTGGAGGACAACCAGGAAGGGGTTCCTTCAGCAGGAGTGAGAAGGCCCTGGGTTGGATGGAGGACAACCAGGAAGGGGTTCCTCAGTCAGAGTGAGAAGGCCCTGGATTGGATTGGATGGAGGACAACGAGGAAGGGGTTCCTCAGGCAGAGTGAGAAGGCCCTGGATTGGATTGGATGGAGGACAACGAGGAAGGGGTTCCTCAGTCAGAGTGAGAAGGCCCTGGGTTGGATTGGATGGAGGACAACCAGGAAGGGGTTCCTCAGTCAGAGTGAGAAGGCCCTGGGTTGGATTGGATGGAGGACAACGAGGAAGGGGTTCCTCAGTCAGAGTGAGAAGGCCCTGGGTTGGATTGGATGGAGGACAACCAGGAAGGGGTTCCTCAGTCAGAGTGAGAAGGCCCTGGGTTGGATTGGATGGAGGACAACGAGGAAGGGGTTCCTCAGGCAGAGTGAGAAGGCCCTGGGTTGGATTGGATGGAGGACAACCAGGAAGGGGTTCCTCAGCAGGAGTGAGAAGGCCCTGGATTGGATGGAGGACAACCAGGAAGGGGTTCCTTCAGCAGGAGTGAGAAGGCCCTAGATTGGATTGGATGGAGGACAACCAGGAAGGGGTTCCTCAGGCAGAGTGAGAAGGCCCTGGGTTGGATTGGATGGAGGACAACCAGGAAGGGGTTCCTCAGGCAGAGTGAGAAGGCCCTGGGTTGGATTGGATGGAGGACAACCAGGAAGGGGTTCCTCAGGCAGAGTGAGAAGGCCCTGGGTTGGATGGAGGACAACCAGGAAGGGGTTCCTCAGCAGGAGTGAGAAGGCCCTGGATTGGATTGGAGGACAACCAGGAAGGGGTTCCTTCAGCAGGAGTGAGAAGGCCCTGGGTTGGATGGAGGACAACCAGGAAGGGGTTCCTTCAGCAGGAGTGAGAAGGCCCTAGATTGGATTGGATGGAGGACAACCAGGAAGGGGTTCCTCAGGCAGAGTGAGAAGGCCCTGGGTTGGATGGAGGACAACCAGGAAGGGGTTCCTCAGGCAGAGTGAGAAGGCCCTGGATTGGATTGGATGGAGGACAACCAGGAAGGGGTTCCTCAGGCAGAGTGAGAAGGCCCTGGGTTGGATTGGATGGAGGACAACCAGGAAGGGGTTCCTCAGGCAGAGTGAGAAGGCCCTGGGTTGGATTTGATGGAGGACAACCAGGAAGGGGTTCCTCAGGCAGAGTGAGAAGGCCCTGGGTTGGATTGGATGGAGGACAACCAGGAAGGGGTTCCTCAGGCAGAGTGAGAAGGCCCTGGGTTGGATGGAGGACAACCAGGAAGGGGTTCCTCAGCAGGAGTGAGAAGGCCCTGGATTGGATTGGAGGACAACCAGGAAGGGGTTCCTTCAGCAGGAGTGAGAAGGCCCTGGGTTGGATGGAGGACAACCAGGAAGGGGTTCCTCAGGCAGAGTGAGAAGGCCCTGGATTGGATGGAGGACAACCAGGAAGGGGTTCCTCAGCAGGAGTGAGAAGGCCCTGGATTGGATTGGATGGAGGACAACCAGGAAGGGGTTCCTCAGGCAGAGTGAGAAGGCCCTGGGTTGGATTGGATGGAGGACAACCAGGAAGGGGTTCCTCAGGCAGAGTGAGAAGGCCCTGGATTGGATGGAGGACAACCAGGAAGGGGTTCCTCAGGCAGAGTGAGAAGGCCCTGGATTGGATTGGATGGAGGACAACCAGGAAGGGGTTCCTCAGGCAGAGTGAGAAGGCCCTGGGTTGGATTGGATGGAGGACAACCAGGAAGGGGTTCCTCAGGCAGAGTGAGAAGGCCCTGGATTGGATGGAGGACAACCAGGAAGGGGTTCCTCAGGCAGAGTGAGAAGGCCCTGGGTTGGATTGGATGGAGGACAACCAGGAAGGGGTTCCTCAGGCAGAGTGAGAAGGCCCTGGATTGGATGGAGGACAACCAGGAAGGGGTTCCTCAGGCAGAGTGAGAAGTCCCTGGGTTGGATGGAGGACAACGAGGAAGGGGTTCCTCAGTCAGAGTGAGAAGGCCCTGGGTTGGATTGGATTCTATTTTCTGAATTTCAGTCTTGTGGAAAAATAAATTGATCTTTTATTCGCCAGACAAGAATAAGTATCAGTAATATACTGGGGTTTGTCACGAAGACATAAATTAATATTCTAAACGTCTGAAGCCTCTAGTCTGCTTAGTTTCGTCCGCAATGCGGCTTCGATCACTTAATTGATGTCATTTCACTTAGAACACTATTGCTCTTGGGAATATATATATATGTGGGGGGGGGGTATGTGTATATATATGTGTGTGTATGTGTGTGTCTATGTATATATGTGTGTGTGTGTGTGTGTGTGTATATATATATATATGTATGTATGTATATCATATCAATCATATCATATGCTCTTTCACTCTTTACTATAATATAGATCCTTTCAACCATGTCAAAAATAAATCAATATAAATTCTACATTTTCATTCCATTTATTGATTTATGTTTTTTTAATAGCCCACTCATCAAAACATCGATACATAAAGAATGAGAGATCGATACATAAAGAATGAGAGAAGACGGAGAAGAGCTAACATTTAATACGGCGAAATTAGGCTGCTTCGATTTACTGTGAGCAGGACCAGATGTATACTTTGGGGGCCACGGGGCAGTTCAGATTTGGTGGGCTCCTCATATAAAAGCACACACACACACACACACACACACATATATATATATATATATATAAATATATATTTATATGTGTGTGTGTAAGTATATATAGATAAGCAGGAAGAGAGGATAAGACAACAGTAACTGAATATACAGAGAAAAAGGTAGTAAGAGCCCTGTTTAAAATGGGGGCCCTGCTCGAAAAAATGACTTTCTTCGAAGAGGTGCCCCTGTTTGATGAGGGTAGAAGAGATTATAAGTGGGTAAATGAAAATAGTTGAAATATAAGAGAGTAGATAGATATACCACGATGAAGATTATTTAATAATTGTTTCTACTTTTGGCACAAGGCCAGCAATTATCCCAGTGTATTACTGGTACTTTATTTTATCGACCCCGTAAGGATGAAAGGCAAAGTTAACCTCGGCGGGATTTGAACTTAGAATGGAAAGGGCCGTAGCTCTAAGCGTCAAAGCATGGCGTCCGACCCTCTACCGATACTGCCAATCCAGAAATAATACTGATTAGCCCCACAGTATGGAAATTCCCATCCCTTAATCTCTGATCCTGTAGAACTTCCAAGCTCTCCATAATCAATAGATAACATCCCTTAATCTCTGGTACTGTCCTACTATAGAGAGAACATCTGAGTTAAGTGGCCGTGGCCAGTTTATAACTATAGACTTTCAAGCTCTTGATAAACATCAACATATAACATCCCTTAATCTCTAATACTGTTCTACTATAAAGAGACCTTCCAAGATCCCGATCTTAACCAATATGTAACTGTAGACCTTTTAAGATCTCGACTATCACCCATATATAAATATAAAGCTTCCAACATCTCGATTCTAACTAATATATAACTGCAGACATTCAAAGGTCCCGATCCTCACCGATATATCATGACAGAACCTCCAAGATCTCAATCTTAATTATTTTGTTTCTGCTGAATTCCAAACTTTGGAACTCTTTCATGTCTTATGGCTGCAATGGTTAGTATGAATTCATACTTATTATTTTGTTCATTAATCCTGGCATAAACTATTGTCTATCTTAATCTTTTAATACTCATCCATTTTAATCCAATACACCTTTGTTATATCCATAGTCGTGGGTGAAGATCTATAATCATAGCCTTTATACGGTCAACCTATCATTAACTCAACTCAGCTGAAAACCTTGACACAATTCCAACCATCTGGACATAAATCATCATGGATTTTCAGTAAACGAAGGTAAATTATTTTACTGTAAAATATATGGGAAATATAAGAAATGGCCCTTAACGTTTGTTTAGAGAAATCCTGCAGAAGGCCAGAATTCATATCAGAGATTCTCAAACTTTTGGGGCACACCACCCACCCACCTCACGCCCACGTTAAACCCTCAGCGCCCCTTAACCCTATTTCCAGAGAGACCTGCCAACTCACAAATTGTAAAATATAAATAAAATCGTTAATTTATATATAATAAATAATTGTTTCTACTTTTGGCACAAGGCCAGCAATTACTGGTACTTTATGTTATCGATCCCGTAAGGATGAAAGGCAAAGTTAACCTCGGCGGGATTTGAACTCAGACCACAAAGGGCCGTAACTCTTTGCTGCTAAGCATGGCGTCAGATCCTCTATATATAATAAATAATATAATATATACTATGTATAAATAAATATTATATATTCTTTTATTTTACTATATTTATATGTAATATGTATCATTTGATATTTGATATACTATTATATCACCTCTACCACCCCCACCTCCCCCTTAAGTCCCATCGCCCCCTGGACCTACTCAACGCTACACGCCCGGGGGAGGGGCTGTAACGCCTACTTTGAAAACCTCTGATTTAGATGAAAGGAGGAAATCGATTATATCGACCTCAGTATTTCACTGGTACTTTGTTTTAACGACCCTGGAATTATGAAAAGCAAATTTGACATGGGCGGAATTTAAAGTCAGAATGTTAAGAGCTAAAATAAGCACTACAATCGAATCTTATCCAACGATCTACCTATTCTTCCAACCCATCACCCTGGCTTGATACATTTTGATAACTAATGTTAAAAAAGAATAATGACACTGTGAATGATGATTATTATATACAAGGTTTGACTCATGTGTTAAAATATATAACGTAGTGTGAGCATGTAATTAAAATACATAAACGATCCGTGAGATATTTTATTTAATATAGAAGGAATTACTGTACATGTATTCACTGGACTGTTTGACGTAGATCTGGGTCAACCGTGTGGACTTTGAGACGGTGATCTTTTCTGCTTTCTGCTTCACTTCTACCATTCAAACTGTTAACATGTTTACAAAGCACGAATCATAAACAGGAGATAGTTTTTCAATGACTGGCGTTCTCTTTTGTTCTTAGGAAAACGACACATTTTCATTGAATCACTTTTTATCACATACAGTTTTGGGATATAAAAACTATAAATTTAAATCTAAAAATAGCAGCAACAACACTTCTCAGTAAGCCTGTTGTATTGTCCATGAACAGACAGAGAGATCTTGCTCTAAAGACATGCCAAGCTAGTCATATTGAATAGTATTGAGATACATACCTGGCAGGGAAACATACCTGCGACAGCAGTTCACTACTACACCTGTACAACAACAGTTCACCACTACACCTGTACAACAACAGTTCACCACTACACCTGTACAACAACAACAGTTCACCACTACACCTGTACAACAACAGTTCACCACTACACCTGTACAACAACAGTTCACCACTACACCTGTACAACAACAGTTCACTACTACACCTGTACAACAACAGTTCACTACTACACCTGTACAACAACAGTTCACCACTACACCTGTACAACAACAGTTCACCACTACACCTGTACAACAACAGTTCACTACTACACCTGAACAACAACAGTTCACTACTACACCTGTACAACAACAGTTCACCACTACACCTGAACAACAACAGTTCACTACTACACCTGAACAACAACAGTTCACTACTACACCTGTACAACAACAGTTCACCACTACACCTGTACAACAACAGTTCACCACTACACCTGTACAACAACAACAGTTCACCACTACACCTGTACAACAACAGTTCACCACTACACCTGTACAACAACAGTTCACTACTACACCTGTACAACAACAACAGTTCACCACTACACCTGTACAACAACAGTTCACTACTACACCTGTACAACAACAGTTCACCACTACACCTGTACAACAACAGTTCACCACTACACCTGTACAACAACAGTTCACTACTACACCTGTACAACAACAGTTCACTACTACACCTGTACAACAACAGTTCACTACTACACCTGTACAACAACAGTTCACTACTACACCTGTACAACAACAGTTCACCACTACACCTGTACAACAACAGTTCACCACTACACCTGTACAACAACAGTTCACCACTACACCTGTACAACAACAGTTCACTACTACACCTGTACAACAACAACAGTTCACTACTACACCTGTACAACAACAGTTCACCACTACACCTGTACAACAACAACAGTTCACTACTACACCTGTACAACAACAGTTCACCACTACACCTGTACAACAACAGTTCACCACTACACCTGTACAACAACAGTTCACTACTACACCTGTACAACAACAACAGTTCACTACTACACCTGTACAACAACAGTTCACCACTACACCTGTACAACAACAACAGTTCACCACTACACCTGTACAACAACAGTTCACCACTACACCTGTACAACAATAGTTCACCACTACACCTGTACAGCAACAGTTCACTACTACACCTGTACAACAACAACAGTTCACTACTACACCTGTACAACAACAGTTCACCACTACACCTGTACAACAACAGTTCACTACTACACCTGTACAACAACAGTTCACTACTACACCTGTACAACAACAGTTCACTACTACACCTGTACAACAACAGTTCACTACTACACCTGTACAACAACAGTTCACTACTACACCTGTACAACAACAGTTCACTACTACACCTGTACAACAACAGTTCACCACTACACCTGTACAACAACAGTTCACCACTACACCTGTACAACAACAGTTCACTACTACACCTGTACAACAACAGTTCACCACTACACCTGTACAACAACAGTTCACTACTACACCTGAACAACAACAGTTCACTACTACACCTGTACAACAACAGTTCACTACTACACCTGTACAACAACAGTTCACTACTACACCTGTACAACAACAGTTCACCACTACACCTGTACAACAACAGTTCACCACTACACCTGTACAACAACAGTTCACTACTACACCTGTACAACAACAGTTCACCACTACATCTGTACAACAACAGTTCACTACTACACCTGTACAACAACAGTTCACTACTACACCTGTACAACAACAGTTCACCACTACACCTGTACAACAACAGTTCACTACTACACCTGTACAACAACAGTTCACCACTACACCTGTACAACAACAGTTCACCACTACACCTGTACAACAACAGTTCACTACTACACCTGTACAACAACAGTTCACTACTACACCTGTACAACAACAGTTCACTACTACACCTGTACAACAACAGTTCACTACTACACCTGTACAACAACAGTTCACCACTACACCTGTACAACAACAGTTCACTACTACACCTGTACAACAACAGTTCACCACTACACCTGTACAACAACAGTTCACTACTACACCTGTACAACAACAGTTCACTACTACACCTGTACAACAACAGTTCACCACTACACCTGTACAACAACAGTTCACTACTACACCTGTACAACAACAGTTCACCACTACACCTGTACAACAACAGTTCACCACTACACCTGTACAACAACAGTTCACCACTACACCTGTACAACAACAGTTCACCACTACACCTGTACAACAACAGTTCACCACTACACCTGTACAACAACAGTTCACCACTACACCTGTACAACAACAGTTCACCACTACACCTGTACAACAACAGTTCACCACTACACCTGTACAACAACAGTTCACCACTACACCTGTACAACAACAGTTCACCACTACACCTGTACAACAACAGTTCACTACTACACCTGTACAACAACAGTTCACCACTACACCTGTACAACAACAGTTCACCACTACACCTGTACAACAACAGTTCACCACTACACCTGTACAACAACAGTTCACCACTACACCTGTACAACAACAGTTCACCACTACACCTGTACAACAACAGTTCACTACTACACCTGTACAACAACAACAGTTCACCACTACACCTGTACAACAACAGTTCACCACTACACCTGTACAACAATTCACCACCACCACCACAACAACAACAACAGAACCAACAACAATTCACCAACACCACAACAACAACAACAAGAATAGACCCAATAACAATTGTTACACACAATAATGATATCGTCAAATCTGCTCAATAACCACAACAATGTATTAGAGTAGACTGATTTATAAAGACTTCGTTTCTTTTACAGGCTGAGAAAAACCATTCCGCTTTAAATAGCTCTCTCTCTCTCTCTCTCTCTCTCTCTCTCTCTCTCTCTCTCTCTCTCTCTCTCTCTCTCTCTCTCTATATATATATATATATATATATATATATATATATATATATATATATATATATATCTCACACACGCACACACACACACACACACAGATAGATACAGCGATCCCGTGAGTGGTGTCACCCACACGAAGCGATTCCTCAAAGTGCTGGAGACGAACAGGTACCCTGCCTCGCTCACAAACAGAATAAGAGACACCAGACGCAAGAAGCAGAGAAACACCCAAGGCAAGTGCTTCCTTAAAATACCACACCTGGGCGAGAATACCACCAACGCTATACGGAGGGAGGGCCTCGACATCCACCTGGCCCACTCGGGCCCCTCCCTGCGAAGATACCTCTCCAGAAAACCCGGGAAATCGACTGACGCATGTTCCCTCAGGAACTGCCCAATGCGCCATACGAACTGTTGCTTACGCACATATGTCGTGTATAAGGTAGAATGTGACAAGTGCAACCACTACTATATCGGTAGCACAATCCGGCCGCTACACATCCGGATCAAGGAGCACATCAACACCAGGGCCTCATCTTTCCGGAAACATAACCAAATGCGGAAACAAAGACGGAAGGCCCATTGTCACAGTGCTAGCGACAGAACGCAACGTCGGCACGTTACGAATCAAGGAAGCACTTTGGATTAAACGCCTAGGGCCAGAAATAAATAACCGATCCGAGAGAAGCGAAATGAGGTGGTTGGTGTAAACAAACGAGACAACAACACATGCACACATACACACACAGTAGCATTCCACCGACCAGGCAGACGAATACTACTACCATACGAATATACAACACAGCTAATACAGAAACCAGCACAGATAGATAGTACAATGGATTGACAGCTAACGCCACACCACTCCCACAATTAAAAGAACTACTTCGACCGTCTACCTCTGCTTGACCGGACTTATTCCGCGCGCACGCAGCTAGTCAAAACAACGAACAGCAGAGGACACGTACCGTTCCTCTCCGACAGATAACCCCCACCCCCCAGTTGATGGATGCGAATCCGAAATATAGGGACAATTAAATCTCTCCCAAGGTAATTCTATCTCGTGTTATTTTTTTTTTTTTTTTACGCTCTTTCCTACATTCCTCTACACACTATACATCTCATTCTACATGCCCTTACATCTCTCTCTTCACCACCGGATCCTGTTACCCGGAGAATTACCCATCTGCATTGTTGAGGCTTCCAAAACGACCAAAGGAAAATAAATCTTATTATTCCACAATGCTTCAAGCAAACTTCAATACTCTCTTATATATATATATACACACACATATATATATATATATATATATATATATATATATATATATATATATATATAATTGATACTCCATTCTTATGGAATTCTATTGTGCGATCGTCTTACTTCTACAAACGATCATCACCATGTGATGGATAGCATAAAGTTTGATTAACAATATCCCAGGCATCATTCGCTTACTCGGTGGGAGGTGAAACTCATCAAATCAGACCAAAGAAACGATGTTTCCATTAGTCTTCCCATTGCTGATATTATCTACAACCATGTGATAGAGATCGATATCCAATATCCAATATTCAGACTTCACACTAACTGTACTAAGTTAACCTCTATAGGGTTCAGACAGAAACTGGGGTAGAATATCTATGGACAGTTCTGGACTATAAACTAAATAAGCTGTAGCTTAGGACCACACACTCTGGAGGCCCTCAACGGGTGCAAGTCCGGCCCTTTCTATTGACAGTGTTGGTTAAATAAAGACCAACGATCAAGTATTCGTCTCACTGCAGATACTGTCACTCGTCATAAACTCTGTTGTAAATCTGAAGACGTGACTACACACATGTATCTATGTAGGCATGTATCTATGTATGTATGTATGTATGTATGTATGTATGTATGTATGTATGTATGTATGTATGTATGTATGTATGTATGTAGGTATGTATGTATGTATGTATGTATGCATGTATGCAAGTATGTATGAATGTATGTATGCATAAATGAATGTATGTATGTATGTATGTATGTATGTATTATGATTATTGTATGTTGATTATTATGATTATTGTATGTATCCGGGAGAGATGACCCCTTAGCCTTTGTCAAGGCAGAATTCTAGGAGAAAGAAAACTCTGATATAACACCTGCAACCCTGATGGTATCCAATGATGTTGACTTGTTCTTCTTTTTGGTAAATATCATCTCGGTTAAGAGAGTGGGACTGGCTTTGTGCAGTGCCTTTGCTCACTATAAAAGATTCACAGCACAGGCATTGCTTTATATCTGGAGATCTCTCAGCACTTGTCGTCAGATGGTACCATGGGCCCAGCACTATGTGTCAATAATTGTCACAAGTGTAGTGTTTGTACCAGAGTTTTCAAGTCGCTGGCTGGACTAAAAAGTCACACTCGTTCAGCGCATCGGTAGGGGTTCTCCTACATGGATATAAAGTAGTGGCCGTACTCGAAAACGAGTTGACAGCCACTGTATGTATGTATGTATGTATGCATGCATCTGTCTATGTATGTATGTATGCATGCATCTGTCTATGTATGTATAGATGTGTGTGTGTGTAAGTATGTAAATATGGAAATATGCAAACGTGTATGAAAATATGTATGCATATATGCATGTATATGTGTGTATGTGTGTGTATGTGTGTGTGTGTGTGTGTGGTTTTATTCATATTTCCTTTTCAGACATGGGGGCCCCTCAGTACAAGGTCATCAAACTATCACAACACATGTGCCAACAGAAATGTTATGATCACCGCCATGACGCCGCCATCTTCAAAATCTGTCATATGTATTTCGGACTGTGACAGCAGTGGGAAAACAACAACAAAAATATGGCGGTTTGTAGATGGACTTAAATGTTTATGTAGAGTAAGAAACACAACACACACACACACACACACACACACACACATATACACGGCTGAGAATGACATACTTAGATACA
>OZ024746.1:15579556-15589556 GCA_964016885.1 Eledone cirrhosa | reverse complement strand
TAAAAATAAATTCCATGTGTGTAAAATTTCTTATCTTGAGGAGCATTTGCAGATTGTCGTAAGTTTCACGATAGACAAGTTTGCAGGTTCATCACACACACATACATACACACACACATACACGCAGACACACACACACACACACACACACACACACACACACATATATACACACACCTCAGACACATACACAGAGACGCACACCACACACACATACATACATACACACACACACATAGACACACGCACATATACACACACCTCAGACACACAGACACATACAGAGAGACAGAGAGACGCACACAGACACACCACACACACATACATACATGCACACACACATACACGCAGACACACACACACACATACACACACGCACATATACACACACACCTCAGACACACAGACACATACACAGAGACGCACACAGACACACCACACAGAGTCACACACACATACACACACCACACAGACACTCATACTCACACATTCACACACACACACCTTTGCTACTATGTTGTAGATATGCAATGTCATTCAGTTAAGTTTTGCAATAATGCATGTCTATCAATGGCTACCAAAGCCTCATACATATTCTGTATCTGACTTTGAAGGGGGTTTCTTTCGGTTTGGGATAATCTTGCAGATAGCGATGTTCAATATTGACACACACACACACACACACACACACACACACACACACACACACACATATATATATGTAAATATCTTTAAGTCGTTTGGAAGCCTCGATAATGCAAATGGGTAAATCTCCGGGTAACAAGATCCGGTGGTGGAGAGAGAGATGTAAGTGGGTGTACGTTGAGATGCGTGGTGTGTATAAGACGTGTAGAGGAATGAAGGAAAGAGTATAAAGGATAAAATAAAAATAACAACACGAGAGAGAGTTACCTTGGGAGAGATTTAATTGTCCCTATATATTTCGGATTCACATCCATCAACTGGGGTTTTTTTCGGGGTGGGGAAAAGGTTGTCTGTCGGAAAGGTACGAAACGCGTCCTTCGCTGTTTGTTGTTTTGAATATCTGGCCAGATATTCAAAACCCCCAGTTGATGGATGTGAATCCGAAATATATAGGGACAATTAAATCTCTCCCAAGGTAACTCTCTCTCGTGTTGTTATTTTTATTTTATCCTTTATACTCTTTCCTTCATTCCTCTACACGTCTTATACACACCACGCATCTCAACGTACACCCACTTACATCTCTCTCTCCACCACCGGATCTTGTTACCCGGAGATTTACCCATTTGCATTGTCGAGGCTTCCAAACGACTTAAAGATATTTACCTATTATTCCACAATGCTTCAAGCAAACTTCAATACTCTCATATATATATATATATATATATATATATATATATATATATATATACCTTTTCCTATTACCCACTCTACTACCGTAAGCATTGAGTACTCTGGTGCGTCATGGTCAATCTGGTTCCTTACCACAATTCCTTCGTTATATATATATATATATATATATATATATATATATATATATATATATATATATATATATATATATATATACAATGTATGCATGTGTGTATGTGTGAAAGCATGTTTGTAAACTGAGATATTAAACATGGTATCAGATGTGGCAGTCACCAACTCTAGCATTACAAATCGTTTTCACTGTCGCTTTAAATGCTTTCGTTACTAGAATTGTTGTTGTGAGTCTTTCTTCTCAACATACTACTTCTCCAAATCTTTGTTCTTGACACATTGACAAACATTTCGTTGGATTTACTGCTAGCTCTGTTTATTCAATATACCTCTTGTTGCTAATACATGATAACACTATAGATTTCGTGATATGTTTAGTAGATAACGGCGGTGGGGTGGTGGTGGTGGTGGTGGTGGGGGGTGGGGGGGATTGGGCACAGCATGCCTTATGACCGTGCAAGCTCCATCAATGTTCAGTTTGGGTATCTACTGAAGAAGAAATGTGGCCCCGGAGACTGACTCGAGTCACTAGCAAACAATTCTCTCTCAAATCAAGTCAACTTTTCTGTCTCATGTCTCAAGTCAAATGTTCTGTCTCATGTCTGAAGTCAACTTATCTGTCTCAGCTGAACTGTTCTGTCTCATGTCTCAAGTCAACTATTCTGGCTCAAGTCAACTGTTGTGTCTCAAATCAAATGTTCTGGCTCAAGTCAACTGTTCTGTCTCATATCTCAAGTCAACTGTTCTGACTCATGTCTCAAGTCAACTGTTCTGTCTCAAATCAAATGTTCTGGCTCACGTCAACTGTTCTAGCTCAACTAAACCGTTATCACAACTGAAGTGTTCTGTCTCAAGTGAACCGTTTTGGCTCAAGGTAACTGTTCTGTCGGCGTACTAGCAGTACCGTTCATTGTTGGCGCTAGCCCAGCTTTGTAGGAGCTAAAGTATTTTCTGATCATCATGATGATGAGGCTAATCTATGGGATGCAATATTTACAGTATTATGTAGGGACGTTGGATTGGCGGAGTCGTTAGAGTTTAATATAAACGCTAGAAACAGCAACTAAAGCGGGAGGAGGGCTCATTGGGCAATGTAGACACTGGTGTACAAAAGACAACGTGGTTATAGCTGTAACATTATTTATCAGACATGGGCGGTGAATTGGCAGTATCGGTAGAGAGTCGGACACCATGCTTTGCGGCATATAGTTACGTCCTTTTACGGTCTGAGTTCAAATCCCGTCGAGGTTAACTTTGCCTTTCATCCTTACGGGATCGATAAAATAAAGTACCAGTAATGTACTGGTGTAATTGCTGGCCTTGTGCCAAAAGTAGAAACAATTATTGATCAGACATGGGTGCAATTAGGGTTGACTCCGGGTTAAACAACAACAATCATTTCGTCATCGTCATCAACACAATAATAATAATACATTTTCCAAATAAGGTAAAAACATATGATAGCATATAAATGTGCATGAAATAGTGTGTGTGTGTGTGTGTGTGTGTGTGTGTGTGTGTGTGTGTGTGTGTGTGTGTGTGTGTGTGTGTGTGTGTGTGTGTGTGTGTGACAAGCATAAGCAGTATTTAAAATCGAGTGTCACATCATCATTGCAGATAGCGATTTTAAGACTCATCCAACCACATACTAGCCAATGAAACATGTTAATACTTGGAATAAACGCTACTGTATAGTTTATTCGTGTTATTCTACATTCCTTCATTATATATATCCAACCCACCCGTCCCCTTAATCTATCTTATTTCTCATTCTTTCTTCTGATGAAGGACTAGCGTCCGAAACGTTAAGACCCTCTTCCTGGTATATCAAGCGTTAACCTCATATACCCTTCCATAATACTGTACCGTTTGTGTTGTTACTTCTGTTTACCTTTTACACACACACACACACACACACACACACACACACACACACACACACACACACACACACACACACACACACACACACACACACACACACACACACACACACACACACACACACACATCTGACGAGAGAGGCGATTTTTATAACTGCTACTTCACTATACAGTGCTATTTACAACTGGGCGCCGAAACCTATATATATATATATATATATATATATATATATATATATATATATTTTATAGAAGGAGCTTCTACAGGACTAGTACTGTTTCATTCAGATGAAATCTTCAGGAGCTTCCTGAAGATTTCATCTGAATGAAACAGTACTAGTCCTGTAGAAGCTCCTTCTATAAAATAAAATTTTTTTACTCTGCCATGTATTGAGTACCTTACTTATTGTGGTTATCCCCGACTCAACCCGGGACCTACGTATATATATATATATATATATATATATATATATATATATATATATATATATATATATAACGATAGTTATAGCTCTGATTTATCTAAATCAGCGAGCACTCTGCCGCTCATATCGAATTTTGTTTTTCGTGAACTCGTACGCCGATTTTTCGATACTCGATCATTCTAATATATATATAATTGGATGCTTAGTAAAATCGAATCTTTGGCTGTGTGCAAGCAAATTCCACTCGACAAGGTAGGTCCTTAGAGTAATAACATACGTTTAAATAGCTTGACAAATTGAACATTGTGGTAGGCAAAATCTAACACACAATACCAAAATAACGAAATAACTAACAGGTTGAGAAACAATATATATATATGGGGTGGAGAGTGTAAACCATACAAAATCTCGTAAATAATTTGAATGAATTTCAATGATGATGAAAATAGTGGTGGATTGTCAAAATTGGTAGAGCGTCATATAAAATACAATTGTGATATTTCTTCTGATTCTATATATCTTGAGTTCAAATACCGTCGATAAAATAAGGTACCAGTTATGTACTGCGGTTAATTTAATCAACTGTGTCCACTCTCTCCCCACACTCATATTTACTGGCCTTGTGCCTATCTTAGAAATCACTGATGATGATGATGATGATGATGATGGTGATGATGATGATGATGGTGGTGCTGGTGATGATGATGATTATGATGATTATGATGATGATGATGATGATGATTATAATGATGATGATGGTGATGATGGTGATGATTATGGTAATGACGATATTCGTGCGACTAATGATGGTGATGGTGGTGGTGTTACTACTACTACTACTACTCCTACTACTACTACTACTACTACTACTACAACTACTAATACTAATAGTACTACTACTACTGCTGCTGCTACTACTTCTGCTTGGACTGAATGACTCTATAGCCGGAGAGGGCATTCGTGTGTATTTAGGTTTACTGTCGGATTAATTCCATGGAGGGGGAGGGGGGATGTGGAAGAGAGGGAGGGGTAGAAGAGGAGAAGAAGATGGTGGTGGAGGAGGGGGAAGAGGAGAGGGAAGAGGAGAGGGAGGAGGAGGTTTGTCCAGATGTGATTAACGGATTCACCGGATTAGGATTAAACTGGATTTCGTTGTTGTTTCTAACTTGGTTATTTCTGACGGATGGAACATGTTAGAGCCTGACGCAGTTAGTGTGTGTGTGTGTGTGTGTGTGCGTGTGTGTGTGTGTGTGCGTGTGTGTGTGTGTGTGTGTGTGTGAGTGTGTTTGTGTGTGTGCGTGTGTGCGTGTGCGTGTGTGTGTGTGTTTGTGTGTGTATGTATGTGTGAGTGTGTTTGTGTGTGTTTGTGTGTGTGCGTGTGTGCGTGTGTGCGTGTGTGCGTGTGTGCGTGTGTTTGTGTGTGTGTGTGTTTGTGTGTGTGCGTGTGTGTGTGTGTTCGTGTTTGTGTGAGTGTGTGTGTTCGTGTTTGTGTGTGTGTGTGTGTGTGTTTGTGTGTGTGTGTGTGTGTGTGAGTGTGTTTGTGTGAGTGTGTTTGTGTGTGTGCGTGTGTGAGTGTGTGTGTGCGTGTGTGTTTGTGTGTGTGTGTGTGTGTGTGTGTGAGTGTATGGTGAGAGCGAGTATGTGTGAGTGTGTGAGAGAGAGTGTGTGTTTGTAAAAGCGAGTATGTGTGAGTGTGTGTTTGTGGGAGTGAATATGTGTGAGTGTGTGTTTGTCAGTGAGTGTGTCAGAGCATGTGTGTGAGTGTGTGTGGGTGTATGTGAGTGTGTGTGGGTGTATGTGAGTGTGTGTGAGTGTATGTGTGTGTGTGTGTGTGAAAGAGAGAGATAGATAAATAGATAGATAGATAGATAGATAGAGAAAGAGAGTGTGTTTGCGTGTGAGAAAGAGTTGTGTGTGAGTCAATGTGAGATTGTGTTTGTGTGAGAGAGAGTGAGTGTGTGTGAGTGTGTGTGTGTGAGTGTATGAGTTTGTGTGCGTGAATGCGTGTGGTTTGGTGGTTATGGAGTTCGGCTGATGATCGTAAGTTGATGAGTTCGATACCTGAACCAGGCAGTGTGCTGGGTCCTTCAGCAAGACTCTTTATTCAATCTACTCAGCTCGGAAAAAAAAAATATGATCTGTATCCCGGTTTCAAAGGACTAGCCTTTTCCCATTCTGGGTCTCACTGAATCTCACTGAGAACTCTCTTAAAATACACGTGTATGTGTATGTGTGTGTCTGAGTAGTAGTCGAAGTAGTAGTAGTAGTAGTAGTAGTAGTAGTAGTAGTAGTAGTAGTAGTAGTAGTAGTAGTGGTAGTGGTAGTAGTGGTAGTAGTAGTAGTAGTAGTAGTATGGTTGAGATGGGTTAAGCTATAGCTGATAACATTCGCTAGTGTATAGCTTTGGGTGTTTATCCAAAATACAAAACGGAGCTAGGGATTTATAAATATATAAATAGAAAGGTTAAACAATGAACAGTTAGGGAGACAAAAAAGACGGAGTAGATATGGAACAAAGTGAATGTATAGAGGAGATGATAAAATGTTTAACTGTATTGTCTGAATTATGTTTGAATCAGAGATCAAAAGAAAAGGATGGGGTATGTTCCTTTGTTTTAATATTAAACAGTATAAAATACTCAAATGACTTTTTTTTTTATCATGAAAATGTTTTTAAAATTTCCAACGAAAAAATGTAGCTATGTAAGTCACGCTAGATCTATATGGGGAAACTAAAGCTTTTACATATAGTTTGAACAGGATTGAAGTGATTCTTTGTGGGTTGTTTTTGTTGTTTTTTATTGCTGTGTGAATTTTGTTATGTTATCGTGTCGAGATTTGAGTTGAATAGACGAAAATATGCGAAAGAATACCCAGACAACACATACCCCAATCCCACTTAAATGATTTGAACTTCAGGGGTGTGGGAGAACGCTTTCTGACATGCAGAACACCAGGCTCAAGCCACTTCTTAGTCCCAGCGGAGGACTGAATGGAGAAAACATTGTCCCGAGTGAGAGCGAGGAAAATACGTTGAAATAGTCGTTCCAACTGGCGGGGCTCACTCCGGCGATTGGTTTATGTTAGATAAACTACTATTCACCACCATAGGCGCTGGGCTGGCCAGCCGCAGATGTGAGCCTCGCGAGCTGGAATGGCTTTTCCAGCGCGTCTCCCTTGCCGTCGTCTGAGGAAACGCCTTCTCCATTCTGTCCGCCGGGGATGTGGGGAGGCCACCAATATGATTGACTGACTTGTCATTTTATCAGTCAGATGTTCTATTGGCAATCCTATTTATTGTATTTAGGAAACACCCATTTTGACCTAACTGGCGCTTAGAAAAATGTCATTTATTTAGGGCATTCGTCATCATTAAGTTATATACCCTGGGATGCTAGCCATTTGCAATATTTTAAAGTACGAGAGTTAAACTTCCGTCGGTTTCGACGACGAGTGTTTCAGTTGATTCGATCAACAGATTAGACTTCTCAGGAAATAAATGAGAGTAGATTCAGCATACAAGTGCGAGTGACAAGGTTGGCCGTTTGAATTTACAGGCCTATTTCAGTCTATGGGCTTCTAAACAGTTTCTGTCTACCATATTTCACTCAAGAATTGTTCCCTCCCAAGGTCTGTCTTGAGCCCGGATGCTCATCTAGCCGGTGTCAATACTGATTTCCGTGACGTAAAGCAACAAAGAATACAAAACTTCCCCCTGGACAGAACACCAGTCAATTGCAAGATTAAACCCCCAGCTATTACTGGTACTCATTTTCAGCTGAGTATACTGGAACAAAGCGGAATGAAGTGTTTTGCTCGAGAATACCACAGAATACTCCAAGAATCGAACACATGATCGTATGTTCAACACCTAGTTACTGACTGCAACAGTAAGCATTAACATTGTTGCCAATATCATTTTTTAAAACCGATCGATCGCTTATTGACTGAAGTAGAACTCGTCAAATCGGACCAAGGAAACAATGTTTCCATTGGTCTTTCCATTGCTGATACCATCTACTAGTCGCAACTCCTAGTTGAAAACACTGTCATATTGCGTCTTAATATTAATAAAAAAAAAAATGAAATCACTAAGATACGATCTTGAAAATATTCCAAATAATTTTAATGTAGAAATTTTGAAATAAAATAAAACTATTTGAAGAACTTAGGCAATGTGAAGGAGAAAGTCACCCAGAATAATTTGTAGAATAAAGCTAAAAAGTGGTTTTGGATTTAGTAGAGAAAATATTACAAAAGAAAAAGAAAAAAGGAAGAGAACGATTGAAGTGGATAAAAGACGAGATATTAGATAACATTGAAGAAAGATAATCTTTAAAAAGCAGTGATATGATATCACAGAAAGCCAAAGAACGATATCAACAGTTGAGCCATGAAATTTGAACCATGGTGAAAAAAAGACAAAAAAACACCAGAAAATAAAATAACAAAAAAAAAACAAAAACAAAAAAACAAAAAACAAAAAAAAAATTGTGCAGAGATTGAAAAACTTTTAATAACAAATTCTAGAAAGTTCTTTAGAAAACGGTGAAGTTAATAAGACGAATCTTTGCACTGAGAATCGATGTTATCAAAGATAAAGATAGTAGAATGAATGGTTTATGAAAGCAAAGATATTGAGAAAGGATAGAAAGAATATTGCTACAGCTTATAGAAGAAGATAATAGATAATAATCAAGCTGAAAGTAATCAAAATGATCAAAGCTGAAACTGTGTTGGAGAATGAGAATCTTTACCACAAATATCTGAAGTGAAAACAAAAAGAAAAGAGAGAAAGAGGCTGTGAAAACAACGGAACTTCTAAAACAGATGACATAGCAGCCAAACTTTTAGAAAAGTGGAAATGAAACTTGGATGAAATTCCTACACTGTCTGTGCATAAAAAATGAAAATGACCCCCCCCCCCCACCTTCCCGAAAATGTAGTCGTGTCAACGTAAATGACTGTAATAACAGTCAATCACTGTGAATAATACTTTCTGATTTAGGCACACAGCCAACAATTTTGGGAGATAGGAATGTCGATTAAATCAATTCCAATATGTTACTGGTCCTTTATTTTATCGACTCGTCAAAGCGGACCAATGTAACTCAGATTTATTAGCAAATGAATAAATTAAATCAATATACATTCTTGTAACTTATAAATAAGAAAATGAGACGTAGAGCAATGGATATGCAACAGAGCATTGGAAACCAAGAAAATAATAGTAAAACTAAACAGTCGGTTGACTTAAGAAGCGTTGGGAAAATTTGAAATTTGAAATGTGGGCAAAAACCATAATGAGAATAGTAGTCGATAACACTAAATAAATGTTGAAAACATTAGGAAAAGTACCCCTGGAGACGAAAAAAGAGGGAACATCGGCAGATACGAGAAATTGAACCCCGTATCTCTCGGATACCAGGTAAGTGCATTGCGTCACTACGCTAAAAAGACTTGGATATTTTCAATAGTAAAGTATGGATCGGAATACCGGACTCTTAAAATGTTGATAAAAAACAACATAGAGAGTTAATAAAATGACAGCGGGATACGATCTCAGGGTCGACGTTTCTTATTCAGTACTGAGTATGTTGTCTAAGACTGGTTAAGGTTTGGGAGTGGGATGACTGGGAGTAAAGAGTGGTGTTTGGAGGATCTGTTATCTTTGGAGAGGATCTCGGCTGCCACAACAATGGACAGTTTATAAGGGCGACAATGTCCATTTATATATATCGTAGCAGTGGAATCTTTTTATAGAATGTTTAAAAGTAAGTGGTGGGAGATAAGGGGGTGTTGGAAGAGGAGAGAGATAGAGACATATATATATATATATATATATATATATATATATATATATATATATATAGAGAGAGAGAGAGAGAGAGAGAGAGAGAGAGAGAGATGTAGAGTGTGGGTAGAAGACGAAAACTGGTTGAAGACGGCGTGGAGAGAAAAATAGAGAAAAGGAGAGAGAGGTGTTTGGGAATGATGAAGGAGAAGTAAAAAGAGAGGGTGAGGCAAGGAAAGGAAGAAAGGGTGAGAATGGGGAGAGGCACCGTGTGTGTGTATGAGAGAAAGAAAGTCATATGTCTGTCTTCAATGACACCATTGACCATAAACCAAATTCTATTTATTTTCAGTTTAAGAATTAAGCCTTTGTGGAAATTTAACCCGTTTTGTATGGATTTTCAATATTTTGAAAATGTTATTGTAAAT
>OZ024746.1:15552056-15572056 GCA_964016885.1 Eledone cirrhosa | reverse complement strand
CATATACGTATATATATATATATATATATATATATTGTTATACTTATATATATATAAGTTATTTCTGGTTGAATCGGAGGTAACCACAGTAAGTAAGGTACTCAATACATAGCAGAGTATAAAAGTTTTAATATAGAAGAGCTTCTACAGGACTGATGATTTCTCACGAATGAAACAGTTCTAGTCCTGTAGAAGCTCTTCTATATATATATATATATATATATAGGATGTGTGTCTATATGTATATGTGGATGTATGTATGTCTCTCTCTCTCTCTCTCTCTCTCTCTCTCTCTCCTCTCTCTCTCTCTCTCTCTCCTCTCTCTCTCTCTCTCTCTCTCTCTCTCTCTCTCTCTCTCTCTCTCTCTCTCTCTCTCTCTCTCTCTCTCAATGGTGTCCAATTACAACGTGGGCAGCCATGTTCCCATTCGGTTGACTATTTACTATTCACAACTTTCATGTCGTCGTTGTCATCTTCACTACACAGGAGTGGTCAGTTTGGCATGGAGACTTGCCAAACAGGAATTTATGATGGCTAAGTGTCTGGAAATTTCTGTAAAAGTCATTAGCTTACCACCCACTAACAGGATCATTTGATACTTTGCTTTGCATTTAAATACTTTTCCTTACTTTTTTTAAACTTTTTTTTTCCTGCTCTTCTTTCTTTCCTTTCTTCTTTCCTTTTTTGTTTAAAGATATGAACAAATATACACACAAACAAACAAATATACACAACTCGAACCCGTCCCATTTCTTTCTATTTCAAGGTTGAAACGGAATGTCTCATGACTTTAGTCCAATGACTGTTTCCTGTCTATTTTTCTCATTTACTGGTCAGCAGCCGTGAGAGACTGGTTCCCTACCTTATTGTATCGAAGAATATTGTCCGCACCCTAACTGACCCTCCAACATGTGCAATGGGGAAAAAAGGCTTTCATTTCCTGTTTTTAACTAGATTTCAAAAACATCATAAATGTCCGCGCGCGCGCGTGTGTGTCTGCGCGCACACACAAATACACACACGCAAACACACACACACACATAGACACGCATACACACACACGCATACACACACAGCAAACATACACATACATACACACACACACACACACATGTATACATATTTTTTTTCCGAGATAAAAAAAAAAAAAAATTTCTTAAACAAAAATTATACAATGATGAAAATATTAAAAAAGGATAAAAACAAAATTAAGAAATACGTTTATACACACACACACACACACATATATATATATATATATATATATATATATATATATATATATATATATATTATTATCTATATATATATTATTATCTATATATCTATATATAGGAAAATGTTCAAGACCCCGACGGCTGAGCTCAAGCCGTTTCGACGGCTATTTCTGGAGTCCAGAACGTCGAAACGGCTTGAGCTCTGCCGTCGGGGTCTTGAACATTTTCCTATTACCCACTCTACTACCCAAAGTATTGAGTACTCTGGTGCGTTATGGTCCACCTGGTTCCTTACCACACTTCCTTCGTTATATATATACTTTATTCATTGATTTATTCATTGAACCTTGTTTAACCTTTAAATAAAGGTTAAACAAGGTTCAATGAATAAATCAATGAATAAAGTTTTACAATAGATTAGAAGCACTCCACAAGAATGGTTTTCCGGAGTTATTAATATTAATTAAAAATATTAACAAATATAGACATTCCTGTGATCAAGTATATTTTACTACTGCCATGACTGAATTTTAACCATCAACATAGTCAAGGTATGTCAGGCATCATCTTATTTTATCTGATGAGGACGTACTGTTGAAGATAGCTCAGTACCTCTGAAATATGTATAATAACATTTACTTGATCACACGAATGTCTATATTTGTTAATATTTTGAATTAATATATATATATATGTGTGTGTGTGTGTGTGTGTGTGTGTGTGGCCTAGGTCAACCCTTGATTGAATAAACAGATCGACAATTAGATATTCCAACCATGACCACCCTGTCTATTTCTTAGGCATAATCTATCTTAGACTCCAGTATCACACGTAACCTTCACTTTCTTTGAGTAATCTGAGAGATTTAACTACTATTTATAGCACGTCATCGAGCCATATGGTGGAAGCTACTTCAAATCTCGCCGAGGTTAACTTTGCTTTCATCCTTACGGGGTCGATAAAATAAAGTACCAGTAATGTACTGGGTATTTGCTGGCCTTGTGCCTAAAGTAGAAACAATAATTATTATATGGATTGGCAGTGGATTAAAAGGGTGGTGGATTGGCAGTATCGGTAGAGGGTCGAACGCCATGCTTTCTAGCATAGTTACGTCCCTTTACAGTCTGAGTTCAAATCCCGCCGAGGTTAACTTTGCCTTTCATCCTTACAGGGTCAATAAAATAAAGTACCAGTAATGTACTGGGTAATTGCTGGCCTTGTGCCTAAAGTAGAAACAATTATATGGATTGGCAGTATCGGTAGAGCGTCAGACACCATGCTTTGCAGCATAGAGTTATGGCCCTTTACGTTCTGAGTTTAAATCCCACCGAGGTTGACTTTGCCTTTCATCCTTACGGGGTCGATAAAATAAAGTACCAACCAGTAATGCACCGAGTAATTGCTGGCCTTGTGCTAAAAGTAGAAACAATTATTATTATTATTGTAGGTGTTACTGTTGTTTATCATCTCTACTGTGTCATATTTAAAGTGTGAACTGGGGCAGTTTCACCGCCTGCGGACACCGACAGGAGTTCTAGGCGTCAAGAACACAGGCCCTACCAGTCTTGTAGGGCGGATAAAGGTTATCACTTCAACCTCTTCCCTTTTATCACCATCATCGCCACCACCACCACCCCTATTACCACCACCACCATCATCACTATTACTACTACCACCACTACTACTACTAATACGACTACCACCACCACTACTACTACTATTACTACTACTACCACCACCACCACCACCACCACCACTACTACTACTTCCACTACCACCACTACTACTACTATTACTACTACTACAAACTAAATAAAACGTCTTCCACTCCACGGTTGTATTATCATTAGCAGTGTCAGTATAAGCACACCGTTCTATTATCAACACCAACACACCACTGCCATACCATCACAATACCACTATATATTATATACTACACACCACTGCCATACCATCACAATACCACTATATATTATATACTACACACCACTGCCATACCATCACAATACCACTATATATTATATACTACACACCACTGCCATACCATCACAATACCACTATATATTATATACTACACACCACTGCCATACCATCACAATACCACTATATATTATATACTACACACCACTGCCATACCATCACAATACCACTATATATTATATACTACACACCACTGCCATACCATCACAATACCACTATATATTATATACTACACAACAACACACCACTGCCATACCATCACAATACCACTATATATTATATACTACACACCACTGCCATACCATCACAATACCACTATATATTATATACTACACACCACTGCCATACCATCACAATACCACTATATATTATATACTACACAACAACACACCACTGCCATACCATCACAATACCACTATATATTATATACTACACACCACTGCCATACCATCACAATACCACTATATATTATATACTACACAACAACACACCACTGCCATACCATCACAATACCACTATATATTATATACTACACAACAACACACCACTGCCATACCATCACAATACCACTATATATTATATACTACACAACAACACACCACTGCCATACCATCACAATACCACTATATATTATATACAACACAACAACACACCACTGCCATACCATCACAATACCACTATATATTATATACAACACAACAACACACCACTGCCATACCATCACAATACCACTATATACAACACAACAACACACCACTGCCATACCATCACAATACCACTATATATTATATACTACACAACAACACACCACTGCCATACCATCACAATACCACTATATATTATATACTACACACCACTGCCATACCATCACAATACCACTATATATTATATACTACACAACAACACACCACTGCCATACCATCACAATACCACTATATATTATATACTACACACCACTGCCATACCATCATATATTAGGGCGGTGGATTGGCAGTATCAGTAGAGGGTCGGACGCCATGCTTTCCAGCATAGTTACGTCCCTTTACGATCTGAGTTCAAATCCCGCCGAGGTTGACTTTGCCTTTCATCCTTACGGGGTCGATAAAATAAAGTACCAGTAATGCACTGGGTATTTGCTGGCCTTGTGCCTAAAGTAGAAACAATTATTTATTATATACTACACACCAACAACACCAGATGTTAACAGTTATGAGATAGCCAGATCATATATATACACACACGTTTAAAGACAACGCATTTAGACACACACACATATATATATATATATAGACACACAACGCTTTTACACACACGCACACACACATATATATATATATGTGTGTGTTTGTGTGTGTGTGTGTGTGTGTGTGTTTGTATGTATATATACATATATATATATATATATATAGAAACATATTTAACCTAATGAATGTGTGGGTGTGTGTGTGTATATATATATATATATATATATACACACGTTTAAAGACAACGCATTTAGACACACACACATATATATATATAGACACACAACGCTTTTACACACACGCACATATATATATATATATATGTGTGTGTGTGTTTATGTGTGTGTGTGTGTGTGTTTATATGTATATATACATATATATATATATATATATATATATATAGAAACATATTTAACCTAATGAATGTGTGTGTGTATATATATATATATATATACACACATACATCCATTCATTAGGCTAAATCCATACATATAAAATACATGTGTATATATATATGTATATTGAACGCTTATACACTCATACACACAGCTACTCAAACGAACACGGACACACACATTCACTTTTACACATACATACAGTAAAGATAACTTGTACCGAATAACCCTAGCATTGTCATAACTACGTCTGATAGGTCAAGCTGGCTGACAAGTCACAGAAATGGTTAGAGAGATGGTGGAGGAGGAGTTGGAAGATATGGTTTTGTGGGGTTAAAGGTCAAGCAATCTATTTGTTAACAATTGACGTCCTGCACATGAAACCACATTAGCAATACATTTGTGAAAAGTCGAAAACACTATGACACCACCACATTGAAAATTAGTTTTGACTCAAATATTGCAAATTTTCTAAAAGATCTGTCCACTTGTACTATAAATATTTAAATTAACAAACCACATAAAGCCTCATTATCTAGATATTCTTGGCGGTGAATTGGCAGTATCGGTAGAGGGTCGGACGCCATGCTTTGACGCATAGAGTTACGGCCATTCCCATTCTGAGTTCAAATCCAGCCTAGGTTAACTTTGCCTTTCATCCTTACGGGGTCGATAAAATAAAGTACCAGTAATACACTGGGCAATTGCTGGCCTTGTGCCAAAAGTAGAAACAATTATCTAGATATTCTTGGTGGATTGGCAGTATCGGTAGAGAGTCGGACGCTATGCTTTCCAGCATAGTTACGTCCCTTTACGATCTGAGTTCAAATCCAGTCGAGGTTAACTTTGCCTTTCATCCTTACGGGGTCGATAAAATAAAGTACCAGTAATGTACTGGGTAATTGATGGCCTTGTGCCAAAAGTAGAAACAATTATCTAGATATTCTTGAAAACTACAAAACAACTGAATTACATTAAATATTTTACATTAAAAACCACTTCACCATTAAAGATATTATGAACATCTGAATTAACAAACTACATTGTACTTGAAAACTACAAAACAACACTGTGACACCATTACATTAAAAACTAGTCTTTATTCTAACACTGCAAATGTTCACAACAATCTCTCCATTAGTAAAGATAACTAGTAAAGATTGTTTTAGAATTAGAAGTTCCACTAAATTATAATATAATTGTTTCTACTTTTTGGCACAAGGCCAGCAATATCTCAGTGCATTACTGGTACTTTATTTTATCGACTCCGTAAGGATGAAAGGCAAAGTTAACCTCGGCGGGATTCGAACTCAGAATGGCAAGGGCCGTAACTCTATGCGTCAAAGCATAGCGTCCGACCCTCTACCGATTCTGCCAATCCACCATAATATAGTGTTGCATCATAAGATGTTAGGCTGTTTACCAATGGGTATACTTAGTCGAAAAATGAGGTAAAGTCCCATACAAATCAAAAATTATAGGTAGCAAGTAAGTGAAAAGACTCAAGGCTATATATTTAAAGATTATTTAATTGCTACATAAAATGGATATTAGACAAGATTTAAATCAATTTAATGTCGGACTAAAGAAAAAAAATCTTTAAATATACTCCTGTGCTTTTTCACTTTTACTTTTTACCTATAATTTTTGATTTGTCTGGAACTTATATATATATATATATAAGTTCCAGACAAATATATATATATATATATATATATATATATATATATATATATATATATAATTAAGTTAAAAATGTACATCCACATATGTATACTGAAATACTAGTATGCATATGAATACACACACGTGTACATATGTAGATGTACCGAGTTTTTCACTGGTCACTTTACTGTGAGTGTCCAGCTATTCTGTATGTAAACACACAGACAAACCGGTTTTTAGAGTCATACTGGTTTTTGAGGAAACACCTTTCCTCTATTCTTCAGAAAGCCAGACAAGGAATATTGGACTAGTTTCGATGTTGTTACATCTATCAGCAATATTTACCTATCTTCCGGCCTTTCTGGAGAATCGTAAAAGCACATATCGTTATATGCTTTTTCTATGAAAATTAGTAGTGGGCAGACTAATTTGCATAGAGCGTGAGTACGTACCGGTTCAACGGAGACGATAAAAACAAATAACGAAACGAAATTAAATTTCGTTTCGTTTGTAACTCCCTTTTGTATGACTGACACTTAAACAATTAAGTTAAAAATGTACATCCACATATGTATACTGAAATACTAGTATGCATATGAATACACACACGTGTACATATGTAGATGTACCGAGTTTTTCACTGGTCACTTTACTGTGAGTGTCCTCGGTGTTTCCTCAAAAACCAGTATGACTCTAAAAACCGGTTTGTCTGTGTGTTTACATACAGAATAGCTGGACACTCACAGTAAAGTGACCAGTGAAAAACTCGGTACATCTACATATGTACACGTGTGTGTATTCATATGCATACTAGTATTTCAGTATACATATGTGGATGTACATTTTTAACTTAATTGTTTAAGCGTCAGTCATACAAAAGTGAGTTACAAACGAAACGAAATTTAATTTCGTTTCGTTATTTGTTTATATATATATATATATATATATATATATATATATATAGTAACAACAGTTAGTTCACCATATCGAGAACAATTGTTTCACCTTATGCGGATCTTCAGCTCGGACTGGTAATGTGTTACTAGTTCTACCTAACTCGTCCCATGAACTGAGTGCTCTACCACTACGGATATTACCTTCCAGTGTTCTACCTCTATATCTATCTGTGTGTGTGTGTGTATTATATATATATATATATATATATATATATATATATATATATATATAAATACACATATATATATATAAATACACATATATATATATACACACATATATATATACATACATATATATATATAAATATATATATACACATATATATACACATATATATATATATATACATATATATATATATACATATATATATATATATATACATTATCACAATTCTTATGTGTATGTCTTTTCATTCGTTTACTGTTTTGGTAATATTTGAACCAAGAAATTGATATATTTCATTGTGTTGTATGGCCTGGATTATCAATAAAATTCCTGGATTTCTCATTATATAAATTACTTTATATTAACTGAATTAAGAGGGAGATATTTTAAATATATAAACACATTGTATTATTAAATCAAAGTGTAATGAAAACATGGTAAAAACATAAGTTATGATATGCCTGGTTGTTGTTACAAATTAGATTAAGGATTTCTAGTCTATGCTCAAGACCTGCAATTTGTGGGGTGGGGAAAAGTCGATTATATTGAACCTAGTATGTAACTGGTACTTTATCGACCCCGGAACGACGAAAGGCAACGTTTACCTCGGCAAGATTTATTATTTGTTCAAATAATAAACATAACACATATTTATTTGTATCTGCTTGAAGAACAATATTGCAGAGATTATGTCAAATGATTGAATTCAAAATAATCGATATACTTAAATATTTAACTATTTATTACTGATTTTCTTCAGGAATTTTAGTGTAAATGTTTTTTTAAAATTTTGTCACATTTCTGAACTCATCATTAAACACGAGAATTAAACGAGTTTAATTATCCGACTACAACCGTCACTCAGAATCAAGTATGATGGGGCAGCACAGGGAAACTTGGGATGATTGGGTCTTTGTGGGGGAGTATGAAGAATGTTGGGATATTTGCATAAGGGGAAATATTTTAAGGGAAAACTAGGGATCATTATAAGGTGAACACGGGGAAACTTGGAATCATTGTAGAAGGGGAAATATTTGAGGTAAACTTAAGGAAAACTTTGGATCAGCATAGACGAGGAAATCTTTGAGGTAAACTTAGGGAAAACTTTGGATCAGCATAGACGAGGAAATCTTTGAGGTAAACTTAGGGAAAACTTTGGATCAGCATAGACGAGGAAATCTTTGAGGTAAACTTAGGGAAAACTTTGGATCAGCATAGACGAGGAAATCTTTGAGGTAAACTTAGGGAAAACTTTGGATCAGCATAGACGAGGAAATCTTTGAGGTAAACTTAGGGAAAACTTTGGATCAGCATAGACGAGGAAATCTTTGAGGTAAACTTAGGGAAAACTTTGGATCAGCATAGACGAGGAAATCTTTTAAGGGAACTTGTGGGAATTTTGGATCATTGTAGAAGGGAAGGGAAATCCTTGAAGAGAACTGAGGGAAACAGGGAATCATTGCAGAAAGGGGAAATCTTTGAAAGGAAATTAGGATGATTGTAGAAGGTAAACTTTGGATCATTGTAGAAGGGGACATCGTTGAAAGAAACACAGAGAAACCTTTGGATCGTTGAAGACGGGGACATTTTTAAAGGCTACTTGACAGTTCGATGAAGAATTTTCTGGTGTAGGACAGACATCCTTACACTGCTTATATCGTATAGAAGCCATTCTTTTTCTTCCCTTTTCTACCATGCTAACAGATACGTTTACGGTAAGTTTTTGTGGATTATATATGTTAATTTATGTGAGATAAACATGGATTATTTACCCGCAGTTCGGGTGAATAATCCATCACCATCTCACATAAATTAACATATATAAGACTCTACACACTTTCAATATTGCGCACTTTTCTGTTTTTGTATCACAAAATGCACCCTCTTCACTATATATATATATATATATATATATATATATATATATATGTATATACACATACACACCTATATATATACACACACATCCCTCTCGAGACACACACACACGCATATATATATATATATATCACTCTATATATATATAATATATATATATATGGTATATTTAGGTGGATGTGTGATGAAAAGACGAAGGTGAAGTGCTTTGTGTCTTTTCATTTCTTTTATCTGTTGCTTTTATTAATTTGTGGTTTACTCAGAAAAATTGTTGAGTAGAGGATATAATTGTAGAGTGGAGGGGTGGGAGTAAAGGGTGTAATTGTTGAGTGGAGGGGTGAGGGTATGATTGTTGAGTGCGGGTGCGGGGGTAGGTGAGAGTGTAATTGTGGAGTGGAGGAGGGACTGCGGGTGGGAGGTGAGGGTGTAATTGTGATGAAACATAAGACATGCAACGGTTTGTCTTACAGAAGAAGGCTATGACGGCGAAGTGAGACGGGACAAGGGAATGAGGAGGTGGGAGAAGAAGAAGAAGAAGAAGAAGAAGAAGAAGAAGAAGAAGAAGGAGCAGAAGAAGAAGGAGCAGAAGAAGAAGAAGAAGAGGAATGCTAGGTAGAGAGTGAGGTGGGGTGGGAAAATGATCCTTAGTCGTCCCATACATGCGAACACATCTGCTGTCAGTTAATGTGTGTGTGTGTGTATTTGCCATTCTAAGTGTGTGTGTGAGAATAGATACAAATGTTTGTCGGTATTTATGCGCACGTGTGTATGTGAGAATGTTTATATATGTATATGTATAGGTGTGATCTGTGTGTGTGTGTTTGTGTGAAAGAGAGCGTGTTTACATATATGTATGTGTAGGTGTGATATCTGTATGTATATATGTATGTATGTGTGAGAATGTTTATATATGAGTATGTATAAGTGTGATCATGTATGTGTATGTGTGAGAATGTTTATATATGAGTATGTATAGGTGTGATCATGTGTGTGTGTATGTGTGAGAGTATAGGTGTGATCTCTGTACTTGTGCATGTATGTGTATGGTTGTGTGTGTCTATGCAGACGACAGGCTCTAGAATGGACGACACCAGGCGCTGACTGTCACGTTTTCACGACATATCTTGTGGCTAGGCTAGGCTGGCGGGTAAGACGAGACAGTCGTTAGGGTGAGGTGTGAGGTAAGAAGAGAAGATAGTTCGAAAGGCAATCCACTTATCTTCTTCTTTTCTACTCTCCTCAAATGTCGGCTGATTCTGAAAGGGAACAGACGACATCCAATATTACTACCACCATCACCACCACCACTACTACTACTATTACAAATAATAACAATAATACTGCTGCTACCACTACCACTACTACTACACCACTACTACTATTATTACTGCTACTACTACCACCACCACTACTACCATTACTACCACTACTAGCACAACTACTAATACTACTACGATGACAGAGAGTAGGTTGTACGATAATTTGTCTTTTGTCGTCATCGCCATCGTCGCTGTCGTTGTTGTTATAGTTATAATAGTTGCTTCAGTACTTATACTTGTAGTTATTGTTGTTGGTGTTGTTGTTGTCGTTATGGTTGTATTTATTTATTTATTTATTTATTTATTTATTTATTTATTTATCAGCATGCATGCAGGAGAAAAGAAGAAGAAGAAAAAGAAAAGAAATCGTTGCAAGCTTCATGAAGAAAGCAGATGTGAAGTGACTGGCTGACATATTTAGATATTTTTCGGTGGTAACTCAGAGAAAATTCTCTAAAACAGATCAAGATGCCATTTCATCTGGGGCAACGATGGTATTTTACTACTTTTCTTTCTTTCTTTTTCTGTTTTTCTCATGTTATTTTGCTTTAGTCGTCCCATCATAGACAGCTTCATCTGCACTTTACTGCAAACTAAAACAATGCTGGGACCTTTAGCTGAATTTTTCGTTGCAGCTTTTTGAAACATCAAAGAATGCAAATTTCAAGACATGTCAGCAGAAAACATAAATAAACAACACAAATAAACAAACAAACAAAAGAATGGTTGTTTGGGATCGGATTTCTATAAATTCTTTTTTTTTCTTTCTTTTTCTTCTTTTGCTTAATTCTTCGTACATACTTTTCTTTTGTCTACCGTTGATGAGAAAATAAAATAATAAAAACAACAAAATAATAATGATAATTTCTTAGATGACGTCAAAAAATATATTCCCCTCTTTTTCTTTTCCGTTCGTTAAACACTACCACTTCAAAAACAAACAAGCCAAAGAACAATCAATTTAGCTCCGTATATCATACTTCTGTATAGCTATTCCGGTTGGAACCGCTTTCCCTAGGTTCTTTTAAGGTCACAATTGACCAATATTGGCTCTCCTCCATGAACTATAAGTTCCCAATTAGCTAAAAAGAGCATTTTTTTTAAAGTAACAAAAGAGATTTGTGACATTGTGGTTCCGATGTTTTTCAAGGTCATCATTAAAGAGGAAAAGTATCTCTAAAATGGTAATTGATCAGGGATTTTATAAGAAATACATGTATGTATGTATATATGTGTATGTGTGTATCTATGTGTGTGTGTATATATATATATGTGTGTATGTATGTATATGGGGAGTCGTGGGAGCCCAATACTGACATACGGCGTGTCGTGGGTATTTTAAACCTAGCGGAGCCATCTCTTCCCCAGGTCTGAACACAGCCGAGTTCTTCGAGAAAAGGAGAGCAAGAGATTTAGAGAAAGAATAGAGAAAGAATCGGATTTGAACTCAGAGAGCAGAGCGCCGGAACACTGTCACCTTCTAACGACTCTGACAATTTCCCACTTAAGGAAATGTTTGTAGCGCTATTTTTTCCTTTTTAATGATTGACAAGATCCCAGACTTCATTCGCTTATCAAGTGGGGTAGACCTCATCAAATCAGACCAAAGAAACAATGTTTTCATTGGTCTTTCGATGGCCAATACTATCTACTGGTCGCAACTGCTGGCAGAAAGAGCAATGTAAAATAAAGTTTTGCTCAAGGACATAATGCATTGCCCAGTCCAGGAATCGAACTCGCAACCTCGCGATTCCATATCTAATTATCTAACCACTAAGCCATACACCTTCACTAAAGTGAGGGTGCATGTAGTGTTATAGGTTCCTATAATGTAGACCATACGTTATGTCCGAAGTCGTTAGAGCGTTGGATTTGTCTTCCAGCTTTCTGCTCTGGGTTCAAATTCCACCAAGGCTCACTACTTTGCCTTTTATCCTTTTGTTGGATGCAGCCAGCTCTCCATTAAACTGTCACAGCCTGGATACACCGCTTCATCTAAGTAAGGAGAATCAAGATGTCTGCTCGCAACTGAATGAGCTCATAAAAAATCCTTTAGTAAAAGTATGGTACATACTACCAAGTCACTCTCAATTGCAAGTGACGGCCGTAGTTTTTAGTTTTTATCACACATTGTGTCTTTAACTATGGAACTTTACTCCAGTTAGTTCATATTACCTTAGTTTAGTAGAGATAAGTCTGTTTAGTACAGTATGATCTCAACACCACGAGTGATTAATACCTTTCCAATGAAACAGTGTCCCACTTAATTCTCTCGTCTCCTACGGACTTTAGTTCTCGCTCTCCCCCTCTCACTCACACACTCATACACACACACACACACACACACACACACACACACACACACACACACACACACACACACACACACACACACATACATACACACACTAATTCCAAACATGAGCTTCTACATATTTTCTCTATTTGCTGGAAATAGCAGTCGAATCTCTGTCAAATTACACTCTACCATCTTAAAGATATAGCTCTATATTTACTGTGAGATGTCCATAGTTGGAATGTCTTTGATTTTATGTTTTGTCTACTTGATCATCTTCCTCCTTTTCTTAACATGTCTTTGAAACAAATTCTAATCACATATGCACTATCATAAATCCACGCACACACATATGCACTATCATACATCCACGCACACACATATGCACTATCGTATATCCACACACACACATATGCACTATCGTATATCCACACACGCACACACATATGCACTATCATACATCCACGCACACACACATATGCACTATCATATATCCACACACGCACACGCATATATGCACTATCATACATCCACGTATACACATATGCACTATCATATATCTACACACACACGCACATATACGCACTATCATACATCCACGCACACACATATGCACTATCATATATCTACACACACACACGCACATATATGCACTATCATACATCCACGTACACACATATGTACTATCATATATCTACACACACACGCACATATATGCACTATCATACATCCACACACACATATGCACTATCATATATCTACACACACACGCACATATATGCACTATCATACATCCACGCGCACACACATATGCACTATCATATATCTACACACACACGCACATATATGCACTATCATACATCCACGTACACACACATATGCACTATCATATATCTACACACACACGCACGCATATATGCACTATCATACATCCACGCACACACACATATGCACTATCATATATCTACACACACACGCACATATATGCACTATCATACATCCACGCACACACACATATGCACTATCATATATCTACACGCACACACACATATATGCACTATCATACATCCACGTATACACATATGCACTATCATATATCTACACACACACACGCACATATATGCACTATCATACATCCACGCACACACACATATGCACTATCATATATCTACACACACACGCACATATATGCACTATCATACATCCACGCACACACATATGCACTATCATATATCTACACGCACACGCACATATATGCACTATCATACATCCACGCACACACACATATGCACTATCATATATCTACACACACACGCACGCATATATGCACTATCATACATCCACGCACACACATATACACTATCATATACCTACACACACGCACATATATGCACTATCATACATCCATGCACACACACATATGCACTATCATATATCTACACACACACGCACACATATGCACTATCATACATCCACGCACACACACATATGCACTATCATATATCCACACACGCACACGCATATATGCACTATCATACATCCACGCACACACACATATGCACTATCATATATCTACACACACACGCACATACATACATCCAGTGCCACACTTGAAACTTTATTTACTGACAAACGCTTAGTCATCCGAAACGTTAACTAAAGATATGACAGCAGAATAAATCCGAAACAATAAAACCGAATCAGTCACAATGTGTTCTATGAAGATCTACTGGCAACAGGTTGACGTGGGCCTTAAAGTTGGGGTCACTTAATATGGTAGAACGTGGGCCTTAAAGTTGGGGTCACTTAAAGTTGGGGTCACGTATTCCAACTATGGTGTTCGGGTTACGACCTTACTGTGCGGTATCTAGGCTTAATCTCTCTATCTCTCTCGTATATATATGTGTGTGTATGTGTGTGTATGTGTGTATGTGTGTTAGTCCGTCTGAGTGTGCGTGTGCGCGTATAAATATATTATATATATACTAGTATATATATATATATATATATATATATATATACATGTGTATATATATATGTGTTGTGTGTGTGTGTGTGTGTGTGTATATGTGTATATATAAATATACATGTATAAATATATACATGTATATATATATATACATACACATGTATATATATATATATATGTGTATATATTTATACATGTATATATTTTCACATGTATATATATATATTTTTTTTTAATCGATCGACTTTCGTCAAATCGGACCGAGGAAACAATGTTTCCGTTGGTCTTTCCAGTTGCTAGTACTATCTATCGGTCGCAACTCCAGGTAGAAGGAGCAACGTGAAATAAAGTGTCTTGCTCAAGGACATAACGCATCGCCCGGTGTATATATATATATATATATATATATATATATATATATAACGAAGGAAATGTGGTAAGGAACCAGGTGGACCATAACGCAAAAAAGTACTCAATACTTAGGGTATGTTTTTAGTCCAGAATTGGCCGTCGAAACGGCTTGAGCTCAGCCGTCGGGGTCCTACTCGTTCCTATTACCCACTCTACTACCCTAAGTATTGAGTACTTTGGTGCGTTATGGTCCACCTGGTTCCTTACCACATTTCCTTCGTTATATATATATATATATATATATATATATATATATATATATATATATATATATTTATATACATACACACACACATATATATATATATATACACACACACACACACACACACACACACACACACACACACACACACACACACACACACACACACACACACACACACACACATATATATTTATATATATATGTATATATGTATACATGTATATATATCATTGAGATTATTGGGGAGAAGGGAGAACACGTATGTCACAGATTAGTAATAATAAACTTAGGAAAATTAACAAATCAACTAAAACAAAGCAAAGCGATAAACAATTATATATTTATATATGTGTGTGTATGTGTGTGTGTGTGTGTCTACATACATACACACGCACAGACAGAGAGAGAGAGGGACAGACAGACATATTTTCGCTTACTTCAAGGCACTAAGGTCACCCGTCGTCGTCTCCCTGCTTATGTAAATCTAGATGATATAATGAAACACAGTTTCCCATATAAAGAGATAGTTACAAACGAAAAGCATGCAATCCTATATTGTTTAACATCCCATAAACATATATCTATTTACAAAGCAGAAAGTCATGTAATAAAACCAACAAAACCCTCTAAAAGTACTCGAATATAAATATTTGACTTTCTCACTATACATCTTTACCTTCCCTTTTCACTGTTTAATTTTCCTTCTTTTAATTTGAACTTCTAAATTTCAGCCAAGCATTTATACCCCTTTTCACATATCAATTACAATTTGGGGGAGCGAGTTTCATTTTTAAGCTTTGAGTTTTCGTACGAAAGAAGAAGAAAATCAATGTTTAAATAAATGAAATCGTCTATCTGTAACTAAATATCTGTATTAAGTTCCGCCCTCTGACTTTCCAATCACAAAATTTAACTTGTAGTCTTCGTGTATGTTTGCTGTTACATTAGTACTGCTCCATTGATCCAAGTAAGTAGTCTGTGTAAGAAAGTTAATAATGTGACATTTAGTGAAGGTTTTTCTTGCCTGACACATAACATAACTTCACCTGGTAACTTCTTCATTTTATTAGTGTATCTTTTACAGAAAAGGCTGTGGATTTGTCAGAATCGATACGGCGTCAGCCAAAATCCTTTGTAAGATTTAATAGTTACAGCCCTTTACATTCTGAGTTCAGATCCCACTGAGGTCCCCTTTGCCTTTCATCCTTCCGTGGGTTGCTAAAATCGATCGACAAGATCCCAGACCTCATTCGCATATTGAGTGGGATGGAACTCGTCAAACCAAGGAAACAATGTTTCCATTGATATTTCCAATGTTGATATTATCTACCGGTCACAACTCCTGGCAGAAGGAGCAACGTGAAAATAAAGTGTCTTGCTCAAGTGTTCAAGGGCATAACGCATCGCCTGGTCCGAATTTAGACCTCATGATTGCAAATCAAATTCTCTCACCACTGAAAAACACACCTTCACTTATAAAATAAAGTACCAGCTAAGTACCGGAGTCGATATAATCAACACTCGCCCTTCCCCAAATGTGTAAACACAGTACAAATATGCCGAAAGTCTGCCTTACCGAGATGTCTTACAATCTTACAGGTGAATCAACTGATTCTACATTCTGATCATAGGGTTATTGGTTCGATTACCACCGGTGAGTAGTGTCCTTGAGTAAGACACATTATTTCACCTTACTTTAGTCCACCCAGCTGCAAATAATAAGTTGTTCATGTAATTCAACGTTTCTGTCTTGTCTCGTACTGTGTTACACGTGTCTGTGGAATTCTCTACTATATACACATTAATTTCACGACCCTGTAAGGATGAAAGGCAAAGTTAACAGCGGCTGGATTTAAACTCAGAGCGTAAAGGGCAATAACTCTGTACTATCTTCTTCAGTACATTTTGGATATTGATACCAAAGCGATAAATCTTGGCCTACCAGTTCTAGTTCTGCAGAAATTCCTGTATATGTTGATATATCCACTCGCGTGCTGAAACAAAGACCCTAGTTGCACTTTTGGTGTTTTAGAGGTTAAACGTATTCCTGGGTATATTTCGAGTGCTAATTCTAGATCCGCTATCTTAATACAAAAATACCTGCAATATTAATGCTATTAATATACGACATAGTATTTAAGCAAGCAGGTATCACTAAATATTACTAAATCTATTATTTCAACATAAAAGGTTAGAGTGCGCTGCATTAGAAGCTGTACTATTGCAACTAAAAAGTACACAAAGAAAAATAACCGATGTTTGTCTTAGAGTGTTTTTTTTTCTTTCTAGAATGCGATTTACCAGAACAGTTCGTGTGAAGGTTCTAGCAGTAATCTACCACCGAGTATATATATATATATATATATATATATATATATGTAATATATATGTGTGTGTAATACCAAATGTACATATATGTTGTAATATATATATATATATATATATATATATATATTGTATATTTTCAGGAAAGCGGACATGGAGATTAATTGTTTCTACTTTTTGGCACAAGGCCAGCAATTACCCAGTGCATTACTGGTACTTTATTTTATCGACTCCGTAAGGATGAAAGGCAAAGTTAACGTTGGTGGGATTTGAACTCAGAACGTAAAGTGACGTAACTATGCTAGAAAACATGGCGTCCGACTTTCTACCGATACTGCCAATCCCAAGCCCTCATGGAGACATGGAGATTAATGATATTAAGGTATGTGTGTTTGTGTTAGTGTTGCTGTGAATGTCTGGGTATATGAACATGTGTGAATAAGGTTGTGAGATCAATTCTCGGCGACGCATTGTCCACGTTCCGACGGAAATCCAGCATATTGTATATATTATATCTGGTTACACCACACACACACACATATATATATATATTTGTATGTATATACATACACTCTCTTCGCCCCCTCTCTCTCATTCTCTCTTTTCCCTCCCTTCTAACTCCCACACTTTTTTCCCTTATATATATATACATATATATATATATATTGTTATACTTGGGGAGGGTCATATTTGTGTAATATTGCCAGAATTAATAACAGAACACACTCACTGTTTGGTTGGTTTTCGCTTCTCGCTTCTGTGTCTTTTATATTGGTAATTTAATTTATGCGGTCCTCAATGTTGCCATTGACTGACCAACGGCCAAAAATAATACAGATACAATATAGACACAAACACATATATATAGTTTATCAAAGTTCTTTCGTTGCACATCTGCAACATCGTCAGTGGTGCTATAGATTCCTCCCGTTGCATTGTATTTCTACGCCATCTTTATTTAGTCTGTTTATATATTTATTTATTTGTTTGTTTGTTTGTTTATTTTATTTTGTCTTCTTTGCGCATGCGTTTGCGTGTGTGTATAGTGTTTTGTTTGATGTATGTTCGTGATTGGGTGACTGTGTATTGGTTAATGTGTTCTATGTTTACTAGTGTGTGTTTAAATGTGTTTGTTGTTATTGTGCTTGTTTATGTATTTATTTATTTATTTATTTATCTATTTATTTATACTTCTCTTAGGTCAGTGTTGTTTGTTTGGGTGTTGTTGTTACAACTGACGATGTTGCAGATGTGCAACGAAAGAACTTTGATAAACTATATATATGTGTTTGTGTCTATATTGTATCTGTATTATTTTTTACCGTTGGTCAGTCAATGGCAACATTGAGGATCGCATAAATTTGATTACCGATATAAAAGACACAGAAGCGAAAACCAACCAAACAGTGAGTGTGTTCTGTTATTAATTCTGGCAATATTACACAAATATGACCCTCCCCAAGTATAACAATATTTGTTTCGACACACGATTTCATATAAAAAACCTCGCAAAACTAATTCATATATATATATATATATATAGTAGTGAAATAACATGCATAGAAATTCTCGCAAACTCACTACCTAACTAAGGAAACCTCTTGTAGAGTCAAACAACGCCGTACGTTAAAACTATCCAGAGTACAGAGTATTCACAACCTCTAACTGGATTACCTAAAACGATAACTTGTTATCCCATATATATATATATATATAGAGAGAGAGAGAGCTTCCTGATGATTTCTCACGAATGAAACAGTTCTAGTCCTGTAGAAGCTCTTCTATATTAAAACATTTATACTCTGCTATGTATTCAGTACCTTACTTACTGTGGTTACCTCCGATTCAACCCGGAATAACTATATATATATATATATATATATATATATATATATATATATATATGTGTGTGTGTGTGTGTGTGTGTGTGTGTGTGTGTGTGTGTGTGAGTGAGAAAAACCACAG
>OZ024746.1:15541345-15549356 GCA_964016885.1 Eledone cirrhosa | reverse complement strand
TGTGGCTAATAAAGAAATCTATCTATCTATCTATCTAATATTCTATCGATATCCTTTTGTAGCTTTTCTCGCACCTATTTCCTTTCTTTCCTCTTTCTCCTCTTTTCCCGGTCTACCCCCCCCCCCCTCTCTCTCTCTTGCATTCTCTCTTCCCTCTCTCTTCTATTCTCTAGTTCCCTCTCTCTTCCAGTCTATAGTTCTCCCGCCCTCTCTCTCTCTCTCCTCCATTCTCTCTCTCATTTTCTTTCTCTCCCGCTATCCTTCTCTCTCCCCCCTCTCCTACCTTACTAAATTTCTCTTCCCAAACTTCCCACCCTGTTCACCTCTCCCCCCACCTCCCCACTCTAAGTAATAAACCCTCACACCTCTCTCCTATCCCCTCCTACTCACTCTAGCCAATACTTACAATATAGTTTAAGACTGTTTTAGACGCCAATTAGACCGGCTGTCGTTTCAAACGAGGTCGCACCATATGTAGTGCTGCGGTGTCTGCTTGCTAATATAGTCATGGGTGATTGATTCCTTGTTTATCCTTGTCACTAAGTAATCTAGTTTTGTGAACGCTCCATTGATTACGATCGCCATCTTTAAGAACGACGAGCTACGCATAATTTAGTGGAAAGGTCGAGTAATTGACTCAGGTGGTTCACCATTACGATCCAAATGATGGCTACTTTAGTTTGCTTATAGCTTATCTTCAAAGGATTACATAAGTTTACTTATAGACTTGGTCAGTGGTGATTCGTTTGGATTTGTTCTTAATTTAGTCAAGATCTAGAGATACATTCAACCCCCCCCCCCCTCTCTCTCTATATATATATATATATATAATATATATATATATATACAAAGATCGGAATTAAGAGTATTCCGCAGTTCACTGTAATAATAATAATAGTATTAGCTCAAAGAAGAATAGAGAATTTTCTTCTCTAATTCAGAGATTTGATTCTGACTTGGTTTTTTTCTATTTAATTACTAAACCTGTAGATATTTGTTTCTACGTTTGGCACAAGGCCAGCAATTACCCAGTGCATTACTGGTACTTTATTTTATCGACCCCGTAAGGATGAAAGGCAAAGTTAACCTCGGCGGAATTTGAACTCAGAATGGCAAGGGTCGTAACGTCAAATATGGCGTCCGACCCTCTACCAATACTGCCAATCCACCACTAAACCTGTAGATATTGTTCTCTATACAGTAACGGTAAAACTCACTTGTAATAATTCTGTACATTCATCTCATTGTGTAACACACTTCTCTTTGTGTAATATATTTATATATATATACATATATATATATATATATATATATAATATATATATATATATATATATATATATATATATATATATATATATATATATACATATATATATAATACATGTGTGTGTGTCTGTGGGGGGGGGGGGGGTCAACATTTAAAGTGCCGCTTACTTTCTGACTGACAAATTCTCGAGAAATTGGGTTGATGCTCTACCTCTACTCATGGCCGACATCGATGGATGTGCTCCACATCTATATTAGACACTGAGTCGGGCCCGATGTCTTTGTGGCAGACCTTTGACTCCGCGGGTCATCTGAACACAGGTCACTTCGTTCATCATGCCGAGCTAAACCTAATTATGAAGACAGCCCTGTCTCAAGTCAACACCCGCTCAATTCTGGAGCCAAACAGGTTGTCTAGGTTCGAGAGAAGAGGTCAGAGGGCCTTACCCTTTGTCTCTGGGTGAGGAGTAGATGTCTTATTTGGGGAAACAACAGTTATCGACTCCTTTGCTCCTTCTCACATCCTGGATGTTGCTTTAAAAGTGAGGGTCACTGCATTTGTGGCTGAATGGATTAAAATGATAAAATACCAGGAATTATCGGCAAATTATAATTATTTTTTTTTTACACCTCAGGCGTTTGAGATGTTTGGAGAAGCTGGACTGTTAACAACGAGGTCCTTGTCATTGTTGGCTGCTCCTCTTAACGACGCATTGTGATGACAACAAGGATGCTTGGTTATTCCAGCGTCTTAACCACACCATCACACACATCATTGCTGCGGGTGTGTTGGCTTGACGAAAAAATTATTAGGGAAACTACAGTACCCCTGGGAAACTACAGTAGCCCTGGAAAACTACAGAACCACAGGGAACTACAGTACCACTGGGAAACTACAGTACCACTGGGAAACTACAGTACCACTAGGAAACTACAGTACCACTGGGAAACTACAGTACCCCTGGGAAACTACAGTACCACTGGGAAACTACAGTACCACTAGGAAACTACAGTACCACTGGGAAACTACAGTACCCCCTGTGGCATGTGATTGAGTGTATGCTGTTTCTTCCACATTTTTCTTTTTTTAATGTAAATTGTGTTTATTTTTTAATTTAGTAATGTGGTTTGCTAATTTAATCGCAATTGGCTGCTCCTTTAGTTGGCGGCGTGGCTAATAAACGTTTGTAGAAAGATAATCCGGTAGTTTGACAGCTTCAAGGAATGGACTGTGAATGTAAAATTAAATTTACAACTTCAATATTGACAGTTATCATGTTCTATTTAAGACTTCCCAGATCAATTTGATCGATATTGACAGTTACCATGTTCTATCTATGACCTGCCAGATCAATTAGATCGATATTGACAGTTACCATATTCTATCTATGACCTGTCAGGTCAATTAGATCGATATTGGCAGTTACCATGTTTTACGTATGACCTCCCAGGTCAATTAGATCGATATTGACAGTTACCATGTTCTATCTATGACCTCCCAGATCAATTAGATCGATGTGGTTAGTACTCAGTTTAAACAACTGAAGCTCTCAACACATATAGAATAAAGAAGAACATAGAAGGGTTTCTAGAGAATGGCTTACATTGGTGGTGGTGGGAGATGACTGAGAAAAGGTTTTAGTGGCAGATGAGATGAGACAGGTGTGGAGAAGGGCAGAGTAGGTGGTATTAACAGTAGAACAGAAGAAATCAGATCCTATGGTATGTGATTGAATCTGGCGAGGGTATTCTCCATAATGGCTCTCTTGATATGGATAACGAGATTGTGTCGTCGGGGCTGGCAAAGTCTCATGAAGGAAGTTCTTTGAGGTTTCTTTTCGTGGAATCAGAGCATATCAAGAATGGGGTATCTAAATAACTTGTTGATAATTCCTGCGTGCGGTTGTTTGGACAGGAATAGATGATGAAGTGTTTTTGTAGGGGTGTGTGCTGTTAGAAAAATGTATAGAAAGATGAGAGTGAAATAAACGAACGTTGGAGTACATTTCATGAGATATAATATGGTCTTGACAAAGACTCACCAGTGCATACTGCCCAGGAGTGATATGCCAAGAAATCTTTCCTTCAAGAAAGATAAAAAGTGGAGCCCTCGGGCGAGTAGGTTAGCGAAAACTTTCTTCTATTAGACATCATCAAAATATTCGCTAATATCATAGATAACAACGTTGTTTTTCCCGAAGTTTTTCAATCACAATAGATCGCTATAGGGTATTGTATAGAAATCATGTTAGAAAGATACCCGAGATGAAGGAGGGTGTTTAAGACTGCTTCATGTGCGACTTATGATATGTATATATATATATATATATATCTTCGAGTGACAGTTGATAGGGTGAGAGATGTTAGAAATGACATATACCAACTCATAAATAGGAAAAAAAGGATTGTAAAGTTTATAGAGAACAAGAACTAACTCTAATTGGTAACCATCGATAGCATCGCCTTGTGTTGATCGAAGAGATTTTCATATTTGACAATTCTGTGTACTTGGTGGTAAGACAGGTGGAAAGGAAAGTGAAGTTATGGGAAGATTTGTGTTGAATGTATTCAGTTGGAAATGTTACATACGGAGCTATCTTGGTTGAAGAGAAGCGTGTAAAAAGATATAGCAAGGTATTAACATGACTGATTGTAGGTGAGCGAACCAGATTGCAGGCGAGTGAACTTTAAAATGAATACAATCAGTTGTTTTCTTGATTGCCTTTTCCCAGTCATTGTAGTGGTGTTGGTGGTACAACTTGGTCTAAGTGCAGACGGCAATCAATATACATCCTGTTTATAATTACAGCGAGGAGTGACATACCTACGAGATTAGTGTAGGTCGTCTGCTTAGTTATGTCGAATGGGTCAATAATGAATTACATACTCACCCAATAATGAATCACATACTCACTCAAATTTAGTCAACGTTGAATTGGCGGTGCTGCCATCTGTTAACTGGTTTGAATTACCAAAACGTTCGAGAGATAGGAATACGATAGGAAACAATGGGGTGAGTTGTCATGGTCAGACAGAGATTGGACGATAGAAAGTGTGAGGACAAGATGAATGTTGGATTTGAAGAGGGAGAAAAAGGTCCAGAGAATTTGGAAAATTAATATAGTTTGTTGGGATATGGGTAGGTGAAGAAACTAACTGGTACAGACATTTCAAAATAGTAAATGGTTTGTACAGATAGATGGGGTTTAGAAGTTCGTAGCTGAGATACCTGAGGGGTGAGGGATGGTACATAGAACAGATAGATGGAGGTTAAAAGTTCGTAGCTAGGATATCTGAAAGACCCTGTTACAGACAATAGATAGATGGGGGTCTAGAAGTTCGAAACTGGGATACCTGAGGAAGTTATGTTACAAACAACAGATTGATGTGGTTAGCAATTCGTAGCTGGGATATTTGAGGGACCCTGTTACAGACAATAGAGAGATGTGGAACTGCTTCGACAAAGTCAACAATCTGAGTCATTTTAACGAGTGTGTAGGCAGCCGTTACACCCAGATAACCTTCCCATATACACACACACCTACGTGCATAGCTACACCTACACACATACCACCACCCACACACGCCCACACACACACCTGTCCACATCCACACTTACATAAGAGAAACCCTATAGTTTATATAACATTTAACAGCCGACCGGGGTAGAAGCTGTTAAATGTTCTGTCGCCCCCAATGTCTCTGATTGTCAGCCCCATGGATTTTGTCTATTATATTCCTTTGTTATATTTCGAATACCTGATGATGTCACCGGATTCATACTGAACCCGGTCATTGAAATGATCATAGTATAATAAACCTTTTAAGGAATTACGCCAGTCCAGCCTCCTGTTATTTTATTATATATATATATATATATATATATATATATATATATATATATATATATATATATATAAGAGAGTATTGAAGTTTGCTTGAAGCATTGTGGAATAATAAGGTATATTTCTTTAGGTCGTTTTGGAAGCCTCAACAATGCAGATGGGTAAATCTCGGGGTAACAAGATCCGGTGGTGGAGAGAGAGGTTGAGATGTGTAGCGTGTAGAAGAATGTAGGAAAGAGCGTAAAGGATAAAAATAATAACACGAGATAGAGTTACCTTGGGAGAGATTTAATTGTCCCTATATATTTCGGATTCACATCCATCAACTGGGGTGGGGGATCGGGGGGGGGGGTCTGTCGGAAAGGTGCGAAACGTGTCCTCCGCTGTTCGTTGTTTTGAATATATATATATATATATATATATATATATATATATATATATATATATATATATATATATATAAGAGATGTCAACATGAATGGACCTCTTATTTTTATCTAAAGACATTTTTTCCAATTCCAACCCACCCGTTCCCTCAATCTATCTTATTTCTCATTGTTTCTTCTGATGAAGGCCTAGCGTCCGAAACGTTAAGACCCTCTTCCTGCTATATCAAGCGTTAACCTAATATATCCCTTCCGTATACTGTACCGATTGTGTTGTTATTTCTGTTTACCTTTTACACACACACACACACACACACATATATATATATATATATATATATATATATATATATATATATATGTATACATGTGTGTGTATATATACATGTGTGTGTATATATACATATGTGGGTATATATATCTATATATATATATATATATATATATATATATATATATATATATATATGTGTGTGTGTCTGTGTGTGTGTGTGTGTGTGTGTGTGTGTGTAGAAAGACATGCAATCGTGTTTGGCTTTGATTTCTTTCACATTTCTTTCACATTAAAGACTAACATATCATATGGTAAATAATGACTTAAATGGAACCTGCCCCTTGTATAGGAGCAAATTTTGGAATAGAATAGAAAGAACTAGGAACAAGGCCAATAGAATAAACTCATGGTATGATAGCAATAAATACCAGAGTGTAATGTTCATCAATACAACCCCTAGAGGCGAACTAGCCTACAAATTTAGAAGGGCCCTAAATAAACATAATCTCAATATTAAGATAGTAGAAAGACCAGGTACCTCCGTAAAAACACTTATTAGCAAGACATACCCGTTCCAAAGATCCTCATGTATAGATAAGAAATGTATAACCTGTAAAATAAGCCCCCATATTAACTGTAAAACTAGAAATGTAGTGTATAGCATAAGATGTACTGAAGGACAATGTAGAAACAAAAATATAGTGTACATAGGTGAGACAGCTCGTAGTATAGGGGAACGAATAAATGAATACTGGCGAGACCTCCAAGATAATAAAGAATCATCTGTGCTCTACCAACATGCTAAGATAGAACACAGGGGTAGATTAGAGAACATAGAAATAAAAATAGAATCCACACACAGAAAAGACGCAATGTTTAGGCAAATTACAGAGGCAGTAAGCATAAAAGAATTAAAACCAAAATTAAATTAAAAATAAAATAAAATAAAATTAAATAGAAAATATGAGTGGAACAGCAACATCACAACTTACAATTAAGGACAAAATGAAAACACACACAGGACAAAATGAAAACACACACACACATAGAACAAACGACTTACAATTAAGGACAAAATGAAAACACACACAGGACAAAATGAAAACACACACACACATAGAACAAACAACCAACCAACAATAAATAAATAAATAAATAAACAAATAGATAAATGAACACAAACACACACAGACACCCGGATGTGGCGCATGCGCAAACTGAGCACACAACACACACACAGAAACAAAATGGCGTAGGATAGAAGAAAGGAAAGGCACAGAAACAAAGAAAGGAATCCCCAGTCACTGAAGAGGTCACAGAGTGTGTGACGAAAGGACTATGACTATATATAAACAACTATCTGGTTGTGGAACCAACCAACCAACCAGAAATTTATAAGTTTGTAAATTTGTAAATTTATAAATTTATAAATATATAATAAATTGAAGTGAAAGCAACTGGTGCGTGTGTTTCTTATTGGCAACATGACCCTCCCAAAGTATAACAATATCGGTTTCAACACACGATTTCAGATAAAGAATCTTGCTAAACAAATTCAGAAACGAACTAACATATCACTTATAAATTTGCTATCATAAACTCAATTAGCAATTTTTGGCTAATCTTTCCAATCATGATGATGATGATGGTGGTGGTGGTGATGGTGTTGTGTTGGTGTTAGTGATGTTGTTGTAATGATGATATTGGTGCCTATTATACACATTTGATTCTGCTGTTGCCGCTATCCAACTGTCATTCCCCACCCCTTCTCTTCTTAATATTCTATTACCACCACTTCGTCGTTTTCTTTTACTCCTCCTCCTCCCCCTCCCCCTCCCCTCCCCTCCCCCTCTTCCCCCGTCTTCCTCCTCCCCCTCTCCCACCCCTCCTCCTCCCCCTCTTCCCCCGTCTTCCTCCTCCCCCTCTTCCCCCGTCTTCCTCCTCCCCCTCTTCCCCCGTCTTCCTCTTGACCACGTTGTCTTATGTAGGATAGAAGAAATATTACTCATGTTGTTCTTGTTTATTTTCTCTTAACATTTATATTTTTATCTAGTATATCTGTGTTTGTGTTGGTTGCAGTGAGAGGAAAACAAAAAGACATAGATATTCGCCCGAGCGCAGCTGTTAACGTTTGCCGTCAACTTGTGACCAAAATAACCTATAAACAACTGTGGAGGATGTTAGTCATCAATTAAGCTCCGTTGATCTCGATTTTGGACCTTAGTCATCAACTAGGC
>OZ024746.1:15533845-15536345 GCA_964016885.1 Eledone cirrhosa | reverse complement strand
TCGCCGTATTTTGACTAAAGAAATTAAAGAAATTATTTAGCCTGATAGTGGGGTTAAGAACACTTGGAGAAATGGAAAAAGATTAGTATTGACATACATGGGAGTCGAACCCACATCTTTGGTTATCCGGACCACTCTGCTACCTTTTACACCAACACATCACCCGTCTTTTTCCATTCAAATTAGAAGCTATAAACTTAGCGACTGTAATGTCAAGTAAGAATATTTTTGAAACAGCGAGTGGGTTTGAAATTATTAGAAATATAAGCTATCACCGTATTTTGACTAAAAAAATTAAAGAAATTAAAGAAATTATTTAGCCTGATAGTGGGGTTAAGAACCCTCGGAGAAATGGAAAAAGATGAGTATTGGCGTATACGTTAATACTCATCTTTTCTAATAATTTCTAATAATTTCAAACCCACTCGCTGTTTCAAAAATATTCTTACTTGACATTACAGTCGCTAAGTTTATAGAAAATATTCTTACTTTATATATATACTAGCAGAATGGCCCGGCGTTACTCGGGATTTGCTCTAGGGTTCTTATATATTTTATATATATTTATCCTTATTGAGCCTCGTGAAATAAATACGTTTATTCATATTTTGTTATTGTGTATGGAAAAATATCTGTACACGAATATATAATTATATCTCCTTATAATATATAACCAGCAATTTCTCTGTCTGTCTGTCCGACAGTGGAAACACGTGCGCGCGTGGTTGCTATCTCTCTCTCTCTCCAGCTATCCCTCTCTTTTAGTCTGTCTGTTTCTCTCATTCTTTCTCTTTGTAACACACTAACATTCCTCCCCTCTATCGCTGTGACGAATGGGGAGATGGAGGAGGAAGAGAGAGTCACTTCGCCACTTCACCCCTGCCTTTCTTTCTCTCCCCTCTCACTCCCTGTCGTCGACCACTGATTCCAACAACCAGCGTTCTAGGCCAGCACGTGACACCTGCGTTCCCAGTCATGGCACGCGCGACCATGGAGATCTAGCCAGACACAGCCGAGTTCTTTGAATTTACAGACGACAACTTTAAGACAGGCTTTTGTGTTTTAACCAACTCACTGGGGCTGAGCATATAATATATATATATATATATGTGTGTATGCGTGTGTGTGTGTGTATTATGTGTGTGTGTTATATGTGTGTGTGTGTATGTGTGTGTGTATGTGTGTGCGTGTGTTATATATATATATGTGTGTGTGTGTTATATGTGTGTGTGTATGTGTGTGCGTGTGTGTGTTTTATATATGGGTGTGTGTTATATGTGTGTGTGTATATATAATATATATATATATATATATATAATATATATATATATATATATTATATATATATATTATATATGTATATTATGTGTGTCTCTCTATATATATATACATATATATAGGTTTAAGTGTGTATGTGCGTGTGTATGTGTGTGTTAGCGTGTGTGCATATGTGCGTATGTATGAGTATGTATGGTATGTGTGTGTTAGCGTATGTGTCTGTATGCGTGTGTGTCTGTCTGTGCGCGTTTTTGTGTGTATATGTGTAAGTGTTTGTGTGTGTGTGTGTGTACAGGAATTAATAAGTTTCCTAAAATATGTCTGTATGCTTAATTTTTCTTAAACATTATAAACTGGTTCTTCCTGTCAGAGATAATAATCTGATTTGAGAATAATGCATCTCAAAATATGAACATGGGTGTATATATATATATATGTATGTGTGTGTGTGTCTGTGTTTGTGTTTGTGTGTTTGTGTGTGTGTTAAATATATATCGACTAGCAGAAAACCACCTACCGGGTGGTTTTCTGCTAGTCTATATATCTAAAACAGAGAATGTCTGTCTGTCAGCTCCCTAAAACTCGAGAACCACCCAACCAATTGTTTTCAGACTTTACACATGTAATACTTATGGTCCTGTGAGTGTTTTGAGAAAAAAAATATTTCAAATTTTCAATGCCCTAGGGACCGCCTTGGGCGATTTAGCGATCTCTCTCTATAATTCTTAGTCTTTCTTTTTAGAAAGATACATAGATATAACGTTGCGCCCTTGTAATATCTGTCTGTATGTCTGACTGTCTGCATTACGTCATTATGACGCGATCAGTGTGTGTGTGTATATATATATATGTATCGTAATGCAGACAGCAAGACATATAGCTTTCCTTCCCTTCTTCCAGCGTCTCTCTCTCCCGCTATCCCCCTCTTTTAGTCTGTCTGTTTCTTTCACTCTCACTCTTTCTCTTTATAACTCACTCACATTAATACTAAAGGGCTAAGGTATTGTTCTCAAAATAAATAATTGTTTCTACTATTGGCACAAGGCCAGCAAATTACCCAGTACATTACTGGTACTTTATTTTATCGACCCCGTAAAGATGAAAGGTTCTCAAAATAAATAATATTAAATCTATGAGATTTTTATATTATGTGAGATAAAGCCTTTACCATGAAAATAATATAGTATATATAGTGTAATGTAAATGATAAAGGGTTAATTCC
>OZ024746.1:15506345-15513845 GCA_964016885.1 Eledone cirrhosa | reverse complement strand
TATATATATATATAATACACACATTAAATGCATTAACGCACATATATATGTGTGTGTGTGTAGAGAGAGAGAGAGAGAGAGAGAGAGGGGGAGTATAGAAAAGTGGGAGAAGGAGAGCAACCATATTATGATGTATAAGGATGTAGCAAATTGCTACTTCCTTAAACTTGTCCCTACTAAATTGTTCTCAAGTGAAGAGCAACCAGCTGTGTTTGACACTTGTTGATGTTGTTGTTGTCATTGTTAATGATGTGAGGATAATGGTGATGATGATAGTTATGGTAGCGGGAGAGATTGCTGCTATTGTTGTTGTTAACGATCTTCATGATAACAAACGATGAAAGTGATGAAGAGCACAGTGTTTATGATGGTGCTGATGGACTAGATCTTTGTAGATCCACCACTATCCGGTCTTTGCGAGACCAGGATGGACGGGTGATCCTTGAACCTAAACAGGTGTGCGAGGCTTTTCAAAAGCACTTTGCCAGATTGTTCGGAAGGGGCGGGGAGCCGGTTGGGGAAGTGGACTTCGGTCCATACCTCGACGACCTGCCGCGTCTCTCGGACAAGGAGGCGAAGTCCTGCGAGGAGCCGATTTCAGCCGCTGAGATAGAGAACGTGCTGAGCCAATGCGGCAAACGCAAATCCCCGGGTCTCGATGGTCTTCCATACGAACTATATCTAGCTATGCCGGACTTGTTCCCCGATCTCCTCGAGGCGGTCTACTGCAACTGGCAACAGAACGGGAGAATTCCCTGTGCTGTGTCCAAGGGCGTTGTCACGCTAGTGAGGAAGGACGAGAACAAGGGGGACGAAATAAGTAACTTCACGCCCATAACTCTGCTAAATACAGATTTTGGCCAAGGTGCTGGGCTGGCAAAGAGGTTGGCGCTTGTCGTGGGCCACCTGGTGGGAGATGCGCAGACATGTGCTATCCCGTCCAGGTCCATCCACGACAACCTCCACCTCATGCGATACATCATAGAGAGGGTTGGGAACGAACCCAGCTTTGGTGGGGCCCTGATCAACTTGGCTCAATCTAAGGCGTTCGATAGGGTCGACCATGGTTACCTGGATGCGGTGCTAGCAGCGGCAAGCTTCGGATCCGTTTTCAGGGGCTGGATCACTGCCATGCACAGTAGCCGCATCTGCTCTAGAGTCAAGGTGAATGGCTACCTCTCGGAACCGTTCGAAATCGCGCGGTCCATCCGACAAGGGTGCCCTCTCTCCTTCCTTCTGTATGTGATGACTCTAGAGCCACTGCTGCGGAAGTTGGAGTTATTGCAGGGCATCCCGTTGGAACCGGGATTGCGGAAAGCGGTGTTGGCCTACGCCGATGACGTAACAGTAATGGTGTCGACGGCCTCGGAAATCGGGGCGATCGGCACCTTACTGGAGGAGTACGAAAGGTTTACAGGGGCTAAGCTGAACCGGGACAAGTCGATCGGTTTGCAGCTCGGCACGTGGAGGGGCAAATCGATGCCCTCCGATGGCGTCGTCGGGCGCTGGACGGAGGGCTCGGTGAAGTTGCTCGGGGTCTGGTTCGGACTAGACCTCCAGGTGGAGAAGAACTGGGGTGAGGTAACGAACAGGGTGTTTGCACTGACCCAGAAGTGGGCCGAGTGCAAACTGTCCCTGAAAGGTCGGGCGGAGGTGGCGAACACTTATATAGCGTCCGTCATCTACTACCGCCTGACCGTCGTGCCTTGCCCAAGGGAAACGCTCGCCAAAATGGAGCGCGCACACTTCCAATTCCTTTGGAAGAAGCGGGCTCCTATGGTGAGGAGATCCATCTGCTGTCAACACCCAACACCCTTCGAAAGGAGGGCTGGGGATGCCGTGGCTGATGATGCGTAAACACGCATTAAGGCTACGGCACCTGCAGGTATTGCTCACCGGTCAACCGGTGTGGGCCCCGTTTGTGAGGTGAGCCTTTCCCAGACTCGTCTCGCTCACCGAGTTGCAATCCTGGGTCAAGCAAAGACCGAGAAAACTGGGCGCCTGGCACACCGAGTGTGCCCAGGCGCTCACGGCTCTCTGGCAGGCGGACCCGACTGTCAGTGGAGAATCCACCTCGTCATTCTATAGAGGGCTGGTGATTAGCAGGTGCGACGAGGCCCTCAGAGAAGCCCTAGGCATGGAGGAAAACGAACTGGCCAACCTGTTCGGTAGGACATTCAGCCCGGGACCCATGGATAACTTCCAGAGGTCCCTGGCCTGGCAGTGCTACCGAGGGGCTCTGTCCGTTCGAGAAAGGCTCTACAGACACGGGCGCCCGGGTAGGGACCCCTCGAAAAAGATCTGTCCCAGATGCGTGTGCGACGAGGAAACCGTTGCACACGCATTGGTACACTGCTCGGGCATTGCCGATCTGTGGGGCTATATCGAACGACTGCTGTCACGGGTGGGACCGATCCGGTTGACCACCGAGTCTATTGTAACGATCAAGCCGCCTCCCCTCTTCAAAAACGAAGGAGAGGCGGTGTTTCTGTGCGTAATAGCCATGGTGAAAGAGGTTGTATGGTGGACGCGTCTGAAAGGACTGAGGTCAGACACCTTTCTCTCTGGCCAACAACTGGTCCGTTTCTTCCGATATCATTTCGGAAGAAGGATCAGGATGGGGAGAGAGGTGCTGCACCCCAGCCGTTTTTATGAAAGATGGGTGAAAGTGACGAGAATGGCCCGTGTGAATGGGCCTTCATTCTACATCAGACTGTAGATGAGAAAGATGAAAGACCAAGGGAGCACCCTCTCTCTGTGCTCCCGAGGAGAAGGGTTGCACACTTTTTTCGGGGGGGGGGGGGTGAGACCCCTCAAGGCGCCTCCTCCCTATTGAGGATTTTGTTATTCAATTTATTTTTGTTATATTTTATATTTTTATATTTTTATATTTTGTTATTGCCTCCTACTTATTGAGGACGCCTTTTCATGTAAACTTCCCCCATTGTACTTGTCCCACTCTTTGATGCCCTGGTGGCAAATAAAAAGAAAGTTATCTATCTATCTATCTATCTATCTATCTATCTATCTATCTATCTATCTCGCCTCCTTCATTTAAGAAAGAGAGGCGGTTTTCCTCTGTCTGGTGGCTATGGCAAAAGAGGTAATATGGTGGACGAGGTTAAAAGGACTGAGGGCAAACACCTTTCTTTCCGGACAACAACTCATCCCCTTCTTTAAGTACCACTATAAACCTGTAGGTTTTGGAAGATAAACAGAGGGAAGACGGGAACACCTACAAAACGTGTTCCCGGTGTTGAGGGTTGTTCTATCCACGGGGTGTAAAACAACAACGCAGTAACGTTCCCCCATATTGGGGGTTTCAATTATTATTTTATAATATATAGTTTATTGTTATTTATTAATGTTAAAGTTGTATGATTTTATGTAAACCTCCGCCGTCACGTCTTGTAATGTTCCATTTTTGTACGCCCCTGTGGAAAATAAAGAAAGATATCTATCTATCTATATATCTAAGAAATCTATCTATCTATCTATCTATCTATCTATCTATCTATCTATCTATCTATCTAAGAAATCTATCTATCTATCTATTTTATGAAAGGTGGGTGAAAGTGACGAGAATGGCCCGAGTGAATGGGCCTTCTCTCTATATCAGCCTGTAGGTTGAGGAAAAGAAGGAGGAGAGGAAAGGAGTACAAACTCTTCGTACTCCTGGAGATGAGGGTTGCACATTTTCTTTCGGGGTTATGTGTTACCCATATAAACTGTCTCCCCTATTGGGGAAAATCGACTAACTTTTTAAATTGCATTTGTGATAACATTTTACACGTTTTTTATTGTATGTAAACTTCCCCCTTTGTATTTGTCCCCTTCTTTTATGCCCCTGTGGCTAATAAAGAAATCTATCTATCTATCTATCTATCTAAGAAATCTATCTGTCTGTCTGTCTGTCTGTCTGCCTGCTTATTTATATATCATACATGTGTATATAAAGATAAATTATGGGTTAGCTGAATCATTAGAGCGCTGGGTAAAATGTTTTGTGACATTTGTTCGGGCTCCTTATATTCTGAATTCAAATCCCGCTGAGCTCAGCTTTGCCTTTCATCTTTACGTGGTCGATAAAATAAAGTACCTGTAATGCACTGCGATCGATTTAATCGTCTTCCCCCACCCCACCCCAAATTCCCGCCCTTGTGCCTATAGTAGAAATCATTATTATTATTATAGTTTGCCCGAGCGGTGCATTGGCAGTATCGGTAGAGGGTCGGACGCCATGCTTTCTAGCATAGAGTTACAGCCCTTTATGATCTGAGTTCAAATCCCGCCGTGGTTAACTTTGCCTTTCATCCTTACGGGGTCGATAAAATAAAGTACCAGTAATACACTGGGGTAATGCTGGCCTTGTGCCAAAAGTAGAAACAATTATTATAGTTTGCTCGACGGTCAAGCTTAAACCTTGCCAGCAAAAAAGGTTAAGCTTGACTACCGAGCATCCTATCTTACTCGCCTAAATTAGTAACATCTCCTCTGTTTGATCATGGCCATCGTCTACATCCATACGACTTTAGCATCTCATCACACTCTCTCACCCCCTCTTTCTTTCGTATGTAACCATCACCTGCATGAATGAAAGCACAACAATATATATAATCAGAGAATCAGAGAAAGTTTGCAGGAGTAAATGTTGACCGATTGTCATCGGCTATGTTGGAGGACTTAATATGTTATATATGAGCTATGTTGTTTGATGTAATTGATGTTTTTAATGGGTTAATGACTTCAAGTTTAGGATCGGCTGCATCCATCCGGTTTGGGGAACCAATAAGAACTCGTGATTGAAAAAATCATAAAGTATTCGAAATTTAAGGTTTAGCAACCCGGAAGAAACTTGTGGCAAAATCTTAAATAATTTTAATCTTTATATATATATATATATATATATATATATATATATATATAGTAATACATTTGAAGACTAAAATCCAAAGAGGGCTCGATAAGGATAAATATATATCAGATATATAAGAACCGTGGAGCAAATATTTATTAAAATAACAGATTAAAGGTTAAGCAAAGAATCGCTGCTTTCACCCTTAACGGGATCTTCTGTTATTTTAATAAATATTTGCCTTACGGTTCTTATATATCTCTTTGGATTTTAGTCTTCAAATTTATTATTATTACTATATATACATATATACATATATATATAATGGTTTGCGGTGTTCGTTCTGTCTCTCTCTGTATTCTGAATTCAAATTCAGCCGAGGCCAACCTAGCCTTTCATCGTATCGTGTTCAATAAAACAAAAATACTAATCACATTCCTTAGACATGCCGTATATCACTGCGCCACACCTATGACTCCAGCAGGAGTTCCGTGTCCATACATATACATTACGATTCTACGTCCCGGTTATTTTATATTCAAATCCTCAATGATATTTATAACAGGATTCTACCATATGTATTAAGGTGGTATTCATTTATTTTTATCTTATCTTTACATTCAGTATTTGTAAAGATTCCTAGTTGTAACATAAAATACGACATATTATTGAATCAATTGTATCCACGAAATGTTGCACAAATTTTGAATTTTGAATGTACGTAGGGGATTTGACTATGAAACAAGAGTCGACGAAGTTGGGCATATAAGACCCTAGAGATTGAAAAAAGATAGACGAGTGCGCCTGTGGGACACGAAATCCCACATGCCGTATGCTGTCCCATTACACTAAAGTGAGACTGGTCACATATTTGCCAGGTGCGAGTTCGAGTCTTGCAGGCGATACTGTCCATTTGTTCCGTCTCAAGGAGCTTATATACTCAACTTATTTGATTGCTAATGATACAGTACTTTGGATTCTAACTTGAATTTCAAGCTCCTCAAAAGTATCCCTGTAATAGTCGACCCCAGAAAGTTAACCTTAAAAAATGCTCTTAAAAAGTCAACTTTTACACGAGTATATGCGCTATTCCTCATAGTAAAAAAGAAATTGTTAAAGCAGTTTACTTTAAGCTAACATACATTCAAAATTAATATTGTCACTTGCATTGGGATGCGCACATCTTAAACTATTACTGTTGTCGTTGTTGTTATTGATGCTGTTACAGCTATGGCTATGTCGTTGTTGTTATTGATGCTGTTACAGCTATGGCTATGTCGTTGTTGTTATTGATGCTGTTACAGCTATGTCTATGTTGTTGTTTGTTATGCTGTTCCCGCTCCTTCAGAGATACCGTCTTATCAGATGGCCATGTCACGTCAATCTAGTGCACAAGTCCTCTGAATTATTGTGTTACAACCTTCCTTATCTTACACACCCTCTCCAATCTTATGGATATTTGCATAACACTATCACATGTCACCATCTCCTCCTTCTCCCCTTTATTTCATATCTCCATACCAGTAAGATAGTTTGTTCTCGACAAACGACTTTGTATTTCAGTTGTGATTTTCAAGTGCTGACATATATTCGGGAGTAGGGTAGCATAGTTTGTCGATATATAACACCTCTGTATATATACACACACACACACACACACACACACACACACACACACACACACACACACACACACAGACACACACACACACACACACACACACAGACACACACACGCGCACGCACACGCACACACACACACACACACACACACTTTATTCACTTTTCTCTAATTCCGTAAAACATTTAGCATTTTCATATATATATATATATATATACATCAGGATTAAAACAGTTTTGAACTAGTCAGACAAATTATTCAACAGAGTACTCAATACCTCGGATAGTTGAGTATGACTATATAAGAAATAGTCGGGGCCCGACGGGTGGGGTTTTGCCGTTTCGACGGCTAATTCCAGTCTCGAATTAGCTGTCGAAATGGCAAGAGCTCAGTCGTTGGCCTCGACTCTTTCTAATATATATATATATATATATATATATATATATATATATATATATATATATATGTATGTCTATAGTATAACAGGTGTAATAATATATACGTTGCTCCCATAATTGTTTCTACTTTTGGCACAAGGACAGCAATTACTCATTACATTACTGGTACTTTATTTTATCGACCACTTAAGGATGAAAGGCAAAGTTAACCTCGACGGGATTTGAACTCAGACCATAAAGAGGCGTAGTTACGTTGCTCTCATGATGCCGTTGCGTTGTTAAATGAAAAAAAAAGATGACAATACTATAGTGGTAATACTATCGTGTTACCATGGTGATACCAATTGGCCAGTTGACAGATCAATAGATATCTATGGTAGTTGTTTTGTTTAGGTCAAACAGGATTATCTGACCTCTGGCTACCTTAGAAGGGGTACATAGTATGACCGAATGGTTAAGAGGTTCACTTTGCTATCATTAAGGTCCTGCGTTCACTCCCACTACATGGCATTTTGGACAAATATCATTTATCATAGCTTTTGGCCGATCTATGACTTTTTGGTAGACGGAAACTATTTGAAAGCCCGTCGGATAGACAATAACTGCAATTCAATTGAAAGGGTCAG
>OZ024746.1:15483845-15501345 GCA_964016885.1 Eledone cirrhosa | reverse complement strand
ACGCAACTTTCGTTCTGCATGTTGAAGTATTTGTCGAGGGCCAATTTCCCCTCAAGTACGTTGGTCGCAATGCCTTTCCTAAAAGTCTCTTTGATGTTTCTAACTAGTTCTCCCTCTAATATAGTTATCTGTATCGCTTCTCTTCCTTAATAAACCCTGTCGATTCTATTCTAGCCACACTTTTCAAGGCTAACCACTATTAGTTGTTGACAATTGTCCCATCAGCACTAGTTCATTAATCCAGTCTCTGTAACTTTATGCACCGGGAAAAATGTGTTCAGCTTCCAGCAACCGGGTTTCTTTCTAGAAAGCCTATCTAGGTATATCTCTCAGATAAAAAAAATCTGTATAGCCAATTACTATATATTGTTGGCAACAACTCTACTGGCCTCCAGAATACTCTGTCTAGATGCAATTTGGACGACCCAATGCTGTTTGTTCATGTCCACATTGGCCCATTCGAGAAATGTTGGTACATGCCAGACAGTTGGAAACATCGGAGCGGGTTTGTGAGAGCTTTGCCCCTCCTCCTCCTCTCTTATCGACTAGCAACATACAAAGAAGAAAACAGTAATTAATAATTAATTAATTTATTAATTAACTCTAACTATGATGGGAATTCCTGACGGAACTGTTCACTAATGAATTGAGCGCATTAAAATTATGGATGCAAACAAACATGTAGATAAAAAATCCAAACTAAATAATAAATACATTGCAAGAAAGATTTGTTTTCATTCTAAATATTTTCTGCACCAGTGAAATGAGTGCGAGTGTGATTTTCTAATTATTACTGCTGTATGTAGTTTAGCAATTATTATAGAACTTAATGTAAGCGGTAAAATTATCGAAACGGAGGAGGATTTAAAAATCATACAAAGTCTAAAATAGGGTGAATTCCTTTTGAAATAATTAATGTAGCTAAGACTGGGATTTGGCAGGAGTGATGACACGTCAGACACAGTGCTTTGAATTATGGGTTCGTATACCAACGAGGTCAGCCCTGTCTTTCCAGAAGTCAATAAATAAAGTTACAGCCTAAGGTGGGGATTATTAGAGAGAAGGATAACAGGATTTGTGATATTTTTTTCAACACGCTCGGTTCGTCATTCAAATCCTGACGTGGCCTGGATGGGTGATACACTTAAATGGTCGCCGAAAGTGGGGCCACAAACTGGTCATGGTTGCCACCAGCTGGCCACTGAGTAGTGTCTTTTCTAGAGTCCCCTCTGTTGCAAATATTTGGGCCTATTTAAAGATCCCTTCTAGTCACCAACTAGCCTCAGAGGTTCTGTAAAGATTATGGAAACAGTTCTTCCCTTCTAAAGAATATATAAAAGAAAAGGAATCATTAAAATTACACAGAACGTAGATGGTGTAGAATTAGAACAGGCATATATATATATATATATATATATATATATATATATATAATGTGTGTGTATATACACACACACGTGTAGTATTCTAGTAATGATAATGATTTAGACAGACATCTATGCCACAACATCTATATGCAGGAATATCAAATAAGACACCCAGTTGGGTTGCATCTTGTATCATAACTGAAATGACCCTTGTTCTGCATATACCAGTCTAAACAAATAACACAGAACAACACAGCAAAAAAAACATGATATAACACCCTCAAATTATATAAAAACAAACGGCAGACAAAGAATTCTAATAACTAAACTTACCAAAGAAGAAAGGAAGAAAGGAGTTGAGCAAATTCGGTGTGCACTGGAGCAGAAAATGACTCTATAATTGATGGATATGTGAAATTGTGTATATGGTTGGTGTTTTTCTTTTCATTGTGATATTACTTAAACAGTGTAGTGTTTTTCTCTCGTTATTAGCGGTGTGGAGTGTGAGGGAATGTATGTGTCTATACTTGTGTGTGTGTGTGTGTGTGTGTGTGTGTGTGTGTGTTTTACTATTCATATCGTTTATCTATATATCTATCTATCTATAAAGAAATATATCTATCTCTCTATATGTGGAGAGGAAGATATAGTTTAATGCGTGTATATATTTATATACCTTTATACACATGCATGTATATATATATATATATATATATATATATATATATATATATATATTCTTTTACCTGTTCCAGCCATCCGGCTGAGGCCATGCTGAGGCACCGCCCTTGAAAGTAGGTTTATAAGTATGAATTTTCATAAGGTTTTCGTAGTTGTCTTTGTGGCCTATCGGTAAGTACTAGAGACGGCGGAGATCTTAGCTTTGGGTTCAATTCTGGTTTTTATTTTACACCCTATAGAAAAAAAAATGCAGAACAATTATATGAAAGACGTAAAATAAGAAAATTATAAAAATTAACTTACTTACTAAAATTTCACTCCAACTAATTAGTTTCTGAAAGGGAATAAACATGGTTTCCAAATTGAAAACATGGAAAACCCTTTCGTCATCAGGAAGTCTATTCTCAGATAAGTACCAGGCGATGCGTGGACACAGGGAACTTATACAAAAATAATTCAGTGGATGGAAAAAAGCAAGCGTGAACTAAATTCCAAGACATTGAAAAAATCACTGCCTACTTGGTCGGTGGCAAATTCAAAAGAATCAATCACGTGACATCGAGGTTAATCAGTGATGAGTGGGGTGTTAAAAAGACAGTAGCCGAGCCATTACTATGAACTATAGTAGCATTTTTGGCAAATTTTTGCCCAACAAAATAATTTGGAGATAATTATAAAGAATTAGTATATTTACCAACATATATATACAGATGCATACCTATGCTAGCAAATATATAGGTTTTGTCTTAGTAACTTTGTGGTTCAATGCAAGGGGATGCAGAACAATTATATTTAAGACGTAAAATAAGAAAATTATAAAAATTAACTTACTTACTAAAATTTCACTCCAACTAATTAGTTTCTGAAAGGGAATAAACATGGTTTCCAAATAGAAAGCATGGAAAAGCCTTTCGTCATCAGGAAGTCTGTTCTCAGATAAGTTACCAGGCGATGCGTGGACACAGGGAACTTATACAAAAATAATTCAGTGGATGGAAAAAAGCAAGCGTAGGTATGCATCTGTATATATATGTTGGTACTTATACAAAAATAATTCAGTGGATGGAAAAAAACTAGCATAGGTATGCATCTGTATATATATGTTGGTAAATATACTAATTCTTTATAATTATCTCCAAATTATTTTGTTGAGCAAAAATTTTCCAAAACTGCTACTATAGTTCATAGTAATGGCTCGGCTACTGTCTTTTTAACACCCCACTCCTCACTGATTAACCTCGATGTCACGTGATTGATTCTTTTGAATTTGCCACCGACCAAGTAGGCAGTGATTTTTTCAATGTCTTGGAATTTAGTCCACGCTTGCTTTTTTCCATCCACTGAATTATTTTTGCATAAGTTCCCCGTGTCCACGCATCGCCTGGTAACTTATCTGAGAACAGACTTCCTGATGACGAAAGGGTTTTCCATGTTTTCAATTTGGAAACCATGTTTATTCCCTTTCAGAAACTAATTAGTTGGAGTGAAATTTTAGTAAGTAAGTTAATTTTTATAATTTTCTTATTTTACGTCTTTCATATAATTGTTCTGCATCCCCTTGCATTGAACCACAAAGTTACTAAGACAAAACCTATATATTTGCTAGCATAGGTATGCATCTGTATATATATGTTGGTAGATATACTAATTCTTTATTTATATATATATTTATAGTTCATCATAAATGCTATATATATGTCAAGCGCATGTGTGTAAAGTTGAGGTAATATTTTGCTACCGAATGCCTAAAATTTAAATAATTCCCTATATTCTCGTTAAGTTTCTACATGTCTGAATAGCTGAACACTTTCTGAAGGATGTTAAATAGTATGTAATATCCTGTATATTATCACCGGTAGTGAGAGAAATATAAAGATATGTGATACTACGTGGGTTACCACGTGTGATCATAATACTATCCTGGTTACTATTTTTTTTATGTATTTTTTTTTCGTCGTTTCCTTGGTCCGATCTGACGAGTTCACCCTACTTAGTAAGCGAATAAGGTCTAGGATCTTCTCGTTTGATTGCTACTTTAAACACAAGGCCAGCGAAATTTGTGTTGGGTAAGGGGCAAGTTGATTCTATCGACCCCAGTTCCTAACTTCTATTTTATTTTAACGACCTCCCGGAACGATAAAAGCAATGTCGACCCTGGTAGGACATTGTTTGACGTGTTAAAGACTCTGCCTATCCACCGCCATTTATGATATCCAGTAATATAAGTTATTAGCAAAGGGTTTCGCCAAAGATTATTGAGTAGTTTAGCAATAGAAAATTCTAACATTGGTTCAAGAACACAGATCTGTAGGAGGGAGAGTATTATAATCGATATGACGTGATCTCAATATATTAATATTATTTGGATATTTATTATAGTGTAAGAGGATGAATAATTCACAGGCACGTGTACCCCAAACATAATTCCATGGGAGATTCAGCGTGACACAGTGTGTGACAAGGCTGGACATTTGAATTACAGCTACAATCCATCTGACGGGCTTCCAAACAGTTTCCGTCTACGCAATTTCACCCACAAGGAAGGAATCACCCCTCGGCTATGGTAAATGTCAGTTATCCAAGATGCCATGCTGTGGGATTGAACACAGGATCTAATGATTACGAAGTGAACTTCTTAACCATTCGACCATACTGCCTTCATCCCTAATATCTGTGGGCCCCCATTTGCTCACAATAGTGAGAGATGGGGAGAGGGAGAGAGACGGTGGCAGTGACAGTACGAGTTTGGTTGTGTTCGGCCTTGGTGTATATATGTGTATATGAAAAGTTAAACCTGCAACTTATAAAAGGTAACAACTATGGACTGTACTGTCAATGTTATTTACACACACATACAAGGGTGTGGTTAAATATTTACTAAGCAATCTGAACACTGATTATGAGTTCTGGAGATATAAAGAGTCATGAAAATATTTATACTTTTGTTGGGGTAATTAACTCACCCACAATGATTCCGTAAGTTGAGGGTTAATAAATGCAGTTTAACAAGTTTCATTTAATTTCTAAACATCCTGTTACGTATGATAATCACTTGTTGTTTATGGTATTTTCAATGCATAGCATAATAGACAACAATGAGGTATAGAGACCGAATCGAACCAGTATTTGACAGGTACTTTTTTTTTATTAACCTCGAAACGATAAACGGTAACGTTGACTTGAACGGGCGTTAAACTCAGAGAGCAGACAGCTGGAACGAATAACACAAATCATTATCCCCGACGCTCTAACGACTCTGCCAAATCAGCCGCCTGATATGCTGCAATATGGCAGAGTTTTGAGAATGCCGGACCATATTTGTGAAGGATACAAGTTTCCATTGAATATGTTTCCTTTCACTTATGTTATTAATAAGCTTGGGAAAGGCATTAATGGCAGACTTCCTTTCACTCACCGCCTCCTTTAGAATTCTCTAGTTTCAAGTCTACAGAAGGCTACAGGAAACCACTCCTCTCTATACTTTTTTTAAAGACACTGTTGCATCATAGCAGCTACGTCCAGAGTTCGTTATGTTGCCGATGATGACGATGTTTATGATGATGGTGATGGTGGTAACGATGATGATGATAACGATGATGATGGTAACGACGATGATTATAACGATGATGATGATAATAACAATGATGATTACAATAAATAGGAGGAGGTACTAATGATGATTGTATTTGTGACGACGATGATGATGATGAGGGGGAGATGGAAGAGGAGGGAAATGATATTGGGAAGTAATCTGCAATAAATTATTTATTTGTAGAAGTAGAAATTGGCGATAAATCAACAGATGAGTCAAGTAGATAACTAATAATAATTGTTTCTACTTTTGGCACAAGACCAGCAATTATCCCAGTGCATTACTGGTACTTTATTTTATCGACCCCGTAAGGATGAAAGGCAAAGTTAACCTCGGCGGGATTTGAACTCAGATCATAAAGGGAGGTAACTCTATGCTTCAAAGCATGGCGCCCGACCCTCTACCGATACTGCCAATCCAGCGCCCTAATATTAATAATAATAATTGCTACTTCTGCTGCTGCTACTAATATTGCTGCTGCTGCTGCTGCTGCTTTCACAGCGCGCGAAGACTGCAGAAACCGGATTATTAAATTAGTTAAGAAAGAGTTGACGGGGAGCAATGATCAACAATTGGTGGCGGGGTGTTCTGAGGTGGGGTGTTCTGTTCAGCAAAGAAATAGCAATAGAGGAAAATAGACTAGAATGGCTGCTGTCTGAAAGACAGCTGCTCGCTAGAGGAAGGAACCTCGTGTGGTGGAGTGACTGTTACAGCGGGTGTCTCTGGCCATTCTCTGCGATAACGCCTTTACCATTTTGTCCGAGGGGTGCGGCTGAGGCACTGGAGTGTAGTATCTGTTCCTCCTCCTCTCCCTTTCTTTCGCTGCTTGATCCGTTTTTCCTTTTCTTCTTCACATTTTCTTTTCTCCCCCCGCTCTTCTTTGTTCCCTTTTTTGTGATCTTTAACTAATTTGTTTACATTAGGTTGGGGGGTAAACTTTGGGCGAATAAATTCTGTAAGCCGGGTTCGCTGACCAGGTGTAGCTATTATACTCAACTTCCTAATTGAGATTGAGAAAGCCATAAACATAATAACTACAATCTCCCTATCATTTGAAATCAATACAGCTGTTTACAATTTAATGCATACCTCTGAAGAAAACAAGAACCTTTGTCTCATTTTAATGGTCAAGTAATTATGATATTAAACTATCGGTTCAATTATCTAAACTTCAGTTCAGAATTGATCCGTATCAAGTTTCCACAATGACCGTTCCAATTCGATCAACGGAACAGCCTGATCAAGAAATTAACTTGCTAGTGACTGAGTATTCCGCAGACACGTGTAGCCTTAACGTAATTCTCAGGGAGATTCAGTGTGACTCAATACGTGACAACGTTGGCTTCTTGAACTACAAGCACAGACCATCAGACAGGCTTACAAAAAGTTTCTATCAAAGGCAGAGGTAAACCTGCGGTGATGATAAATGAATCCGGAATCTAATTATTGTGATGCGACCTCCTTCACCATTCGGCCATGTTACGGCTACAACTTGTAACGTACTAAATTACTAACATATACTTTTATAACAAACATATTTTTAATTAATGATTATGGTTATTACGGCAGAATTTCTGAGGATTAGTTTTCTAAAATAGTTACATCTGGCTGAGGATTATAACCTATCCCAGTGCAATATTAACACCACACGGATAGAATGAGGCGAGTTTCCAGCTAAGCTGAGATTGTGACACAGTTTCGGTTCACGCTTGAAACTATTTATGTTGGCGTACGTCTCTCTCTCTCTCTCTCTCTCTCTCTCTCGCACGCGCACACAGATAGACAGACAGAGTTATTGTTATTATAAGATAAGTTTCTTTTATTTGCCACTAGGGCATCAAAAGTGGGACAAGTACAAAGGGGGGAGTTTACACAAAAAGGCGTCCTCAATAAGGAGGAGGCAATAACAAAATATAAAAATAAAATAAGATATAACAAAAAATAAAATTTTTAACAAAATCCTCAATAGAGAGGAGGCGCCTTGGGGGGTCGCACACACCCCCGAAAAAAGTGTGCAACCCTTTTCCTCAGGAGCACAGAGAGGGGGTGCTCCCTCGTTCCTTCCTCTTTTCCACCTACAGGCTTATGTAAAGAGAAGGCCCATTCACACGGGCCATTCTCGCCACTTTCACCCACCTTTCATAAAAACGACTGGGGTGCAGCACCTCTCTCTCCATCCTGATCCTTCTTCCGAAATGATATCGGAAGAAACGGACCAGTTGTTGGCCAGAGAGAAAGGTGCCTGACCTCAGTCCTTTCAGACGCGTCCACCATACAACCTCTTTCGCCATGGCTATTACGCACAGAAACACCGCCTCTGCTTCATCTTTGAAGGGGGGAGGCGGCTTGATCATTACAATAGACTCGGTGGTCAACCGGATCGGTCCCACCCTTGACAGCAGTTGTTCGACATAGCCCCACAGATCGGCTACGCCCGAGCAGTGTACCAATGCGTGTGCAACGGTTTCCTCGTCGCACACGCATCTGGGACAGATCTTTTTGGCGGGGTCCCTACCCGGGCGCCCGTGTCTGTAGAGCCTTTCTCGAACGGGTAAAGCCCCTCGGTAGCACTGCCAGGCCAGGGACTTCTGGAAGTTGTCCATAGGTCCCGGGCTGAATGTCCTACCGAACAGGCTGGCCAGTTCGTCCTCCTCCATGTCTAGGGCTTCTCCGAGGGCGTCGTCGCACCTGCTGCGTACCAGCCCTCTATAGAATGTTGCGGTGGAGTCTCCACTGATAACCGGATCCGCTTGCCAGAGGGCGGTGAGCGCCTGGGCACACTCAGTGTGCCAGGCGCCCAGTTTTCTCGGTCTTTGCTTGACTCAGGATTGCAGCTCGGTGAGTGAGACGAGTCTGGGAAAGGTTCGTCTCACAAACGAGGCCCACACCGGTTGTCCGGTGAGGAATACGTAGAGGTGCCGTAGCCTTAATGCGTGTTTACGCATCATTAGCCACGGCATCCCCAGCCCTCCTTTCGAAGGGTGTTGACAGCAGATGGATCTCCTCACCATAGGAGCCCGCCCCTTCCAAAGGAATTGGAAGAGCGCGCGCTCCATCTTGGTGAGGGTTTCCCTTGGGCAGGGCACTACGGTCAGGCGGTAGTAGATGACGGACGCTATATAAGTGTTCGCCACCTCCGCCCGACCTTTCAGGGATAGTTTGCAACTGGCCCACTTCTGGGTCAGTGCAAACACCCTGTTCGTAACCTCCGCCCAGTTTTTCTCCACCTGGAGGTCCGGTCCGAACCAGACCCCGAGCAACTTCACCGGGCCCTCCGTCCAGCGTCCGACGACGCCATCGGAGGGCATCGGTCTGCCCCTCCACGTGCCGAGTTGCAAACCGATCGACTTGTCCCGGTTCAGCTTAGCCCCTGTGAACTTTTCGTACTCCTCCAGTAAGGTGCCGACCGCCTCGATTTCGGAGGCCGTCGACACCATTACTGTCACATCATCGGCGTAGGCCGACACCGCTTTCCGCAATCCCGGTTCCAAAGGGATGCCCTGCAACAACTCCAACTTCCGCAGTAGTGGCTCGAGAGTCAACACATACAGAAGGGAGGAGAGAGGGCACCCTTGTCGGATGGACCGCGCGATTTTGAACGGCTCCGAGAGGTAGCCGTTCACCTTGACCCTAGAGCAGATGCGGCTGCTGTGCATAGCAGTGATCCAGCCCCTGAAAACGGGTCCGAAGCCTGCCGCCGCTAGCACCGCATTCAGGTAACCATGGTCGACCCTATCGAACGCCTTAGATTGATCCAAGTTGATCAGAGCCCCACCAAAGCCGGGTTCGTTCCCAACCCTCTCTATGATGTATCGCATGAGGTGGAGGTTGTCATGGATGGACCTGGACGGGATAGCGCATGTCTGCGCATCTCCCACCAGGTTGCCCACGACAAGCGCCAACCTCTTTGCTAGCACCTTGGCCAAAATCTGTAACTCTGTATTTAGCAGAGTTATGGGCCTGAAGTTACTTATTTCGTCCCCCTTGTTCTCGTCCTTCCTCACTAGCGTGACTACGCCCTTGGTCACAGTACAGGGAATTCTCCCGTTCTGTTGCCAGTTGCAGTAGACCGCCTCGAGGAGATCGGGGAACAAGTCCGGCATAGCTAGATATAATTCGTAAGGAAGACCATCGAGACCCGGGGATTTGCGTTTGCCGCATTGGCCCAGCACGTCCTCTATCTCAGCGGCCGAAACGGCTCCTCGCAAGACTTCGCCTCCCTGTCCGAGAGGCGCGGCAGGCCGTCGAGGTATGGACCGAAGTCCACGTTTCCAACCGGCTCCCCGCCCCTCCCGAACAGTCGGGCAAAGTGCCTTTGAAAGGCCTCACACATCTGCTTAGGCTCAAGAATCGCCCGTCCATCCAGGTCTCGCAAAGACCGGATGGTGGATTTAGTTCCACTGTTGGCCTCTGTCACGCGGGCCCAGCTAACAGCTTTGGCCCCCTCGTTCCCTAGAGCACGTATTTTACTTCGGACAACGCAGCCTTCGTGCTTCGCGTCGAAAAACTGGCTCAAAGCCGTTCTCGACGCTAGCACTCTGGCCACGTCGCCGCTTCTAATTGCCTCTTCTACTCTATCTATTAGCTCCCTTTCCTTCCTATTCCTATCAGCAGCTAGAACCTTACTAAATTCAATCGAGACTACTCTAATCTCTCTCTTTAGAGATACCCACCACCTGCTGTTGACGATCGCTCCAGTCAACCGTTCCTTAACTAACGTACTAATCCGATTCCTGTAGGCTCTACTTGCCGGCAAGGACAAGTTGAGCTTCCAGTAACCGGGGCCCTGTCTATGCGTTCTATCAAGGTTGACCATGCAGGTCACCAACTTGTGGTCTGAATAGCCAACCATGAGCATTTCTGGACAACTTAAAAAGTCCCTGTCCTTATTTCTAACTAAAAATCTATCTAGGTACGATCTAGATGATCCGCTGCGATTTGACCAAGACCAGGTTGGCACCGTCGGAAAATCTAGTCGAAATCTATCGGCCAGGTCAAATCGGCCGAGTAACCCCTTGAGGCTGTTGCACCCCTCTCTATCGGGACATGCCCCTGCATAGTCCCAACGTGCATCCAGGATACCATTCCAATCCCCCACTAAAAGCAGGGAACGGGACGTCCCTAGAAAAGACTCCAGACGCTGGAAAAAGTCGGGCCGCTCTGTCCCAAAAGGGGCATATGCGGCTATCAGCCTAAAGGCTCTACCTTCACCACTGCCAAGGTCCAGCACCACCAGTCGACCCCCTGGGTCCAAGTGAACTATCTGTGTTGCAAGGCCCATATGTTTTTGCAGCAGAACGACAACCCCACCCCCACCTCCGGGCTGACAGAGAGATGCGTGCATCTCAAAGTCGTCAAAGGTGGGGGCTAGCTGTCGCATGCTGCTGATCCGGGCCTCGCAGATAACCATCACATTTATAGATTGTGACCTGAGGTCATTTAGAAGCATTGCTTGCTTCCAAGACGAGCCCAGGCCACGCGCATTTAGACACCCTACTCTTAGCACAGCCATGTTGGTGGTAAAGAGAAAAGGCACTTACCTCTCTGCGTCCCGGGAAACGGGCCGCTCAATTTCCATGCTGGTTGGGGATGGGTGGTTGGGTGGGGTTGTGGTTTGTGGAAGTGAAGGGGCATCGGTGTGTTGTGGGGTTGGGGTGTTTGTCGTTGAGTGGGTGTCTGGGTGAGGTGGGGGGGTGAAATTTTTTAGGAGGACGCGGTTGATTGGTTTGGCGCAGGGGGGGCCCACGTCCTCCGTGAAATTTATTTTCAGTGTTTTGTACAAGTGCATTGGGACTTTTATCATTTTCAAATGAGGTAGTCCCACAGCAGTTATAAAGTTTGGCCCTTCGGTTTGGACCGAAGGGTTTGCTGAAATTGTTTTCCGTAATTCTTTGTTGTCTGTGTTCATGTATGTGTATTGTAATGTCTTTTTTTGTGTAGCAGTTAGTGTTGTGTGACAGGGAGGGGTGGTTTGTGTGTAGTTTGTGTTCTCTTGGGGGGGATTAAAGTTAACATGTGTGTCTGTGGTGCGTCTCCTCTTCTTTCTTTTTACTTGTTGGAAGGGATCTTTTTCGTCTTGCGACGAAAGAGGTTCGTCTTCCTTGTTGGGTGGGAGGGGTATGTTTTCTGGTAGTGTTTGCGGTGTGCGTGTTTTTGTATTTGTTTTGGGTGGGGAGGGATTGGGTGGGACAGTATTCTGTGTTATTTTTTTTCACGTGTTTGTTGTTGTTGTTGTTGTGGTGGTGGTGGTGGGGTTGTTGGTTTTTGTTGTTGTTGTGGTTGTTTTTGTTGTTGTAGTTGGGGTGGTGTTGGTGTTGGTACAGTGTTTTTTTCTGTGTGAGCTGGGGACAGGCAGCCCTCAGGTGACCTCTATTGCCACAGAGGTAACAGGAGGGACGCCTACCCTCCACAATAATGTTGAGGTGGGTACGGTCATCCAGCATGACGCGCTCAGGGATTTGGGCGATGCGTTCTGGCCTTATTTGGGTCAGAACTTCGATGCTCGTTCCACTGAACGCGTCGCCGGATGCCTTCCCTATTGAGATGAGGTTGTCCTCGTCTAAATTGAGGAAACCGGTTAGTAACCACCAGTAGTTTATGTTTGGGGTGATGGTGGTTATCCATATCCTCTGGTTTTTTTTACCCATGTAGGTAGGGAAGAAGGTGTAGTGTGTGGACCGAATTGGCGACACAGAGTATTTTTTTGCCGCCAATTCGTCTTTCATCAATATGGATAAACTCCCATAGAGTTTATCCTTTTGTATGAAAGTGATGTCTCTCATCGCGTCTTTCAAGACTAACTGAGTTTCCGCTTGAGATGGTTGCGCTGGTTTCTTTGTTTTATTTAAAATTGTTCGGAATACGACAGTTCGTAATTCCGTCTGTCTTTTTAGCTCCGGAGGTGAATGTATAGAAAACGATCCGTTTTCGCCAAAAGACACATATTTCTTGGCTTTTTCCAGCATTTCTTTTGCTTTTGAAATATCTTCCAGCACATAAGCGACTGATAATTTAGCCGTTTGTGCAAAAGATATTTTGTTTTCGTTTTGGATATTAGTATTGTTTTGTTTCTCGTCGTTTGAGTTGTTTTCATCTTTGTTGTTGTTGTTGTCTTTCTCGTTTCGTGTGTGGATACTTGTGACGTTTGTGTTGTTGTTGTTTTTGTTGTCTTTATTGTTGCTGTTGTTGTCGTTGTTGTTGTTGTTGTTGTTGTTTTCAAATTCTTGTGTAGTTGTGGCTACATCTAGTGGTCGGTCAACAGGTGAAGACAATTCTTCCTCTCTCTGACCTCTGCCTTTGGCATCTGCTGCTGTGACAGTGGCAGGGGGAAGCTGTGAGTATGACTTCCCCTTTCCTTCTTTGATTGATGGTGAAGATGATTCAGCCATTTTTCTCAAAATAGGGTTTTTCGAAGTTTTTCGAAAGATAGAATGTTCACAATACTATTTCGCCCAAAGGCGCAGAATATTTTGAGAGACCGACCAGATCAAAATTTGACCTGGCAGTCCCTCTACAAAATGATACAAAAATGAAAGTTTACAGTTTACAATTTCCGTATGAATTTAAACAAAAACTTACCGAGCGAGCTCAGCACATGTGTCCATCGTAGGATGCCCGACGGTCAAACTTAAACCTTAGCATCTAAATATTTACATTCAACATTCCTTACGTATAGAGTACTATATATATATATATATATATATATATATATATATATATATATATATATATATATATATATATATATATAAATATTTACACATACACCAATTAAACAAAGTCACAGGTATATATGTGTTTTGGTAACTATTCACGATGTGTCTCAATGAAGAATTAATAAATTAAATAATCAGAGCAAAATACTATAGAGTAAAGCATGTCCAGAGAATTATTTGATAATATATATACATCACTACTACTCCCAATCAGCATAATTAACCACACAAAAAATCAATTAGACCAGGCTATAAGAATAAAAGGCACCTATGAAGAAACAGTAAATAAATACGCCACAGCAGCGTCTTCGCGGCCAGCCGCTATAGAATGTTTACCCAACATTTCAACAGCATATATATATAGTAGGTGCGGCCGAAACTCGAGTCCGGGAACTATTATAGGCACCCGTTTTAAGTGTGTTGTGTTGAAGACATTTAGTTATATTTCTAAATCTGTGTCATCCATTGTTTTTCCTAAGAAAGTTCAGTTCTTAACACCCCCGCCCCTTCTAGATGCCTTTATAAACACTAATATTGTATTTGTAGTCATTAGTTAGAAATCATAGCAGTTACTTCTATATACAAGTGACGTATGGTGTTGTTGCCGTTGTTGTTGTTGCTGTTATTGCTGTTGTTGCTGTTGGTGCTGTTGGTGCTGTTGGTGCTGTTATTGCTGTTATTGCTGTTGTTGTTGTTGTTGTTGCTGTTATTGCTGTTGTTGCTGTTGTTTGCTGTTATTGCTGTTATTGTTGTTGTTATTGCTGCTGTTGCTGTTGTTATTGCTGCTGCTACTGTTGCTGTTATTGCTATTGTTATTACTGTTGTTGCTGCTGTTGTTGCTGTTATTGCGGCTGTTGTTGCTGTTATTGCTGCTGTTGTTATTAATGCAGCTGTTTCTATTGCTGCTATTGTTGCTGTTGTTATTGTTATTGCTTTACTGTTTTAACACGACGGGTCCCTACTTTTACAAGTATTCATGCTACATCTCCAGGTTTTGTAAGTAACGTTTTCCCATCAGTCTAAAAAAATCCTAGGAAAGAAGGAAGGAATAATAATAATAGTTTCTGATTTAGGTACAAGGCCAGCAATTTTTGGCAAAGCTAACCTCGGCGGGATTTGAACTCAGAACGTAAAGGCCCATGGCTGTATACCACGAAGCATGGTGTCCGACCCTCTACCGATTACTGTCAATCCACCGCCCTTTATAGCAATAATAATTGTTTCTACTTTAGGCACAAGGCCAGCAATTACTCAGTGCATTACTGGTACTTTATTTTATCGACCCCGTAAGGATGAAAGGCAAAGTCAACCTCGGCGGGATTTGAACTCAGATCGTGCTAATAATAATTATTATAAAGAAGTCGACAAAAAAAAGAAGACAACGATAGCAATAACAAAAAGTAAACTAAAAACTAACTACAAAAAAAACTTTAAGGGGGGGGGGGGACAAAGCACACATCTTGAAAAGTGGAATTCCCCAGAACTTACGAAAGAATTATAGAAAGAAGCAGAGGGATTGGTAAGATGACTTGGAAAGAGTTAGGTGTGGAATATATATATATATATATATATATATATATATATATATATATATATAGTTGTTCATATATAGTGTTCTGTATTTTGTCCAATGGCTGTCATAGAAATCCGAAGCTGACCTCATTAACTGCTGCACTTCCCAACTCCACCGTCAGCACCGCTAACTCCGCCACCATGAGGTGAACACCCACTCCCACCACTCACCCCACCCCAGCACCAACACTGAGAACACCCACTCCCACCACTCACCCCACCCACCACCAACACTGAGAACACCCACTCCCACCACTCACCCCACCCACCACCAACACTGAGAACACCCACTCCCACCACTCACCCCACCCACCACCAACACTGAGAACACCACTAACAAAACAATATCCCCGTCACTACCAACACTATCAGCAACAGTACCACTATTTGTAGCAAGAACACTACCATCACTATCAACAGCAGTACCATCACTATCAACAACAGTTGCCATCACTATCAACAACAGTACTATCATCAACAGCAGTACTATCACTATCAACAACAGTTACCATCACTATCAACAGCAGTACTATCATCAACAGCAGTACTATCATCAACAGCAGTACTATCATCAACAACAGTACTATCATCAACAACAGTACTATCACTATCAACAACAGTTACCATCACTATCAACAGCAGTACTATCATCAACAGCAGTACTATCATCAACAGCAGTACTATCATCAACAACAGTACTATCATCAACAACAGTACTATCACTATCAACAACAGTTACCATCACTATCAACAACACTACCATCACTATCAACAGCAGTACTATCACCAACAGCAGTACCATCACTATCAACAGCAGTACTATCACCAACAGCAGTACCATCACTATCAACAACAGTTACCATCACTATCAACAACACTACCATCACTATCAACAGCAGTACTATCACCAACAGCAGTACCATCACTATCAACAGCAGTACTATCACCAACAACACTACCATCACTATCAACAGCAGTACTATCATCAACAACAGTACTATCACTATCAACAACAGTTACCATCACTATCAACAACACTACCATCACTATCAACAGCAGTACTATCATCAACAGCAGTACCATCACTATCAACAGCAGTACTATCACCAACAGCAGTACCATCACTATCAACAGCAGTAATATCATCAACAGCAGTACCATCACTATCAACAGCAGTACTATCACCAACAGCACTACCATCACTATCAACAGCAGTACTATCATCAACAGCAGTACCATCACTAACAACAGTTCTATCATCATCATCATCATCATCATCACTGAGTAATAACAATAACACGACCATCTTCTACTCCCAACATGAAAAAGAGCAAGTGTACCACCACCATCACCACCTACTCACCACCTACCCATCACCACCACTACCACCACCACCACCACCACCATCGTTACCATTACTAACCACTGCCACCATCACCACCAACACCACCACCACCATTACCAGCCACCAACACCACCATCACCACTATCATCACTAACACCACCACAACCACCATCACTAAAACCATCATTACCATTATGAGTCACCAACACCATCTCCATCACCACCACCATCACCGCCTCCACCATCTCCACCCTCCCCCACCACTACCACCACGACCTCTCAATCCCGACCCGCCATCTTAGCACTCACTAGTACTACCGCCGCAACTACCACCACCACCACCACCACCACCACCACTACCACCACGACCTCTCAATCCCGACCCGCCATCTTAGCACTCACTAGTACTACCGCCGCAACTACCACCACAACCACCACCACCAGCACTACCACCACGACCTCTCAATCCCGACCCGCCATCTTAGCACTCACTAGTACTACCGCCGCAACTACCACCACAACCACCACCACCACCACCACCACGACCTCTCAAACCTGAGCCGCCATCTTAGCAATCACTAGTACTACCGCCGCAACTACCACCACAACCACCACCACCACCACCACCACGACCTCTCAAACCTGACCCGCCATCTTAGCACTCACTAGTACTATCGCCGCAACTACCACCACAACCACCACCACCACCACCACCACGACCTCTCAAACCTGAGCCGCCATCTTAGCACTCACTAGTACTACCACCACAACTACCACCACCACCACCGCTGCCACCACCACCACCACCATGACCTCTCAAACCTGAGCCGCCATCTTAGCACTCACTAGTACTACCACCACCACCACCATGACCTCTCAAACCTGAGCCGCCATCTTAGCACTCACTAGTACTACCACCACAACTACCACCACCACCACCGCTGCCACCACCACCACCACCATGACCTCTCAAACCTGAGCCGCCATCTTAGCACTCACTAGTACCACCACCACCGCCACCACCAGCCAGGCCACCATCTTCTCCAAACCTCGCACCAAAAGGAAGCATGTGTTAGAAATGATACAGAGAACTGTTTTGTCTATATAGGAAACTATTCTCTTGCTGTACTTACACTAAATCTTCTCTCATGGTAAAGTATGGGAGGGTGTGGTGTGGTGTGGTATGGTGTCGTGTGGTGTCGTGTGGTGTCTTGTGGTGTCGTGTGGT
>OZ024746.1:15473845-15478845 GCA_964016885.1 Eledone cirrhosa | reverse complement strand
ATTATGTGTTTTTTATGTTTAGCACAGACACGTGTGTGTGTTTATGTTTAATATATATGTATGTGTTTATATTTTGTATATATGTATGTGTGTTTATATTTGTATATATATATATGTATGTTTGTTTGTCTGTGTTTATGCTTAATATATGTGTATGTGTTTATTTTAAATATATATTTGTTATATTTGTATATATGCGTGTTTATTTTTAATATATATATATATATGTGTGTGTGTTTATATTTAGTATATATGTATGTGTGTTTATATTTGTATATATATATATATATATATATCTGTGTGTCTGTGTTTATGCTTAATATATATGTATGTGTTTATATTTAATATATATGTGTTATATTTGTATATATGCGTGTTTGTTTAATATATATATATATATATATATATATATATATATATATATATATATATATATATGTGTGTGTGTGTGTGTGTGTGTGTGTGTGTGTGTGTATGTTTATATTTAGTATATATGTATGTGTTTATATTTAGTATATATGTATGTTTGTTTATGTTTAATATATGAATGTGTTTATATTTAATTTATATGTATATGTTCAATATATATGTATATGTTTATATTTAGTAATATATATATGTATGTGTTTATATTTAATATACATGAATATGTATGTGTTTATGTTTAATGTCCATGTATGTGTACTTATGTTTAACACTTACACACACATGTATGTGTGTGTTTATATTTAACATATATGTATATGTGTTTGCGTTAAACACTTGTGTATGTGTGTTTATGTTTAGCCCTTGTGTGTGTGTTTATTACACATGTAATGTCTGTTTATGTTTAACATTTATATGTGTATGTTTATTTAATATCCTTGCATGTGTGTTTATGTTTACAACTCGTGTGTGTCTGTATGAATGTTTATGCTTATAACTCATGTGTGTATGTGTGTTTGTTTACAACTCGTGTGTGTGTGTATGTGTGTATGTGTTTATGTTTACAACTCGCGTGTGTATATGTGTGTTTAAGTTTGCCACTTGTGTATGTGGATGTTTATGTTTAATACATATTTATGTGTGTTTACGATTAATACATGTGTATGTATGTTTGTGGGAATATTACTCCATTTAATTTTAGCTCTGCATTCTGGGTATGTCTTGATTATATGAGACTTCTTACCCACCCTTCCTCCACACACACATAAAAACTAACAAAACAAATCAATATACACTTTTACGTTAATACAAACATATTATATACCTACATATATACACACATGCTTACATACTTACTTACGTACGTACGTACTTACATACATGTACATGGATAAATGCATGCATACATGTATGCATACAAATTTACATTCGCACATAGGTAGATAGATACATACATATATATACATACGTATATACATACATAAATACGTATGTATATATGCAAACATAGCTATATAGATATATACATACGTATGGTGGCTGCCAACTCGTTTTCGAGTACGGCCACTACTTTATATCCATGTAGGAGAACCCCTACCGATGCGCTAAACAAGTGTGACTTTTAGTCCAGCCAGCGACTTGAAAACTTTGGTACAAACACTACACCTGTGACAATTATTGACACATAGTGTTGGGCCTTTGGTACCATGTGACGACAAGTGTAGAGAGATCTCCAGATATAAAGCAATGCCTGTGCCGTGAAGCTTTTATAGTGAGCAAAGGCACTGCACAAAGCCAGTCCCACTCTCTTAACCCAAGATGATATTTACCAAAAAGAAGAATAAGTCAACATCATTGGATACCATCAGGGTTGCAGGTGTTATATCAGAGTTTTCCTTCTCTTAGAATTCTGCCTTGACAAAGGCTAAGGGGTCATCTCTCCCGGTGATTTTGGATGGCCATTGACTCTTAAGAGCTCCTTTGCCAGGTTTTGTTTTTAGTCCTGCAGGATGTCCAAAGTCACCCTCCTCACCAAGAAACCTTGGTGGGGTTGCCAGTTTAGTCGCCAACGACCCGACCATGGGACAGGTTGTACTGGGATACATACATACATACATACATACATACATACATACGTACATACATACAAACATACAAATAGTGCATGTGGACTAACCTACTTTGAATCGAAACCTGGGGAAAAACCTCGTCATATCTGCACAAAGATATGCATGGCTACATTTCTAGCAAGCTAAAGGATATCAAAAGCAGCGACAGGAAGACTAATATCGCCTGAACCTATAGTAGATATATCACAGGAGATATCTACTGGAGCTGTGGTTGATATATCACATACCACATCTGGAGCTAAATTACCACATTTTGATAGAAATGTGGAAGTTTAACGCCGTGGAAACAGGAGATATCAACTGGACCAGTGGTAGATATATCACAGAAGATATCAACTGAACCTGTGGTAGATATATCACAGGATTTATCTAATGGAGCTGTGGTAGATATATCACAGGAGATATTTAGTGAAGCTGTGGTATATATATCACAGATGATATCTAGTGGAGCTGTGGTAGATATATCACAGGAGATATCTAGTGGAGCTGTGGTAGATATATCACAGGAGATATCTAGTGGACCTGTGGTAGATATGTCACATACCACATCTGGAGCTGTGGTAGATATATTACATACTACATCTGGACCTATGGTAGATATATCAAATACTACATCTGGACCTATGGTAGACATATCACATACTACATCTGGACCTGTGGTAGATATATCACATACTACATCTGGAGCTGTGATAGATATATCACGTAGGATACATATTAGTTATAACGAGGAATATGTGATAGCTTTTAAATACCTGATCAATAAGAAAAATGAGGATGGCTCTAAATTTCCACATTTTGATAGAAATGTGGAAGTTTAACGCCGTGGAAACCAGGATAAGTACTGACTCGATGAGCTTCCGGGCTCGAGACAGACCTTGCGATGGGCTGGAGCCCTGTATAGGTAGGGGGAGGGGGGGGGGGGGGGGGGCGAGAGCCATGTACTCCCTGTCGTTTAACGCCAGGGAAGCCGGGATAAGCTCCGGTCTAATGAGATACCTGACTTGAGACAGATTTAGACTTTAATTTTTAGTCTTTTGTGAATGAATTAAGACAAAGGCTATAGTAAAAGGTGCAATACAAGTTTGGATGGAAACAAAGGAAAAGAACAATTAGCAGTAGAGAATATTTATAAGAAGAGTTTGGCTTATTTTTGGCATCAGCTGCTCCTTCAATATTTTCACTGAATTGCTCTACAGTATGGCTAATCTTTGGTCAGGTCAGGTCAGGTTTCTGCCTGCTACTGGTACCGTATAACCCAGTACAAACAGGGAGGATGGGGGTTCCTTCAGCTGAAGTAAGAAGGCCCTTGATTGGTTCGGATTGGATAGGATGACTACTCTGAAGACCATACACAAACCACTGCTCTAACATGGTAGACTTTCTAGTGATACCAATCAACACTTTCATTTCATTCATTTAATCTTTGCTTAAACGTTGGCTGTTTGGAGTCTTTGATGATTTGAGGGCGTGGTCGTTATAATCCATGTATATATTATTACATAAACTTTTTTTTGATTTTATATTTGATGGAATATTTTGTTCTTTGGTCTCCTTTTAATTATCTCTTAAATAATCTAATGTTAAAGACTTTATGCTGACATCATAAATACAGGCAGTAAATTATAGAGATATATAGATAAAATAATTGTAAATACGATTTCAGAGCATTTGAAAGCAAACAAGATTGTATCTGATCGTTAGCTCAAACGTTAGAGCTGTTTACATATTGTCACTTTACATTGAATCCATCCCTCTTTTAACCACGCCCCAGTCACCTTCCATACGGTTTATCCCTCTCCATTTGGACTGAAGTTGTATGTTAGAAACCTGATTTTTTACGGTAGTATAAATATATATATATATATATATTTCAAATTCATGCAAACATTATCATTTTTACTACCGTATAAAAATCAGGTTTCTAACATACAACTTCGCATAATAAAATACTTGGAACTATTTTAACCACCTTTTGATCTTATATATATATATATATATATATATAAGTCTAAAGTCTGTCTTAAGCCAGAAGGCTCATTTGGCCGGTGCTTATAGCCGGTTTCATGGCGTGAAGTGACTGAGAGTACAAGACTCCCCCTGGACAGGACGCCAGTCCATCGCAGGGTTAAACCTCCAGCTATTTGTGGTACTCATTTTTAGCTGAGTATACTGGAGCAACGTGAAATGAAGTGTTTTGCTCAAGAACACAACACGCAGCCCGGGAATCGAGCCGACGACATTATGATCGTAAGTCCAACACTTTTACCATTAGGCCAGCTGCCTCTACTCTCTCTCTCTCTCTCTCTCTCTCTCTCTCTCTATATATATATATATATATATATATATATATATATATATATATATATATATATATATATATATATATAACGAAGGAAATGTGGTAAGGAACCAGATGGACCATAACGCACCAAAGTACTCAATAATTAGGGTAGTAGAGTGGGTAATAGGAACGAGTAGGACCCCGACGGCTGAGCTCAAGCCGTTTCGACGGCTAATTCTGGACGCAGAATTAGCCGTCGAAACGGCTTGAGCTCAGCCGTCGGGGCCCTATTCGTTCCTATATATATATATATATATATATATATATATATATATATATATATATATATATATATATATACATACGGGGTAACAGATTATTGTTATAGGTAGTCCAGCTATGGTACTTCGAGTAGTGGATGATATCAACGCTTGGCTAAGTTTGACTCAACAAGGCGTTTCCATAGTGATGCTGCGAGTACGCGGTAAATATCATTTTGGTTAAGAGAGTGGGACTGGCTTTGTGCAGTGCCTTTCCTCACTATAAAAGCTTCACGGCACAGGCATTGCTTTATATCTGGAGATCTCTCTGCACTTGTCGTCACATGGTACCATGGGCCCAGCACTATGTGTCAATAATTGTCACAAGTGTAGTGTTTGTAC
>OZ024746.1:15451345-15463845 GCA_964016885.1 Eledone cirrhosa | reverse complement strand
ATATCTGAGTGTGTGTCTGTATCTGTCTGTGTGACTGTGTGTCTGTATATATCTGAGTGTGTGTCTGTATATGTCTGTGTGTGTCTGTATATGTCTGTGTGAGTGTGTGTATATATCTGCATATGTAAAAGTCTGTGTGAGTGTGTGTCTGTATATGCCTGTGTGAGTTTATGTATATATCTGCATATGTATATGTCTGTGTGCGTCTGTATATGTTTGTGTGAGTATGTGTGTATATGTCTGTGTGAGTGTATGTGTATATGTCTGTGTGAGTGTGTCTGTAAAAATCTATCTAAATAAAGACTATTTGCTTCAGTTGAGGCAGGATAGAAAGTGAATCTGTTCCAGAGAAATTACACTGGGGTATTCATGTGCCCTGTTCCCCTGTTTTGACAAGCAGACACAACGGATGCACTGTTTATGGAGACCAAACACTAGATAGCATCGTTTCTATCTCTTTCACTGAAGAGTTCTCAATCCACAAACCATATTTGATTTGCTGTATATTCTCTTTCTACTCCCCTTCCATATCTCTCTTTTTTTTTCTCTCACTTTATATATATATATATATACACACACACGCCCGCCCTCACACACACACACACACGCCCGCCCTCACACACACACACACGCCCGCCCTCACACACACACACATACACGCGCACGCACTCACAAATATATATATATATGTCTTTATGTGTGTGTGTGTTTATGAATGGTTGTATGTATATTTGTGTTATATATATATATATATATATATATATATATACACACATATATGTATATATATTGTTGGGTTAGTTCCTGCCGGAAATGATACCTCTGAGGTTTGGAAGACATTTTAATACCAAAAGATGACACCCGTTCCCATCACTCCCCTGATTTTTCCTTTCAATTTCTCATCCCTCATTTTAACTTTGTTATATTTTTCTTCTATTTAAATCATAACTATAAACAGAACTTTCTCCATCGTTTCTTGTTAATAGAGAAATAAGGATGTTTCCGAGATGTTATGAGTAAATAATTATATGTAGGAGGTGGCGAATTGGCAGAGTCATTAGAACGTCAGATTGAATGATTTGCAGTTTTTCCTCCTGGTTGTCTGCGTTCAAATCCCGTCAAGGTCAACTTTGCTTTTTATCATTTCAAAATCGATAAAAAAAACACTACTCGGGTCGATTCTTCCTCTATATCTCTTCTCGTCATCTCTATCTCTCTCCCATGAAATCATATACGATATGTTTATGTACGATATGGTTATGATACGAGAGTATCGCTGGGAATGGTTATGAACGACGTCATGTTAGTGCTACTACTAATTAGTCCTTACCAGTCAAGTTTTCGCAATATCTAAATGAGCCTCTCTAGTCGATGCTTTATTTGTACAATATGCAAATGAGCTGCGACATCAGATGTTTCATAAGCGAAAAACAACAACATATAATCTTTAGTTTATTCTTGCTACAATAGCCAGTAAGTAAATGTCACTGACGACGAATAATAATCCAGAAACAGCTGCCTGGCATTTCCACAGGCTATTGAGATAGTTACATGTTCACAGCTTAAAACTTATGGGTAGATCCCGAGCAAGATGGTTGGATAACATCCATGAGCTTGGCTGGTCTCGCATGGGGATCCAGCCGGATAAGTTGGAGACAGTTACTTCTGACAGGACCCTCTGGAAGGAGCGTTTGAAGACTCTGCCCCTCACAATTTTGCCTTAATAAAATGGATATTTAAACTGAACTTCGGTACTGAGTACAGTTTTCTCTCGGCCGTCAACTACATACAGATATATGTGTGTGTGTCTGTGTGTGTGTGTCTGTGTGTGTGTGTGTGTGTGCGTGTGTGTGTGTGTGTGTGTGTGTGTGTGTGTGTGTGTGTGTGTGTGTGTGTGTGTGTGTGTGTGTGTGTGTGTGTGTGTGTGTGTGTGTGTGTGTGTGAGTGTGTGTGCCTCATATATGTATGTCTCAGCGTGTGTGCAATACCCGTCCACGTGGCACGATCGAACGAACACAAAATGCTGATCTATATATCTGATCTATATATCTGTTTTCTTGTGAAAGAAAATGTTTTCCATTTACAATAACTTACATTTGAAGAGAATGTCAACAGAGAGACGACAATAAATAAGAATAAAATACGAAACAAAATTTATTGAATGTTTGAAAACCTGTTGTAAAGACAGCTAAGAAATATAACAAAGATAGAGGAGAAAATGGATATTTATACAAAAGGAAATTCTCATGTAAATCTGTGTTAAAGTGACTCGTTAAGTTGTCGTTTCACATGACCCCTACGTAGCCCAATATTGATGCCACTTGTCACGTGACCACTCCTTTCTTTTATATGTTTTTACTTGCACATTATTTCAATGATCACTAACTGGAATATATATGTAAGTGCGTGTATATATATATATATATATATATATATATATATATATATATATATATATATATATATATATATATATATAGCGTATTTGTCGGTCTATTGAACGCCCTCTAGTTTTACAATGACATTTTGAGAGAAAAGCGAATTTTAGTACATTTTTTTCTAAATTTATTTTAAATTATTTCATTGTGTTCTCAGAAACTCTTATATAATGTCGTCATCATTTTGCTTCTATTGTCCTCATCGTCCGTTCGGCCTTCCATCGATCATACCGGCGTATTGGACGCAGAGTGGGGGGGGGGGGGGGGGGGTTCTTTTTAACAACCAAAAAACAACAACAAATAAAAGGTGCGTTCAATATATATATATATATATATATATATATATATATATATATATATATAAGCAAAAGGGATATTCAATTTGTTGGTAATTCAACAAATATAAATGTTTATAACTGATTCAGAGCACTCGACAAGTTTTCTGGCGTATAATATTCAATGATATTAAATAAATGGAAACTATATTTATAAAACCATATTTATTCTATTATATATATTTCAAGGGTACCAAAACTTTGGTACGCTCTCATCAGATAAAATACAAAGTTTGTTTTATAAATTTTGACATAACCAAAAAAAGATACCTTAACAGTTCAAGTTTTTCTTGGATATATATATATATATATATATATATATATATATATATATATATATATATATATATATATATATATATATATATATATGTGTGTGTGTGTGTGTTCAACTAAATGTGGCACGATCGAACGAACACAAAATGGTGATCTATATATCTGATCTATATATCTGTTTTCTTGTGAAAGAAAATGTTTTCCATTTACAATAACTTACATTTGGAGAGAATGTCAACAGAGAGACGACAATAAATAAGAATAAAATACGAAACAAAATTTATTGAATGTTTGAAAACCTGTTGTAAAGACAGCTAAGAAATATAACAAAGATAGAAGAGAAAATGGCTACACACACACATATATAACAAATGCGGGCAATCCACCCACACCTGTGTGGATCCCCCTCCTCCCCATTCTATCAGGGCACTGCACAACGCTGACAATCGTCTTTTTCCATATGCTCCCAATTCAAGTATTGATAGTTTGTTACTTTAAAAAACCCCGTACGTTGAGCTTTCTTCTTTGCAGCCCAAACCTTACCGTCTCTCTCACGACGGCGACAATGTGTTACAGCTCTGTAAATGTCCTGTTGACTTCGGAAGTGGTTTGGTGCATCTGGACCAACATGGCAATACAAACACTCCCCGAGCACCTATCCGTATTGTGCTACAGAGATTATGATAAATTGAGGGTCAACTTTGCAAGGTAACAGCACTTCCTATACCACCCTCACTTCTCTCTCAAGTGGAACTTGAAAAGTATAATGACCTCTACCCTTACTTCTTTATACCCACTGAATATCTTCTGCTACAGTCACAGTGGAAAACCACCTGTTCTTTCCGGTTAAACAAAGGAGTGGCTACATAACCAGGCAGCACTCAGCTGGTACCTGGATCCGCCCTACATAGAACGACAGTTATAAATCCACAAGCCAACAATTCTCGGGAACTGAATGAATGCTTGTATTTATATCAAACAGACACACCTGGCAACACTTGCATGCATACAGAGTTGATCTGGTGTTAGCAGCACACACACACACACACACACACACACACACACACACACACACACACACACACACACACACACACACACACACACACACACACACACACACACACACACACACACACACACACACACACACACACACACACACACACACACACACACACTTAAATACCTACATATATACATCATATCTACATAACTGTAGATATACACCATACGTACATAACTACCATCCATACATAACTGTCTAAATATTGTATATTTACTGCCATCCATACATAACAGTATATATAGTGTATATATATACAGCCATCCATACATAACAGTATATATAGTGTATATATATACAGCCATCCATACATAACTGTATATATATACTGTATATATATGTATACTGCCATCCATACATAACTGTATATATATATACAGTATATATACATCCATACATAACTCTCTATATACTACCATCCATCCATAACTGTATATATGATGTGTATATAAATAATCATCCATACATAAGTGTATATATACATCCATCCATACATAACTCTATATATACTACCATCCATACTTAACTGTGTATATACTGTATATATATATATGTATGTAAAAGGTAAACAGAAATAACAATAGCATCGGTACAGTATATGGAAGGGATATATTAGGTTAACGCTTGATATAGCAGGAAGAGGGTCTTAACATTTCGGACGCTAGTCCTTCATCAAAAGAAAGAATGAAGAACTAGTGTCCGAAACGTTAAAACCCTCTTCCTGCTATATCAAACGTTAACCTAATATATCCCTTCCATATACTGTACCGATTGTGTTGTTATTTCTGTTTACCTTTTACACACATATATATATATATATATATATATATATATATATATCACAACTTACGTGGACCTCTCAAAATTCGTTGGATTTTCACCCCGAAACTGGATACCAACCCGGAGTACACCTGAACTTCCACCTAGAAATCTTTCGTATCATTGAATTTTTTTTTGCTTCTTGTATTTAAATATTGCACGACTCTCGACCACGTTTCCTCTACTACAATCCTCTTACACCTTCTTCTTCTCACCCGTCTATTTTCCACTTCCACCCTAGTACCTTCAATATGCCCAATCTTAAATATTTTCTCTAAAGACATTTTTTCCAATTCCAACCCGTCCCGTCCCCTCAATCTATTATACACAGCCATCCATACATAAGTGTATAGTTAATTATATATATGTTTCATACAATACACTGCTTAACAGATTTAGAGACAGCTTCTACTTGCTTTTCTATAGAAGACAACAAACTAAAATAAAAAATAAATTCCGATACATATAAAAAGTTCGTTGTTTCGGCTTATTAGCCATTTCTTTGAATAAGAGACCAATGTTTAAAGGGGTCTTTCACATTTTACAATCCAGCAGAACGGAAAGCAAGAAAGAATCTCGTTTCTGTATAATTTCTTTCATTCTTTGGTTCTTTTTTTTTTTCTTTGGTTCTCTATTTAATTTCAAGTTATTTTGAAAGATCTCTTTATGGACTGGAGATACAACATAGAAAACAACAAAATGACTGGAAGGCTTGTTTAAAACTCTACTAGGCAGACTTCCACTCGGAAGTAGGCGACAATGTATGTGTTGAAATATGTATATATAGACAGATATGTGTGTGTGTGTGTGTGTGTATGAAAACGTGTGTTCGTATATTAGTATATGTATGTGTATATATATATATATATATATACACACATTCAAAAGTGTGGGCACAAACGTAAGAAAAGAGCAATCAAAATAAGTGGAAGTTGAAAATATTTATATTAACAGTATGACATATTTGTACATTACCATCGGTTTCATACATCTAACGCCTTCATATGATTTATATATGACCCATATATATATATATATATATATATATATATATATATATATATATATATATATATATATATATATATATATATATATATATATAGCCGAATTACCCGCGCCTTGCTGCGTTTCACATTTTTTTTTTTTTGTAAGAAAATGATGATTGATTTTAAATCAGTGATATAATTTATGGAGAAAAACTCTGCATTTCAATATTACTCAATGTAAAATGTAATGCATGAATAATTGGTATTTTTTGTAATATATCAAATCAAAATTACATTATTAAATCTTATTCTTATTTTGTTTCTTGTAAATAATTTTTTCAAAATATCAATTCAAAACCTTTGTGAATAGGCATCATATCTTATCATTTACCTATGGTTTAAATTTCATATAAATCGAAGGGAAAACATTTTCAGTGGGAGTTTGTGCCTCCGGGAACCCTAATAGGGGTTTAACTCCCATTAGGATGTCTTAATATTATTGAAATTTGCCGAAATTTTGTGAATAGGCATCATATCTTATCATTTACTTATGGCTTAAATTTCATATAAATCGAAAGGAAAAAATTTTCAGCGGGGGTTTGTGCCTCCGGGAACCCTAATGAGAGTGTCTTAATATTATTGAAATTTGCTGAGATTTTGTGAATAGGCATCATATCTTGTCATGTACCTATGGCTTAAATTTCATATAAATCGAAGGGAAAACATTTTCAGCGGGGGTTTTGTGTACCCGAGGAACCCGTTGATTAAAATGAAATATACTTATCCAAGTACCCTGGGCAATGTAGTTTCAGAATATATATGGTTATGGGGTCTATCTCCAAAACCATAGGAGAGTTCGTGAACAAACAAACAGACAGACAGACAGGAATACAACTTTATATATATACGTTCTTTGCTTAAACTTTAATCTGTTATTTTAATATATATATACGTATATATATATATATATATATATATATATATATATGAAAACAGGGAGAAAGAGACGATTATGAGGAAGAAAAATATTTTTTTTTCCTTTTTTTTGTCTCTCTCTTTATATATATATATATATATATATATATATATATATATATATATATAACGGAAACTATCTCTATTCTGGGTGTGCACCTCTTGGCCTGAATGGTGCGATAGAAACCACAAAGTCGCAGTAAATAAGTAGAACATTGCCACTATCCATATTGAAATGAATATAGATTGACAAATGTCACTTTCCTGAGACATTGTGACATTTTGTATATTGGATATGTTTGGTTTTCATTTCAATTATTTTATAATAAACCTAATATTATTATAAAAAGAAATACACCGCATTGTAACAGTAACTACATCTGATACTTGTTTTGATAAAATATCCTGGGTGACACACAAATATCGTAGCAAAGCTTCTTTATATGAAATGACCCACCCCAATTTCAACAACACCACCAAAATAACTCCCTACAAACGTCAGCGTTTCTTCATAAACGATAATATGAAGAATCAATGGAAGTTTAGCATTGAAACAGTTCACCAGTTAGTGTATTTTGACATCGCACAACTAGATGAGTAGAAATTTAGGAAGAAGCCTGCTGATAGGCTAAGTAATTATACCGGCCTTGCCATTAAACAATAAACATGATGGCAGTTAAGGAATGTTACGATCATTCTATTTGTAAAGGGTACAACAGGAGTGATATATAATCATTTTTGTAAGATCATTGACATACATTTATATACGAGAGTATTTATTAATCTTGAGCATCCGTCTTGATCTTCAACGTATTTGTTATTATTGTTAGAACGTTCAAGGTTATCACACAAAGGAAATAAATATATAGGGGAAATCTTGACACAACAAAATTCCGATTTCACTCAAAACAAGGGAGAACATTTCTTTCTTTGCTACTGTGATACTTTGAACAAATTTTGTGAGTTGGAAAATCCGGCCTCAGTAAATTAGTCTAACCTATTCACCTTTCGTAAAGTGTAATGAAGATTCCATCTCTTTCCAGAAATATGGCTCTTGATTATCTTAGTTCTAGCGGCTATTAGTCGCTATTAATCTTAGCTCTAGCGACTAATCTTAGCTCTAGTGACTAATATTAGGTCTAGTGACTAATCTTAGGTCTAGTGACTAATATTAGGTCTAGTGACTAATCTTAGCTCTAGTGACTAATCTTAGCTCTAGTGACTAATCTTAGCTCGAAGCGACTAATCTTAGCTCTAGCGATTGTTTGTCGCTGTTAATCTTAGCTCCAGCGACTAATCTTAGCTCCAGCGACTAATCTTAGCTCCAGCGACTAATCTTAGCTCCAGCGACTAATCTTAGCTCCAGCGACTAATCTTAGCTCCAGCGACTAATAGATCAGCACATCCCAATACGTCCGAAAACGTGAAGTGTAAACCTCACGACTTCAACTGTTGTATTGACCATACAAGTATCATACACTACGGCAGGCTTGTCATAAACTTACAAGAATCAATAGCAACACACATATACACACACACACACATATACACTAACATACACACACATACACACACAACATTCAGTCATAAATATTGCTTAGTGACGCCATTTAATTGCACCTTCTCTCTCTTTATCTATCGCCCTTTTTCTCACTTCACTCTCTTTCTCACTCTCTTTCCCCCTTTTCTCTCTCTCTCACTTCACTCTCCTTCTCCCTTCTCTCTCTCACTTCACTCTCCTTCTCCCTTCTCTCTCTCTCTCACGTTCCTTCTCCCTTCTCTCTCTCACTCTCTTTCTCCCTTTTCTCTCTCTCTCTCACTTTCCTTCTCCCTTCTCTCTCTCACTCTCCTCCCTTCTCTCTCTCACTCTCTTTCTCCCTTTTCTCTCTCTCTCTCACTTTCCTTCTCTCCCTTCTCTCTCTCACTCTCTTTCTCTCTTTTCTCTCTCTCTCTCTCTCCCTCTCTTTCTCCCTTCTCTCTCGCTTTTTTCCATCCTTTCACGCTCGCCTTTTCTCCGTTCGCTTTCCCCCTGCCCCACCTATCCCCCCCCCCCACTATCCCTCCGCCCTCTCTCTCTTCAATCCCGCCCAAACATCTTCCTTCTCCAAAGATTTCATGATTCCCCCAACAATGGTTTGTTCAGTCCCTGACATATCTCAGCCCTGCCAGATTCCATTCCAACAATATTCCTCTCTTCACATTAACAGACACCCCTTTCTCACACTCTTTCTTTCTCTCCCTCTCTTTCTCACTCCCTCTTCCTCTCTCTATTTCTCACTCTCTATTCCTTTCTCTTTTCCTCATTCTCACCCTCACCCACACTCTCATTTTCTCTCACTCTCTCACCCTCTCTTTTTCTCACTCTCACCCTCACTCATTCTCTCACCCTCTCTCACCATCACCCTCTCTTTCTCTCACCCTCTCCCACCATCGCCCTCTCTCACCATCACCCTCTCTTTCTCTCACTCTCTCTCTCTCTCTCCCACTCTCCTAGCGCCCTATTCTCACACACACTCTCTCCATCTCTTACACTCACACCCGCACTTCCTCCCTCCCTCTCTCTCCCTTATATATCGCTTTCGCACGTCCTCCTTCTCCCTCTCTCTCTCTCTTACACACATTTCCTCCCCCTCTCTCACACTCTCCTCTCACCCCCCCCCCCTCCCTCTCACTTTCTCTCATACTCTCCCCCCACCCTCTCTCTAATATTACATATTTACATCCAGTAGTGTTGGAATTTACAATAATAGTATGTTTAAAGAGAGAAGACGTTGAAGGGGGTGGGGTGGGATGAAGAAGAGGGGGTGGGATGAAGACGGGGGGGGGGGGGGTGAAGAAGAGGGTGGGGTGGGTGGGTGGAGACGAAGGATAAAAACGGAAAACAGGAGTCGGCTGGAAAATGTCAGCCTTCCACCATCCATTACTGTTTCTATGTGTAGGGGATGTGTGTTATGTAATCCCCCCCCACACACATATATATATATATGTGTGTGTGTGTATTGTATGTATTGTGTGTGTATGTATAATGTGTATATGTATGTATGTGTGTGTGTGTATTGTATGTATTATGTGTGTATGTATAATGTGTATATGTATATATGTATGTGTGTATATGTATAATGTACGTGTGTATGGGCCAGTATATATATTTATATATATATAAATATTTGCGTATGCGTGTAGATATATATAGTGTGTGTGTTTGTGTGTGCGTATATATATATATATATATTTATATATATATATATATATATAGTGAGTATGTATACATGTAAATATATACATCTATATACGCATTAAACTGCACCTCACACCTACACAATCCAGAGTATAATAGAAACTTCTGGCTTTTCTTTTATATAAATAGTAATTTGTAGAAAGGTAAATGTACTTGTCTTCTGTGATATAACCAACAACATATAAGGGCAAGTACTGAGTGTACGGGAATTACAACAAAAATGTATTTACATTTGTATACATTTTCACAGAATTGTTTATAACTCCTTCGAGTCTCGAGACATAAACTCCACCTCTCTGTCCTGTTTTACATGGAGACCCTGGCTCTTTAGAATTACTCCCCCTAGTAAAAGTTGAAGCATTATTTTTATCATCCCTGATCATCTGGAGTACGCACCTATCGTCTTTGGCTCTGCAATACCCTGCACATATTACACGAAAGATGATGATCTGTGATTTTGCGGTCACCAACGTTTTTATAAAGGGTATTATATATCATTTTCAATCAGTCATGGTTTACCAGCTCTACACGGACGTTTAAATTGATTGAATAAGTAAAATAAGTAACTATATCAACCATAATAATGCACCAAGCATGTTTGTGTGCGTATATATATATATATATATATATATATAATTGTTTCTACTATTGGCACAAGGCCAGAAATTACCCAGTACATTACTGGTACTTTATTTTATCGACCCTGTAAGGATGAAAGGCAAAGTTAACCTCGGCGGGATTTGAACTCAGAATGGCAAGGGCCGTAACTCTATGCGTCAAAGCATGGCGTCCGACCCTCTACCGATACTGCCAATCCACCGCCATTATATATATATATATAATATCTGTCTGTTTTTAATTGTCACACAAATATATACATATATATACATCCAATATCTGTCATGTTGTTCCAATAAATTTGCTTTGTAATCACAAGGTCTTGGATTCTAATCCTACATTTGTTCCTGAAATAGTTATTTCTATCAAAGTTATTACCACATTTAATCCCATATATCATTCGCACCTATATGTTGAACATTTACATATTTATATCCTAGAAATAAGTTATTAAAATGTCATTCTTTTTTTAAAACCATTTTCACATGTCAGTTCCTCTTATGCAAACCATAAATTTATCAAGACGCAAATGTCCTAGTTTGTATGATAGTTGATATATTCAGTAATCTTGGTATATATGGCAAAGCAATCCTGGACTCCAAAAGTTCAACAGCTAGCTCCGGTTCTAGCTGTTGAAATGGCCGTAGCTCAGCCGTCGGGGTCCTGAATTTTTCATATATATATATATATATATATATATATATATATATATCTTTGCACATATAAACTCGCATATCTGACGAAATGTCTAAAAAGATTCGGGCCCCGTCATTTTGATTGTACATTGAGCTGATCGATATCGAAATAATTGTAATATACCGATAAAGTTTGTACATATACTGCAACACTGACTTCGATTCTATTTAATCTATTTACACACTACAACCAACTTAACTCTGAAATACAACCCACACAAGACGAACTTCGTAACAGCGTCGAGTGCTTCGAACAGCGTGCCGACTGTAACTATAGTCTCCGACACAGAAACACACAGACACACACAGACACACACATGCACACGCACGCGCACACACACACACAAACACACAAACACACAAACAAACAAACAAACATAAATAAATAAATAAATAAATAAATATATATATATATATATATATAAAGAATTAATATCTAGTAACATATATATACATACAGATGCATATCAATGCTAGCAAATATATAGGTTTTGTCTTAGTAACTTTGTGGTTCAATGCATGGGGTTGCAGAACAATAATATATATATATGTTAAGTATTTCCGAAGAAAAAACAAAGGTAAAAAGAGTGCTCTAGGGTGTTTATCTGTAGAGAATAGTCATATTTATTTTATATAGCAATGAATTCTACAGAACTAGGACTGTTTCATTCGTATGAAATCCTTATTGTACGATTGAAAATGTCTGGCCCATTGTGAATTAATGAATGAATTTGTGAATCAATGAATGAATGTATAAATGGGTGGTGAGAATGTAAGACAGTGGATGTGGGAAAAATTGAGTGAACGTATGTGTGTGTGTGTGTGTTTGTGTGTGTGTGTATACAAACTGTCAGATATGGAGACTGTGTATGCCTCTTGATTAGTGTATGTGTATATGAATGAGCGTGTATATTGTGTATTTATATATGAAAGAGCGTGTATATTAGTGTATGTGTATACAGAGACAAAGGAACTGGAGCGGGGGAGGGGTGTCATAGTCCCCCCCCCCCCCCCAATAATTATATTTCCTCCCCAAACTACCAAAACACAC
>OZ024746.1:15423845-15443845 GCA_964016885.1 Eledone cirrhosa | reverse complement strand
CGCATGTTGTTAAAAAATATTTTCTATGTTTTTATATTTGTCAACATAATTGAAAAAATGAATAGTTAAAAAAAATTGAAATTGCATGTTTGCATGTTTTAATGGATGTTTGCATGAGTTTGTTAGTAGCATCAGTTTAGTTTTAGGGAATCAGGTAAGATTTCTATAGAAACCCTTCAGTTTGGAAACTTCATCATCACATTACCAAACCCAACCAACAACGTTATGATGACCTCACTAAGAAGACACGAGATTTCATTTACTCACGTCAAGGTAAGTCTCATTCGTATTTATACTTTAATAATCTCACTTGTTTCCATGGCCTTTATATAACAAAGTTGAAGGTGAAAACGAAACGAAATTGTGACAGGAATATTATTATTTTTTTGTTGTTGTCTAGACGCGTTTCTGCAATCATTAATCGAACTTCGATTTATATCCCTCGGTTTTCTTTAATCTTTCTTGTTGACATAAATCGAGAAATTATATTGTACCCTTCCTCCAATATCTTACAAATGTTTTTTGCTATAAATATTAAGGAATTATATTTTTATACCGTCAGTTTACAATATTTCAGAAATCATATGAAAACTAACATCTGCCTCATTATTATCGAATTCCCCCCCCCCCCTTCACACAGAGGGGTGGGGGAGGGGGGCTGCATGAGAGAGAATGAGATAGCTTGTGTGTATATGTGTGCATAAGTGTATGGATATATGTGTGTGTGTGTGACTATTTTCAGTAGCTGCTACAAAACTCTATAGTCCCAACATTAAAAGGACTTTGCCTCTCTGTATCTGTCAAACTATCATATCACCTGAGAAGCCAACATACTACTGATACTTCAAGACAAACAAATGATGAAGACGGGTTCCAAGAGCTCTAGCATAGTCAGTATACTCTGGACATACACAAAGGCAACAGATACATCCTGAGTAATCTCTCTTCAAACAATATTAAGGCTCAACCCACTCTTCAAATCCTGCAAAATGATTGATTAAAACAAGCTCAAGGCATTCGCATGCTTACAGGCAGGCATGATAAACATCATTTTATGATTCAGATTCAATAAATATTTATCATATCATGACAGACCTAAAATCAGCAGAGAGTATATCGCTACAAAAATACCAATCAGAAACAATGGTGCGTTGGCAGGATATTGTAAGGGGATATTAAACCACCTGACATAGCAACAATCTTAGTACAACTGTTACAACTAACTACAATATTATGAGGGGGTGGGGGGATTAAACCACCTGACATAGCAACAATCTTAGTACAACTGTTACAACTAACTACAATATTATGAGAGGGGGGGGGTAGATTAAACCACCTGACATAGCAACATTCTCAGTATGACTGTTACAACTAACTACAATATTCTGAGGAGGGATTAAACTACCTGACATAACACCATTCTCAGTATGACTGTTACAACAGACTACAATATTCTAAGGAGGGATTAAACCACCTGACATAGCAACAATCTCAGTATGACTGTTACAACAGACTACAATATTCTGAGTCATATATTCCGGTAGCAACATCTCCAATGTCTGAAAAATGAACGGGTAAATTTAAAACCACATCTTTGAGGAAACTAAAAAAAAAAAAAATCTTTCTAATAACCATCTCGGTTTTAGAATCCTCGAAGCTCCTCAGTCCTAAAATTATCTTTGGCCAACTACATTGCGATCAATGCTTGATTATAGAAGAGAAGGAGCGTTTCAAAGACTCACTTAAAACCACATTGAAAATAAACAACAGTCAAAGAGTAACTTAAGACCACATTTAAAATAAACACCACTCAACATCACCTTTCAAAAGTGGCAAACCTCGCTGCCTCTCGTTTGCTTTGATAGTCTCACTGCAAAAGGAACATTGAAGATATAGAAGAAAAACGAGCTCGGCATCACCAGGAGAAAAGAAAAGAGAGACAATGGATCTAAGCTATTAATATATCTACACTCACCAATCAAACATTTCCGTACCCTGTTTGCAACCATCCACAAATGGAGAAGATGGTGATCGTCGAATACAGAACCATAAGCTAGTAAGTATATTTTATATGTGTAGGTACCTTTAATTATTTAAACTTGTCAACATAATAATATCAACGATCTTCTTTCCTTTATACAGGAGGTAAATACCGTCTTTAATTGCACATTATTAACAATTTAGATAGCGTCTGTTTCCAAGCTTCTATTTATATATTCATTTTGGCCACTATTACAGTTTGTTTCGAAATTCTATAATACAATTGTTTTTTTCTTTTTTTCTGTACCTTCTCTTTGGGAATACGTTATCTGGAGGACATCATATTGAATTGATATAACCATTTCATAATATAAAAATATGCATATACATACTTTTGACATATAATGAAATATGTCTAGAAATACAATTGAATACCTATCTATCTGTCTGCCTCTTCTCTCTCTCTCTCTCTCTCTCTCTCTCTCTCTCTCTATATATATATATATATATATATATATATATATATATATATATATATATATATATACACACACACTTTGAACAGATAATGAAATACGTGTAGAAAAACAAAAATTATGTAAAGAGACATTCCTTATGTTACGTTACGTATGTGTAAATCTATGTAAATCTACACTGAGACATCCTGTCACTGTTTTATATAACACCGGAACCATGATAGCTAAGACGGCATACAATACAACGACAGTCTCTGTATTTAGATAGTTATTCTGCAGAAAGAGTCTTTCTTTTTATGACAAACACAGATTTGACTACGGTTCTTATGTAGTGAAATGTTACTCTTCCAGACGGTTTCTTTGGCAAGTTGGATTCTTTGTGTAATTAGATTTTTTACAATCTTGTCTCCTGTGATATACGACCATACAGAAATGCACACACACACACACACACCCACACACACACGCACACACACACACACACAGACGGACACAAACGGACACACACACAGACACAGACGGACACACACACACACACACACACACACAAATACGTGGGTGTTGTACATCCGTCGGTTCCGACGATTAGTGTTCTAGTTGTTTGATAAATGAAACAGTCTGTTCATGAAATTAACGTGTAAGTAGCTGAGCATAGCAAAGACACGTGTACCTTAACGAAATTCAGTGTGACACGGCTGAGTGGACAGGAGTAACGTGAAATAAAGTATTTTGCTCAAGGACACAGCTTGTCGTCTGGAATCGAACACACTTGTTTAACATCGTGAGAATCAAACAGCCAGAGTCACCACTTCACATACAAGAGAAGTTATTGTAGTAAGGGGTTAACCGAACAGGGAGGTATGGACCACATAATGATCTGTCGCTTGTGAAGTAGATAAAAAAAAAAGCGCTCAACGATCTGATAGTCCTCAGCAAAAAATATTTTTTATTGATGTATATATATATATATATATATACCCTTTTACTCTTTACTCTTTTACCTGTTCCAGCCATCCTAGAGAGAGAGAGAGAGAGAGAGAGATAGAGAGAGATAAATGACGACAGAAGGGAAAAGATAAAGAGAGGAGGAAGAAATAGAAGCAGAGAAAAGATAAGGGGAGGAGACAAAGAGAGAAGACAGAAAGAGAATGAGAAAAGAGAAAGAATACAAGAGAGATAGAGAGGAGGGAGACATACAACTGTAAATATCGAGTGGATATTATTCCTGTGAAGACATTACATTATCAGTAACCTCCCATAAAGGGCGGTGGATTGGCAGTATCGGTAGAGGGTCTGACGCCATGCTTTGTAGCAAAGAGTTATGGCCCTTTATGGTCTAAGTTCAAATCCCACCGAGGTTAACTTTGCCTTTCATCCTTACGGTGGTGGATAAAATAAAGCACCAGTAATACACTGGGATAAATGCTGGCCTTGTGCCAAAAGTAGAAAAATTATCAGTAACCCCCCTCCTAGATGCCATCATATTACAGTCATATTTGCTATGTTGTCCTTCTCAACATACTATAACTAATGCGTGAATCTAGGAATAGGAGGTGTTATTTCCAGGAATGCAACGTTGGCGACTCCCAACATCCAGACTTCTCATACGATACAGTGTTGAAGACAATTACAGATAGATAAATACACATATACATACATGTAGGATATACATACATATATAATATACATAGACATGTATGATATACACATACATGTATAACATACATACATATATAATATACACATACACATACATGTATAATATATACATACATGTATATATATATACATACATGTATATATTATACAGATATATATAGTATACACACACATGTATGATATACACATACATGTATAATATATACATACATGTATAATAAACACATATATGTATAATATATACATACATGTATAATATACACATACACATTCACAGGCATGACATCCACGCAGGCATGCAGGTACGTCTGTGTATATTATATAATTACATAGTTTGATAAGCAGTATTCGCAATCGAAATTGGCAAGAAAATGGCAGCCGTGGTGAGACGCTAAATGGATGTCATAGAAAGGGAATAAGAAACAGCTTATCTCAGTGTAATCATCCTATTAATTACTCGTTATTTGCTAGCAGTAGTTTGTCGAATAGTAATGATTACAACAACTGCTCCAGACATTATTATGACCTACCATCCAGGCTTTGCATAGCATCTAAGCGACCAGCTATGTTATCATACTTGTGTCGGTTGCTTTTATACAAATATTTACCCATGTTTATCAACGTTTCAGATCTTCAGGAAGTCTGTACTACTTGTTGTCTTCCTTCTGTTCCGGTGCATCTCACCACCACCACCACCACAGCCACCACCACCACACCACCACCACCACACCACCATCGCCATCATATTTTCTCAATTACCAAAGGGTTTCTTTTTTTATTTTCTTATTTATTTTTTTTATTTTCCTATCTCTATCTCTAACCTTTTTACTTATGCTTAATATTTCCCAGTTTTTATATCTTTGTTTATTCTCTCTCCTCCTCTCCCCTCTCTCTCTGTATATATATATATAAATATTCATATATGTGAGCATGTAATATATATAACATTTATGTATATAAATGTTATACATCTCTCTCTCTCTCTCTCTCTCTCTCTCTCTCTCTATCTCTCTCTCTCTGTCTCAATATATATATATATATATATATATACGGACTTTTTCCCTCCTCATCTCTCTTCCTTCACAATATTTCCCCCCATAGAAGGCAGCAGTGTTACATATTACACCCTCTCGACTATCGAACGACTACAAATATACACAACTTTCTTCCACCTCCTCCTCTGTCCGTGTAGTTGTACTTATCTCAGGCTGCGATTGTTTTGTCATTTATTGTAACTATATTTGGTCTATGTTGTTTTCCGTCGGTATTTCACAATGATGGTATACTTTCCTACGTTCCGGCATTGTCGGTTTCGCCAGAAATCAGAGAATTGTTTCCGGTAAACGCCAAGGATTGGAAGACGTCTACATACCGGGACTTGACCGACTGGTGTGGATAATTTATTATGATTTTGCTACTTTTGGACAACAGTATCAACAAAACCAACGAAAACAGAACTAATGATGACACAAATTTAAAAAGCGATCCATCTGTTCCTCTTGCTACAAATAACTGGACAATACATCGACTAAATAGGAAAATGCAGCCCAGAGTTGATAATTATTACTTCTAAAATGACGGGGTGGTCACAACTGGAATACCTTTGATTATAGATAGGGGTCAGAACTGAATTAGGGCTATACAACAACATCCCTAATTGTCCAATCTACTTGCATCAATGAATCAAATTCCCGTAACTGGTGCAGCCACTCGTTAGGGTGCCACACTAGACGTTTGACTGTGTCCATCATGATATTTTAACGGGCCTTAGAAATTCTTGGCGATTCCCATCTTCTTTCCAGGCTTCCAGTCATTCACTGAGTTTAGCCTGTCAGCAGAGGTAGTTATTCGGGTGTGGCTGAAAATGTCCCTGAGTTAAAAGTGAGAGTCAAATGAGAACCACTGTACTCCCCCCACCCACCGTCCTTCTCTAAGAATGCTGCTGCCAAACATCAAGGTATTCTTTCTACCTGAACATTCCAGTTTTTAGATAATTCAAGTTTTGTTTCATCAAATCCTGGACAACGACACGTCCGATGCGTGTGTGTATGCGGGTGTCTATGATTGTATGTAATAAGCTAATTCTTGAGGAAAAAGCATTATTGACGAAGTATGTGTACGCGTGGCTGAGTGGTTAGAGAATTTGATTCACAATCGTGAGGTTGTGAGTTCGATTCCCGAACCGGGCGATGCGTTATGTCCTTGAGAAAGACACTTTATGTTCACGTTGCTCCTTCTACCTGGAGTTGCGACCGATATATAGTATTAACAATTGGAAAGACCAATGGAAACATTATTTCCTCGGTCCGATTTGACGAAAGTCGATCGACTGTCGATGTGTACGTGTGTATATTTCTTTCTTTTTCTCTCTCTCTTTCTATTTATATATATATATATATATATATATATATATATACATACATACTTAGTAATAAACTAATTTTTGAAGTAAATCCATTATTGACGAACTCTGTCTCAAATCTGACTGGTTTGATCAATGTATGTAGTCACAGTTCATTATGAAAACAGTCTGTAATATACACTAACAGGTTTATAAATCACTATTGATCAATATTGATTGGCTCTCAGAGACAAATAAGTTCTCTCGTTTATCGATCAGTCTAGAAGAATTTGAAATATTGTTCTAGACAATGTCATTATCAAGTACATTAGAACTATTTCAGGTGGAAATGGTAAGAGGTTCCCGATTAGCATAATTTGTGATGGATCATTAGAGAAAATACGATTTAGTGTTGGATCAGTAGACAAAGAGATCGCATTAGTTTAAGCAGTAGATTAAACTGTATGAAAGAAATATTGATTTCTATCAAACTATCTACACTAGAAGCCGCTTAATGTGTTCACTTTGAAACAAAGTCCTTCTGATGATATATCCGACTGCTAATTCTTTTCAAATAGATAGTTTGGGACCTTAAGCTTAAGCTTGATAGCATTAGCTGTTTGATAACATTATCCGAGTTTATAATAGTGACTTATACACACACACACACACACACACACACACACACACACACACACACACACATATATATATATATATATATATATATATATATATATATATATATATATATATATATATTAGTCACACCTCCAAGTCTGTCTTTCTCTCTTCTCCCTTCGCACCTTCTCTACACCTCACTGTCATTCTTCTTTGTATACACGTTAGACTACAGTCCATATTATTCTTTCTGTTTCTCTACTTCTCTCCTTTCTATATACTTCTCTCCCTTTCTAAAGCCCTCACGCACCGTTCTCTCTCCTCTTTTTCAGTTCATGCGCTTAGGTTATTTTTGTGTGTTTTATTTGTGTAATTTACCGAAAGTCATTCATTACTTGTCCTGCATTTGTCTCTACCTGTTTTGTTGCGTATCAGTGTGTACTGAAATGAAGAGTATCAGCCTTAATATACTAAAACTGTGATGATTTCCAGAGGTTGACTGAGGAGATGGGACTGTTCGTTTTCCCGATGCCCCCCTCCCGCTCCCGTTTTGACATTAAGATCGTAAGTCCACATCCTTACTACTAGGTCACGAGTCTCCACAGGGAGCGAAGACGTTGATAGCTATACTTCAACAGTTATACGACGCTGTACTTCAATAGTTGTACGACGCTATACTTCAACAGTTATACGACGCTGTACTTCAATATTTGTACGACGCTATACTTCAACAGTTATACGACGCTGTACTTCAATAGTTGTACGACGCTATACTTCAACAGTTATACGACGCTGTACTTCAATATTTGTACGACGCTATACTTCAACAGTTATACGACGCTGTGCTTCAACGGTTGTACGACGCTTGGCTTCAACAGTTATACGACGCTGTGCTTCAAAAGTTCATATAGCTCCCTGTCATCTGTATCGTCTTTACATCTCAACAACTACACTAAGTATAATAAAATGATAATAACCATACATAACGTTATTATATCTATATATTAAACCTATATATGCTAAACACCACGGAAAAGTGTGAGAGAAAGAAAGAGACAAGGAAAGTGACCGCTAAGAGAACATAAGCATCACCCCTTCTCTCTTTCTTTCTCTTTTTCTTTTTCTTTCTCTTCTTTCTTTTATTATCTCTCTCTCTCTCTCTCTCTCTCTCTCTCTCTCTCTCTCTCTCTCTCTCCCTCTCTGCCTTAACACGTGAATTCAAGTGCATTAGGTGCACATATGTATTTATAGACAGTTAAGAGGTTGCAATGGGGGGAAGGGGAGGGCTGGGTGTTGCGTAGTTGTATCAATTTGGGCACCCTTCCACCCCACCCACTGACATCCCGCGCCCCACTCAACCCCCAAAATGTACCGACTGGCTTAGAAGTAGAAATATACTAATACAAGGCAGCCCCCACCAAAATATAAAAAAAGGAAAACCATTTCTCCTCACCACGTATCTCCTTTAACGGAAATTGGCATAAATTTTGGGCCGTTTAGGTGCAAGACAAAATCTTTATACGTTTGAGACCCAGAGAATAAGAGAAAAAAAAAATGAAGTGAAATCTAGAAACAGCTTGAACTCAATATCAGTTGCTTATTTTTCTAATTTATGTTTGTGTAAATAAAAAGTCAGAGAGAGGGCGAGAGGAAAACAGAGATGGGAAGACAGAGAGGGGGAAGACAGAGAGAGAGGGAGAATGAAGAGCTGCTTTTTAGTTTCCCTAAAGCTGTAGAATTTACGGAAACTCGGAAATGCTAATAATATTTCTATAAATCTGAGTTATTGATTTCTTCTCAGATAAGCAGAAAACATCGTTTAGTTTCTCCCCCTCCCACAAACGCACTTTTTTTTGTTTGTTCTGAAAAGACAAATGATTAAATCAACCCCAGTATTTTACTGGTACTTTATTTTATCGACCCTGGAAGAATGAAAGGTAACGTTGAATTTAGCGGGATTTGTATTTAGAAGGTAGAAGATCGTAGCGAAATACTGCAGTGTATTTCATCCGACGCTCTACTGATTCTGCCAATCCACTGACCTTATGAAGGTTTATAATATCAGGTTAGAACAACAACAACAACAACAACAACAACAACAAAACAACAACAATAGCAACAATAACAGCAACCTGTTGTCCTACACTCTACTGATTCTGCCAACCCACCTCTATTTAAGACCGAATAACAATACCGAAGCTATTGTAAGAGACAATAACAACGAGAGGTAACTGAAAGAGGTTCCATGATGAAACCATTTTCTCTTCAGTTTTGTTGCTAATAGCCAAAAACCAGGGCATGAATATCACAGAATCACATTGACATATAGTCTCTATCCATGTCAAGAACCACAAAAGTCTCTATCCATGTCAAAAACCAATGTTTCATTTTGGTCTTATAGTCAGGTGAGTTACAAAACCTCACGGCGCACTGCAAAAGAAAAGGAAATATTTAGTCAAACTTTTTGTGTAATGTTTAAAAACTTTAGCCAATATATTATTTCTTGGTATTTATTTTTATTTTACAAAACTGTTTGTACAAAAACAAAAATTAAATTAAGGGGGAAAAAAAGAAAGTAAAAGGAAATGAAGAGAAAAGAAAAAGAATCAAAAACGAAAGAAAGGAGGAACATAAATAATTAAAATATAACAGGTTTTTGTAGTTGTATGCTGGGTAAGTCTATTGGAATGGATCTCCGTCAGTGTAGATGATGAATGTTCCAGTTGTTCAGCCTGATCTTGAAATAAACGTGTAAGTGACTGAACATTCCAGTGACACGTGTAACCCAAACATAATTCCCATGAAGATTCAGCATGACACTGTTTGTGACAAGGCTGGCCGTTTGAATTACGGGTACAGTCCATCCGACGGGCTTCCAAACAGTTTCCGTCAAATAACTTTCACACACAAGGCATTAGTTGACTCGAGACTTGGTAAATGGCACTTGTCCAAGATGCTTGCGGTAGGATCAAACTTGGGACCTAATGATTGCGAAACGAACCTATTAACCGGTTTGGCCATGTTGTGTCCACAACGACGCCATATGAAGAAGAGGGAAAAGCAGTGTCATAGCAGAGAGTGAGGTCAACTGTTTTAAAATTAGTCACAGAACAACTCTAACTTCACTGACTCGTTCACTTCTTCCTTCCGTCATTACATTAGGACTGCAATATGAAAAATGTACCTCATTTCGCATTTTACCATTACGTCCCTTCCCAATATATATATATATATATATATATATATATATATATATATATATATATATATATGTGTGTATGTATGTATCCTTCTCTCTACTTCATCACTCTGACACTGGGTGTGTCATCTCTATTTTCTCTCCTTTTTTTCTCTTCATCTCCTTTTTTTTTTATTCTAACCCCATCTCTCTAATTCATGTCTCTATCTATAACGCTTTCTCTCTCCCTTTTCCATGTATATAAGTATCTCTCTCTCTCTCTCTCTCTCTCCCCCCTTTCTCTCATGCCCCACCTTTTCCACTAGTTTCCACATCCACTTCAGTGTGCTGCACACCTCTCCCTGTAAACCATCTCAGCCAGAAACATCCGACCAACTCTCAAATACGTGGTGTGCAGCGCGCGCGCGCGCGCGCGCGTGTGTGTGTGTGTGTGTGTGTGTGTGTGTGTGTGTGTGTGTATGTGAGAGAGAGAGAGAGGTGGAGGCTATATATATATATATGCAGTATATATACATATATACACAGAGTGATGCACCACTAACATCAATTCCATTATTCGACCGGAAACACTCTGAAACACTAAGGAAAAAAACTATTGACACTTCCGGGGGAGATCACCATCTACTTTCTCACCAAGTACTTCTACTGAATGGCACACTAGTTTTTGTACACTTTCACTTTACGCATATATATATATATATATATATATATATATATATATATATATATATATATTGTGTGTGTATGTGTGTGTGTGTTGCGAGATTCTGGCTGAGGTTATTCCACAGTAGCTTCAAATAAACTTTAAAATATACACATCTACTTCCTTTGTGATATTTCCATGTTGCATTTATACTCCCGACATATTACGTACATACTTCCTTCAAACAATCTCCGCCACCGCCATCAATAACAATGATATATTCAATATACCCCTTACAGATACCAATGTCACCCCTTATACATATCAATGTCACCCATGCTGTACAGTTTCTTTCAACTGATTGCTTTCTTGGAATATCACACCAGTGTTCTGATTCCCAACAGGAATTTGAGTGATTTTTGCGATGATGTGATGAGATTTTGTTTTGTGTGTGTGTGCGTATGTATATATATATATATAAGAAAATAATCCCAGTCACTGAAGAGGTCACAGAATGTGTGACGAAAGAACTTTGACAATATATGAACAATCGTCTGGTTGTGGAACCAACCAACCAACCAACCGGAAATTTATAAATTCCTAAATTTATAATAAATTGAAGTGAAAGCAACTGGTGCGTGTGTTTCTGATTGGCAACATGACCCTCCCAAAGCATAACAATATATATATATATATATATATATATATATATATATATATATAACGAAGGAATTGTGGTAAGGAACCAGATGGACCATAACGCACCAGAGTACTCAATACTTAGGGTAGTAGAGTAGGTAATAGGAAAAGGTATGACCCCGACGGCAGAGCTCAAGCCGTTTCGACGTCCAGAAATAGCCGTCGAAACGGCTTGAGCTCTGTCGTCGGGGTCATACCTTTTCCTACACACATATATATATATATAGAACAAACACTATATTTTTTTGTGGCATTGCCAATCTGAAGAGCAGATCGATAATGGAGTCGGGTCCATAACTCGTATGGATGACCGTGAACCAATACTCTGCGAAACGCGCGTAGCAGGTCGATACACAATAAAAATCTAAGTATCATACATGTAAACGAAACTTCATTGTTCTTATTAATATATATAAAAGTGTGGTATCAACCGAGGTGTACGTTAAAATTATACCTGTATATATACCGAGTGAATAACCGAGACTGCATCAGTGAGTATTTACACACCTTCCGATGGGGGCCCAATTAGTTCCGAAAATTGATTAAAGAGGTTTATCATTTTTTTTTCAATTTACAGAGAAAACCGTATTTTCAATCCAAAAGCAAGCCATCCCATTGATTAGGGAATATTCGATCATCACATTTCGATACTTCTTTCTATAACTAGTATAACGACATCTGCTTATTTTAAAATATATACCATATATACTCTACCCAGCCAGGTCACTCATCTTACACATCTTCTTCCTTCCCTGATTCTACACCATATATTTCATATATCCCTTCTTTCCCTGAACAGCAACACTCGAGAATGTTTTCCATGTCCACCCTTTTCCCCCACAGAAGCCAATCTACAGATGTTCAGTCTGGACATTATAACCACATCAACTTCATATCTCTCGTGGGCATTGCAAAGTTCACAGGCAATGTACCTGTGTTTCACCATATCATACACACTGCTAAGTAATTAACTATATAATTATATCCATGCTGTACTTCACGTCTACTGATGTTCATCATACACACATCTGAGAAACTAGAATATGGATTTAATTATAAACTAATTAAACAGTGTCACGGTATATGTATGAATCAAGATGGCGGCGAGTTGGTAGAGTTGTTGAAACGTTGGCTAGAAAACGATCGCTTTGCGGTATTCGTTCTGGTTCTCTGCGTTCTGATTTCAAATCCCGTCGACGATCTTTTCGAGACCGAGTTGATAAAGTACCAGTCCTGAACTTTATATTTCTATCTCGGTGCTCTATCTTTCTTTTTTTTTCTCTCACCTTCTCTCATTTTTCTCCAGCTCTCGCCTCCCTCCTCCAACTCTCGCCACCCTCCTCCAGTTCTCGCCACCCTCCTCCAGCTCTCACCACCCTCCTCCAGCTCTCGCCTCCCTCCTCCAACTCTCGCCACCCTCCTCCAGTTCTCGCCACCCTCCTCCAGCTCTCACCACCCTCCTCCAGCTCTCGCCTCCCTCCTCCAGCTCTCACCACCCTCCTCCAGCTCTCACCACCCTCCTCCAGCTCTCGCCACTCTCCTCCAGCTCTCGCCACCCTCCTCCAGTTCTCGCCTCCCTCTTCCAGCTCTCGCCTCCCTCCTCCAGCTCTCGCCACCCTCCTCCAGCTCTCGCCACCCTCCTCCAGCTCTCGCCTCCCTCCTCCAGCTCTCGCCACCCTCCTCCAGTTCTCGCCTCCTTCCTCCAGCTCTCGCCTCCTTCCTCCAGCTCTCACCACCCTCCTCCAGTTCTCGCCACCCTCCTCCAGCTCTCGCCACCCTCCTCCAGCTCTCGCCTCCCTCCTCTAGCTCTCGCCTCCTTCCTCCAGCTCTCGCCACCCTCCTCCATCTCTCGCTTCCCTCCTCCAGCTCTCGCCTCCTTCCTCCAGCTCTCGCCTCCCTCCTCCAGCTCTCACCACCCTCCTCCAGCTCTCGCCACCCTCCTCCAGCTCTCGCCACCCTCCTCCAGTTCTCGCCTCCTTCCTCCAGCTCTCGCCTCCTTCCTCCAGCTCTCACCACCCTCCTCCAGTTCTCGCCACCCTCCTCCAGCTCTCGCCTCCCTCCTCCAGCTCTCGCCACCCTCCTCCAGCTCTCGCCACCCTCCTCCAGCTCTCGCCACCCTCCTCCAGCTCTCGCCACCCTCCTCCAGTTCTCGCCTCCTTCCTCCAGCTCTCGCCTCCTTCCTCCAGCTCTCACCACCCTCCTCCAGTTTTCGCCACCCTCCTCCAGCTCTCGCCTCCTTCCTCCAGCTCTCGCCACCCTCCTCCAGCTCTCGCCTCCCTCCTCCAGCTCTCGCCTCCTTCCTCCAGCTCTCGCCTCCCTCCTCCAGCTCTCACCACCCTCCTCCAGCTCTCACCACCCTCCTCCAGCCCTCGCCTCCCTCCTCCAGCTCTCGCCTCCCTCCTCCAGCTCTCACCACCCTCCTCCAGCTCTCGCCTCCCTCCTCCAGCTCTCGCCACCCTCCTCCAGCTCTCGCCACCCGCCTCCAGCTCTCGCCACCCTCCTCCAGCTCTCACCACCCTCCTCCAGCTCTCGCCTCCCTCCTCCAGCTCTCGCCACCCTCCTCCAGCTCTCGCCTCCCTCCTCCAGCTCTCGCCACCCTCCTCCAGCTCTCGCCACCCTCCTCCAGCTCTCGCCACCCGCCTCCAGCTCTCGCCACCCGCCTCCAGCTCTCACCACCCTCCTCCAGCTCTCACCACCCTCCTCCAGCTCTCGCCTCCCTCCTCCAGCTCTCGCCACCCTCCTCCAGCTCTCGCCTCCCTCCTCCAGCTTTCGCCACCCTCCTCCATCTCTCGCCTCCTTCCTCCAGCTCTCACCACCCTCCTCCAGTTCTCGCCACCCTCCTCCAGCTCTCGCCACCCTCCTCCAGCTCTCGCCTCCCTCCTCTAGCTCTCGCCTCCTTCCTCCAGCTCTCGCCACCCTCCTCCATCTCTCGCTTCCCTCCTCCAGCTCTCGCCTCCTTCCTCCAGCTCTCGCCTCCCTCCTCCAGCTCTCACCACCCTCCTCCAGCTCTCGCCACCCTCCTCCAGCTCTCGCCACCCTCCTCCAGTTCTCGCCTCCTTCCTCCAGCTCTCGCCTCCTTCCTCCAGCTCTCACCACCCTCCTCCAGTTCTCGCCACCCTCCTCCAGCTCTCGCCTCCCTCCTCCAGCTCTCGCCACCCTCCTCCAGCTCTCGCCACCCTCCTCCAGCTCTCGCCACCCTCCTCCAGCTCTCGCCACCCTCCTCCAGTTCTCGCCTCCTTCCTCCAGCTCTCGCCTCCTTCCTCCAGCTCTCACCACCCTCCTCCAGTTTTCGCCACCCTCCTCCAGCTCTCGCCTCCTTCCTCCAGCTCTCGCCACCCTCCTCCAGTTCTCGCCTCCCTCTTCCAGCTCTCGCCTCCCTCCTCCAGCTCTCGCCACCCTCCTCCAGCTCTCGCCACCCTCCTCCAGCTCTCGCCTCCCTCCTCCAGCTCTCGCCACCCTCCTCCAGTTCTCGCCTCCTTCCTCCAGCTCTCGCCTCCTTCCTCCAGCTCTCACCACCCTCCTCCAGTTCTCGCCACCCTCCTCCAGCTCTCGCCACCCTCCTCCAGCTCTCGCCTCCCTCCTCTAGCTCTCGCCTCCTTCCTCCAGCTCTCGCCACCCTCCTCCATCTCTCGCTTCCCTCCTCCAGCTCTCGCCTCCTTCCTCCAGCTCTCGCCTCCCTCCTCCAGCTCTCACCACCCTCCTCCAGCTCTCGCCACCCTCCTCCAGCTCTCGCCACCCTCCTCCAGTTCTCGCCTCCTTCCTCCAGCTCTCGCCTCCTTCCTCCAGCTCTCACCACCCTCCTCCAGTTCTCGCCACCCTCCTCCAGCTCTCGCCTCCCTCCTCCAGCTCTCGCCACCCTCCTCCAGCTCTCGCCACCCTCCTCCAGCTCTCGCCACCCTCCTCCAGCTCTCGCCACCCTCCTCCAGTTCTCGCCTCCTTCCTCCAGCTCTCGCCTCCTTCCTCCAGCTCTCACCACCCTCCTCCAGTTTTCGCCACCCTCCTCCAGCTCTCGCCTCCTTCCTCCAGCTCTCGCCACCCTCCTCCAGCTCTCGCCTCCCTCCTCCAGCTCTCGCCTCCTTCCTCCAGCTCTCGCCTCCCTCCTCCAGCTCTCACCACCCTCCTCCAGCTCTCACCACCCTCCTCCAGCTCTCGCCTCCCTCCTCCAGCTCTCGCCTCCCTCCTCCAGCTCTCACCACCCTCCTCCAGCTCTCGCCTCCCTCCTCCAGCTCTCGCCACCCTCCTCCAGCTCTCGCCACCCGCCTCCAGCTCTCGCCACCCTCCTCCAGCTCTCACCACCCTCCTCCAGCTCTCGCCTCCCTCCTCCAGCTCTCGCCACCCTCCTCCAGCTCTCGCCTCCCTCCTCCAGCTCTCGCCACCCTCCTCCAGCTCTCGCCACCCTCCTCCAGCTCTCGCCACCCGCCTCCAGCTCTCGCCACCCGCCTCCAGCTCTCACCACCCTCCTCCAGCTCTCACCACCCTCCTCCAGCTCTCGCCTCCCTCCTCCAGCTCTCGCCACCCTCCTCCAGCTCTCGCCTCCCTCCTCCAGCTTTCGCCACCCTCCTCCATCTCTCGCTTCCCTCCTCCAGCTCTCGCCTCCTTCCTCCAGCTCTCGCCACCCTCCTCCAGCTCTCACCACCCTCCTCCAGCTCTCGCCTCCCTCCTCCAGCTCTCGCCACCCTCCTCCAGCTCTCGGTTCCCTCCTCCAGCTCTCGCCTCCTTCCTCCAGCTCTCGCCACCCTCCTCCAGCTCTCACCACCCTCCTCCAGCTCTCGCCACCCTCCTCCAGTTCTCGCCTCCCTCCTCCAGTTCTCACCACCCTCCTCCAGCTCTCGCCACCCTCCTCCAGCTCTCGCTTCCCTCCTCCAGCTCTCGCCACCCTCCTCCAGCTCTCACCACCCTCCTCTAGCTCTCACCACCCTCCTCCAGCTCTCGCCTCCCTCCTCCAGCTCCCGCCACCCTCCTCCAGCTCTCGCCACCCGCCTCCAGCTCTCGCCACCCTCCTCCAGCTCTCGCCTCCCTCCTCCAGCTCTCGCCACCCTCCTCCAGCTCTCGCCACCCTCCTCCAGCTCTCGCTTCCCTCCTCCAGCTCTCGCCTCCTTCCTCCAGCTCTCGCCACCCTCCTCCAGCTCTCACCACCCTCCTCCAGCTCTCGCCACCCTCCTCCAGTTCTCGCCTCCCTCCTCCAGCTCTCGCCTCCTTCCTCCAGCTCTCGTCACCCTCCTCCAGCTCTCACCACCCTCCTCCAGCTCTCGCCTCCCTCCTCCAGCTCTCGCCACCCTCCTCCAGCTCTCGCTTCCCTCCTCCAGCTTTCGCCACCCTCCTCCATCTCTCGCCACCCTCCTCCAGCTCTCGCCACCCTCCTCCAGTTCTCGCCTCCCTCCTCCAGCTCTCGCCTCCTTCCTCCAGCTTTCGCCACCCTCCTCCAGCTCTCGCCACTCTCCTCCAGCTCTCGCCACCCTCCTCCAGTTCTCGCCACCCTCCTCCAGCTCTCGCCACTCTCCTCCAGCTCTCGCCACCCTCCTCCAGCTCTCGCCTCCTTCCTCCAGCTCTCACCACCCTCCTCCAGCTCTCACCACCCTCCTCCAGCTCTCACCACTCTCCTCCAGCTCTCGCCACTCTCCTCCAGCTCTCGCCACCCTCCTCCAGCTCTCGCCTCCTTCCTCCAGCTCTCACCACCCTCCTCCAGCTCTCGCCACCCTCCTCCAGCTCTCACCACCCTCCTCCAGCTCTCACCACCCTCCTCCAGCTCTCGCCTCCCTCCTCCAGCTCTCGCCTCCTTCCTCCAGCTCTCACCACCCTCCTCCAGCTCTCGCCTCCTTCCTCCAGCTCTCGCCACCTCTTTCTCCCTCTCTCTCTAAGAAGAAGAAAACATCGGTTATGTTCAGACGTAGAAAGAAGGTGGGCCCTACCAAGTTTAAAATACCTCAAGAAATGCAGTATGCCACATACTAGGGTCGATGTAATTAACTTCCCCCCTCCACACAAACTATTGACCATGTGCCTAAATTACAAACCATTATTATTACTGTGAAGAATCGGTAGAGCGTCGGGAAAATGACTTGTAGTATTTAATTACGGCTCTTTCCTCTAAGTTAAAATCCCGCCAAAGTCAACTTTGCCTTTCATCTTTGCAGTGTCGATAAAATAAAGTACCAGTCATTTACTGGGGTCGATAAATTTAAGTAGCATCTAAGCCCTTTGGTTGATATAGTCCAGTGTTCCCCTCCCATAAAATTGCTGACGTTCTTTATAAATTAGAAACCAACATTATGACAGTGACGGAGGGCCAGTAGCAGCACATTTGAAACATAGAAATAAAATATCTTTCAAAATCTCGTTGAGCTCAATTTAGATTTTCCTCCTAATCAGGGACTATTAAATATGTAATAGAATTATTTTGGTAATTGACTATTTATAAGTGGGTAGTCGTTGGTGTCAATGTAAGCGATGATGTATTGTGTGGCTCATGGCAACTGGAGTTGACACAAGTTTTCAATCTCTAGTTGAAGCTATTTTCTTTTACGTGCACTGAAAATGCTCCTGTGAAACGTATAAATGTCACAATGTCACATCTCTCGCCCCTCTCACCCAAATCCTTCTAAAATATAGCCATAGTTAATGGAGGAAACTAGAATCAGATAGTATGATATGGGGACTACGATTGTTCTTCGTTTTTTTTTTTCTGATATTAATACGCTTCAGTGACACCACTAACGTCATATCTCATATCTCATATATCATTACACAATCTCACATCTCAGACCTTAGGCTTATGAAGACCATTCACGTTTATTATTCGCAATGGGTTCCGCAAAATTGAAATAATTATTCAGCTTCTGCTGTTACTGATTACAACAATTTACATTTCGAAAACAAAAACAAGGAGGGGGTGGGGGATGGGGGGGGGGGGGGGCTCTATGGGTAAGTTATTATAGAACTAATGACTGACGGGTCTGGGGTTCATTTCCAGCTACTGGAGTTTATTTGTATATATGTTAATTTCTTTAGATGCCCTGTAGGCGCGTGACTTAGTGGTTAGGGAATTGGTTTCGCAATCGTGGGGTTTCGATGCGTTATGTCCTGGAGCAAGACACTTTATTTTACGTTGCTCTTTCTGCCAAGAGATGCGACCGGTAGATAGCATTAGCAATTGGAAAGACCAATGGAAACATTGTTTCCTCGGACCGGTTTGGCGAGTTCCACCCCATTTGATAAGCGAATGGGGCTTGGGACCTTGTCGATCGATCAGAAAGAAGAAAAGAAGTGATTCCCTGTCTCTTGCCTTAGTGATCCAACGCCTCGTGTTCAGAAACATCTAGCAATGGGTTAATGTGTTCGTGGAAGTATAACAAAGTAGCCCGGGTCGATGAATGTTGAGTGTCTTGGTTACAGACACTCGACGACAAGATACAATCTACTTAACCTTTCCTTGTGTAGTTCGATTCGACTCGATTAATTCAGTTATAGATTCAAAAATATATCGATTCAACAGTGTGTGTATGTGATCTTAATTTAGCTTGCTTCAGTTTGTTTCACTGGGGAAGACGTTATCTGAAGTAAACCCGTGTTTTCACTAACAAGGATGTATATATTTCTTAACATCTATATTTAAGGATCTTGTGCTTTATGTAAACAAAAACTGGAAACATAATAAAAATTACATACATATGAAAGATACTTGGTTACTTATAAAATACTACATTCCATCTATAGTAAGTCTTATCCCTGTATGATGTGATCTATCTATAGTAAGTCTTATCCCTGTATGATGTGATCCATCTATAGTAAGTCTTATCCCTGTATGATGTGATCTATCTATAGTAAGTCTTATCCCTGTATGATGTGATCCATCTATAGTAAGTCTTATCCCTGTATGATGTGATCTATCTATAGTAAGTCTTATCCCTGTATGATGTAATCCATCTATAGTAAGTCTTATCCCTGTATGATGTGATCTATCTATAGTAAGTCTTATCCCTGTATGATGTGATCTATCTATAGCAAGTCTTATCCCTGTATGATGTAATCCATCTATAGTAAGTCTTATCTCTGTATGATGTGATCTATCTATAGTAAGTCTTATCCCTGTATGATGTGATCCATCTATAGTAAGTCTTATCCCGGTATGATGTGATCCATCTATAGTAAGTCTTATCCCTGTATGATGTGATCTATCTATAGTAAGTCTTATCCCTGTATGATGTGATCTATCTATAGCAAGTCTTATCCCTGTATGATGTAATCCATCTATAGTAAGTCTTATCTCTGTATGATGTGATCTATCTATAGTAAGTCTTATCCCTGTATGATGTGATCTATATATAGTAAGTCTTATCCCTGTATGATGTGATCTATCTATAGCAAGTCTTATCCCTGTATGAT
>OZ024746.1:15411345-15418845 GCA_964016885.1 Eledone cirrhosa | reverse complement strand
AAATTGAAAACAAAGACAGCAACAACATTGAGAGCAACAATGGAAAAACAAGAAAATAAATTATGAGGAGCAGATGTTGAGTTTAATCTGGGCTAATCTGGTGGGTTTAACGGCCGCAGCAGCAGCACCAATGGCAGCATCAACAACAACAGCAGCAACAACAACAGCAACATCGTCAACAGAATTATCAGCAACAATATTGACAACAACAATAGCAGAGGTCTTTATAATGAATATCAACAACAGATATAACAACAACAACAACAATAGCAACAAAGGCAAGTTCAATAATAACCCCCCCCCCATCTCATATAACACTCATTAACTGCAAAAGCAGGAATTACAATAACAATAAAAATTACAATAACAACAATAAAAACTATAATAACAACAATACAATAAAAACTGCAATAACAACAACAATAAAAACTACAATAACAACAATAAAAACTACAATAACAACAATAAAAACTACAATAACAACAATAAAAACTGCAATAACAACAATAACAACAATAAAAACTACAATAACAACAACAACAATAAAAACTACAATAACAACAATAAAAACTGCAATAACAACAATAACAACAATAAAAACTACAATAACAACAATAAAAACTACAATAACAACAATAAAAACTGCAATAACAACAATGAAACAATAAAAAACTGCTGACTAATCTCATCATTAAAAACAATAACAACAATTACAGTTAGAATGTAGAGTCGTCAGCACCACCACCACCACCATCACCACCACTATACCACCACCACCACCACCACCACTATACCATTACATCCAGCACCACCACCACAATACCACCACCACCACCACCACTATACCATCACATCCAGCACCAGCACCACAATACCACCAGCACCACAATACCACCACCACTATACCATCACATCCAGCACCAGCACCACAATACCACCACCACCACAATACCACCACCACTATACCATCACATCCAGCACCAGCACCACAGTACCACCACCACCATCACCACTATACCATCACATCCAGCACCAGCACCACAATACCACCACCACCACCATCACCACCACTATACCATCACATCCAGCACCACCACCACAATACCATCACATCCAGCACCACCACCACAATACCACCACCATCAGCACTATGCCACCACACCCCCTTACCACCATTATACTACCACTATACCACCAATATATCACCACCACCACCACCACTATACCATCCCATTCAACACCACCATACCACCATACCAGTATCACCACCACCATGCTACCATCACCACCACTATACCATGGCCGCCACCACCATCACATCCAGCTCCACCATCACTACCACTATACCCCTATCACCATCACCATACCTCCATCACCACCACCATACCCGCCATACCCCCCACCACTATACCACCACCACTATACCACCACCACCATACCACCCACTACCACCTGGTACTCTAACAACAAACACCCTGAAAGGATGATAGACAAAGTGGACCTCTCGGGATTTGAACTCACAATGCAGAGGGTCGTAGATACTGCAGTGTATTTTCTCCGACGCTCTATCGACTTTGCCAACGCCTCCCCGCCCCTGTCAAGGTTTATAATATCAGCCTGATAGCTGCAACAACAACAACAGTATAAATAGCAGTATAAAAACAGTACAACATTAGTGCAATAGTGCTAACGATAGCTGTTTCTATTTTAGGCACAAGGCCAGCAATTACCCAGTGCATTACTGGTACTTTATTTTATCGACCCCATAAGGATGAAAGGCAAAGTTAACCTCGTTAATAGAGCTAACAATAACATTAGTACAATAGTACTAACAATAACATTAGTAGAATAGTACTAACAACAACAGCAACACAACAGTACCAACAACGACATTAATATAATACTACTAACAACAACAGCAACACAACAGTACCAACAACGACATTACTATAATACTACTAACAACACCAGCAACACAACAGTACCAACAACGACATTACTATAATACTACCAACAACAACAGCAACACAACAGTACCAACAACGACATTACTATAATACTACCAACAACAACAGCAACACAACAGTACCAACAACGACAGTACTATAATACTACCAACAACAACAGCAACACAACAGTACCAACAACGACATTACTATAATACTACTAACAACACCAGCAACACAACAGTACCAACAACGACATTACTATAATACTACTAACAACACCAGCAACACAACAGTACCAACAACGACATTACTATAATACTACTAACAACACCAGCAACACAACAATACCAACAACGACATTAGTATAATACTACTAACAACAACAGCAACACAACAATACCAACAACGACATTACTATAATACTACTAACAACAACAGCAACACAACAGTACCAACAACGACATTACTATAATACTACCAACAACAACAGCAACACAACAGTACCAACAACGACATTACTATAATACTACCAACAACAACAGCAACACAACAGTACCAACAACGACATTACTATAATACTACTAACAACAACAGCAACACAACAGTACCAACAACGACATTAGTATAATACTACTAACAACACCAGCAACACAACAGTACCAACAACGACATTACTATAATACTACCAACAACAACAGCAACACAACAGTACCAACAACGACATTACTATAATACTACCAACAACAACAGCAACACAACAGTACCAACAACGACATTACTATAATACTACTAACAACAACAGCAACACAACAGTACCAACAACGACATTACTATAATATTACCAACAACAACAGCAACACAACAGTACCAACAACGACATTACTATAATACTACTAACAACAACAGCAACACAACAGTACCAACAACGACATTACTATAATACTACTAACAACAACAGCAACACAACAGTACCAACAACGACATTACTATAATACTACCAACAACAACAGCAACACAACAGTACCAACAACGACATTACTATAATACTACTAACAACAACAGCAACACAACAGTACCAACAACGACATTACTATAATACTACCAACAACAACAGCAACACAACAGTACGAACAACGACATTACTATAATACTACCAACAACAACAGCAACACAACAGTACCAACAACGACTTTACAATAATACTACCAACAACAACAGCAACACAACAGTACCAACAACGACATTACTATAATACTACTAACAACAACAGCAACACAACAGTACCAACAACGACATTACTATAATACTACTAACAACAACAGCAACACAACAGTACCAACAACGACATTACTATAATACTACCAACAACAACAGCAACACAACAGTACCAACAACGACATTACTATAATACTACCAACAACAACAGCAACACAACAGTACCAACAACGACATTACTATAATACTACCAACAACAACAGCAACACAACAGTACCAACAACGACATTAGTATAATACTACTAACAACAACAGCAACACAACAGTACCAACAACGAAATTAGTATAATACTACTAACAACAACAGCAACACAACAGTACCAACAACGACATTACTATAATACTACCAACAACAACAGCAACACAACAGTACCAACAACGACATTACTATAATACTACCAACAACAACAGCAACACAACAGTACCAACAATGACATTACTATAATACTACCAACAACAACAGCAACACAACAGTACCAACAACGACATTAGTATAATACTACTAACAACAACAGCAACACAACAGTACCAACAACGACATTACTATAATACTACCAACAACAACAGCAACACAACAGTACCAACAACGACATTACTATAATACTACCAACAACAACAGCAACACAACAGTACCAACAACGACATTACTATAATACTACCAACAACAACAGCAACACAACAGTACCAACAACGACATTAGTATAATACTACTAACAACAACAGCAACACAACAGTACCAACAACGACATTACTATAATACTACCAACAACAACAGCAACACAACAGTACCAACAACGACATTAGTATAATACTACCAACAACAACAGCAACACAACAGTACCAACAACGACATTAGTATAATACTACCAACAACAACAGCAACACAACAGTACCAACAACGACATTACTATAATACTACCAACAACAACAGCAACACAACAGTACCAACAACGACATTAGTATAATACTACCAACAACAACAGCAACACAACAGTACCAACAACGACATTACTATAATACTACCAACAACAGCAACACAACAGTACCAACAACGACATTAGTACAATACTACCAACAACATTAGTGATACTAATACCATCACCAACAATAAGAATTCTAGACACATCTCTACCAATATTTATACCACACACCTTGACAATAGCTACAATAAAACAACGAATGTGAACACCGCCGCCGCCACCACCACTGCTGCCGCTGCTGCTGCTACTACTACTACTACTACTACTACTGCTGCTACCACCACTACCACCAGCGTGTCACTAACTCTCCCCCGTCATCAACAACAACAACAACACATGACCATTATTTTAAGAATCCATATCACCACTACTACCACCAACGCCACTTTCCAAAGCACCACCAACTCCACACGCACTATTCTTCCTCTCTCCCTACCCCCTTCCCTATTGTCCCTGTCCAACACGCTACCACCAATGAACAAAGGTGTAAGAAATCAGCTGACCTAAATTTCCAGTAATAAACCCACTACCAATTTCGACCTAAATATCGCATCACCTGCAGCAGGGATTAACTCTTAATCCGTGTCTGTTTTAATCCAACTTCAATTACATTCCAATACTGAACACATCTTTCTACTGTACTTGGTTGCTGTTAGTGGTATTGCTTATGTATGCTATTATCATTCACTGTTATGGAGCAAGAGGGATTTTAGGTTCAATTCATAGATCAAGCTAAATCACTTCATCATCGGTCACGAATTTATCTCTCGTTTTACTGCTGCTTCTAGTAATTGACCACAAATTGATCTCTCGTTTTACTATTACTTCTAGTAATTGACCACAATTTGATATCTAGTTTAACTGCTACTTCTAGCAATTAACTATAATTTGATCTCTCGTTTTACTGCTACTTCTAGTGATTAACCACAATTTGATCTCTCGTTTTACTGCTACATGTAGTAATTAACCACAATTTGATCTCTCGTTTTACTGAGGCTTATAATAATCAATCGACCACAATTTACTGTTACTTATAGTAAGTGACTGACCCCAGTTTGATCTCCCATTTCTAATTTAGGTATAAGCTTTGCAATTTGGTTAGGGGAGGGAGTCGTAGGAAACGTGAACCTGAATTTTACACCTGACTCAGTGGTGAGTTAAGATTCCACAAAGACGTGAATATATATATATATATATATATATATATATATATATATATATATATATATATATATGTGAATATATATATATATATATATATATATATATGTGAATATATATATATATATATATATATATGTGAATATATATATATATATATATATATATATATGTGAATATATATATATATATATATATATGTGAATATATATATATATATATATATATGTGAATATATATATATATATATATATATATATATATATATATATATATATAGCAAACATCACGGGCGCTCTATCTCAAAATTATTTTTGAAAAGCATTAGAAATGCGCAACCTGTAAAAACTTAAAACTAAAACTGAATACTAACCAATACTTATTACTAATTTTTACTTATTCCTAATTAAACTATTTTTCACTGGGAAAAATTTGTCACCATTTTCTTTTCCTTTTACTAATATATATATATATATATATATATATATATATATATATATATATATATATATATATATATATATATATATATATATATATATGTATATATATATATATATGTTATGGCTGTAGTATTGCAATGTGAATAGTGGATTGATCATATTGATAGATGTTAGGGTAGACGGGGGTGCGATGGTGGTGTTGGATACGGCTGTTGGTTGGGGGGGGGGTCTGAATCTCACTACATATACATCTCTCTCACACACACACATCGTCACACAACCTCCACACACACACACACACTCTCTCTCTCTCTCGCTCTCTCTCTCTCGCACTCTCTCTCTCTCTCTCACAGCTATTCATACAGAAGAACGCCACCAGTAGGTAATCCATTGTACCCAGGTGATCTTCTTTATTGTACAAGGTTAACATTGGTTGTTATCCTGACATGTTAGCAGAACCCCAACCCTATGTGTGTGTGTGTGTGTGTGTAGACGTAAGTGTGTGTATGTCTGTAAAGATGTGTGTGTGTGGATATGTAATCATCAAAACATACATACACAATTATGTCTGTCCATGTTTGTGTGCGTGTGTGTATGTGGCTGTGTATGTATATGTGTGTAAAGATTTGCATGTGTGTGTTTAATATACATGTATCTGTGTATATATGTATATATATATGTGTATATGTGTATATATGTGTGTATATGTATGTGTCTGTGTGTATGAATGTGTCTGTCTATGTGTCTCTGTGTATGTATGTGTCTGTGTGTGTATATGTGTGTGTGTATATGTCTGTGTGTATGTGTGTATCACCAGTACATACCATTGGTCTCTATTGTAGTTGTACTTAATCCCTTTCCTCCTCATCTTCTTTCCTTTTCTTCTTTTTCTTGTTCTTGTTCTCCTTATTCCTGTTCTTCTCTTCCTTTTCCTCATCCCCCTTCCTTCATTATCATCATCCTCTTCTTCTACCCCTACCTCCACACCACCATCTTTACTATCTTCACCCCCACCACCACACCTATATCATCTCCACCATTATACCACCAACTTCCCCATCACCGGACCCATCACAACCACCCCAATCTTCCCCATCTCCCCATCACAGCCACCGTCTTCATTATCCACATTCCACCGCCACATCACCACCACCCTCAACTTCCCTATCACCACCACTACCCTCATCTTCCCCCACCTTCCTCACCATCACACCCTCGTCTTCACTACCACCACCACCACTACCACCACCACCACCACCACCACCACCACCACCACCACCACCACCACCACCACACATCCATCATCCCAATTTCCCCCATCACCAAAGGAGATGAAAGGTAACGTTGACCTCGGCGAGATTTGAGCTTAGTAACTAAAGAGTAGAACCCAATAGCACAAAGCAACAGAGAGAACAAGACTTCCCCCTGGATAGGAAGCCAATCCACCGCAGGGCTAGTGTCTATCCCAAGCCATGTGGCTCATTAGGCTGGAGCTTATCCTCGGTTCCCTTGGTGTGAAGCAAAAGAGAGAACAAGACATCCCCCTGGATAGGAAGCCAATCCACCGCAGGGCTACAATCTGTCACAATCCGTGTGGTTCATTAGGCTGGAGCTTATCCTCGGTTCCCTTGGTGTGAAGCGACTGAGCGGACAAGACTACCCCTGGACAAGACGCCAGTCCGTAGCAGGGTT
>OZ024746.1:15409627-15411145 GCA_964016885.1 Eledone cirrhosa | reverse complement strand
TCCATTCTGTCCGCTGGGACCACGAGGAAACTAGCGTCTGGGGTCCTGTCTGTCAGAGAGGGTTACCTCATACGGGTTCGTATCATTGTAGTAGCGATGTTTGAATAATCTTTATTCAGTTATTCTATATAAAATCGGTCTCAGTCAGCCAGTTAATGCATATCTTCTGAAAGTAACACATATCACTTGTGTTTTACTGATAGGGGCTAGAAGGTAAACAAACTTAGATTTTACGGAACATTATGAGAATTTTGAAATACGAAAATGTGTGCGTCTTAAACTAAGTAGCCATGAGCGAAGGGGTCAATATGATTGACTAAAAAACCCTTCAGTAAAGAGCTCCAGTATGGCGGCAGACTATTGGTTGAAGACACTAAAAGAATACGAAAAAAAAAGGAATAACTTATATGTATGACTATCATTAATATACACATCTTTATAAACACACTCACACGTGTATCCTCCGCAACTCACACACACACACACACACTGATGTTTTCTTTTAATCTTTGAGTGCATGAGAGAAATGGTGGGGTGTACGGGTGGGGTGTACTCAAGTAAACGAAAAAGAAGCAAATTATTAAGAAATGTAATAGTATTAATAATAATAACAATAAAACCCAACTTGCTGCGACCTGTTTTAATGTTGTAAATTTCGGGTAGCTTGGGTTATTAAGTACTGTGCCAAAATGGCGAGGAAGGCGAGGTCAGTAGCGGCTTCCCTGTTGAGAACAAAACTGTAGGACAGTGGAAATAGGTGACGGATGAGAGAGAGAGGTGTGGCTGCTATGACGGTGGTGTTGGGATTAGAGTGGGTGAAGATGGAGAGAAGGGGATATATGTGAAAGAGAGGGGGTTGAGGGGAGATAGAGTGAAAGAGATATTAAGGGTAGGGAATAGATAGTTGATAGAGAAAGAGAGAGAGAGGGGGGTTGTATGAGAATGAGAGAGAGAGAAAAGGATTGATTGTTGAGGGATTGAATGGAAGAGAGAGAAAGAGATATTAATGGGAGTGAGAGGGGGAATATTAAGAGTAGATATTATTGATAGGAACACAAGAAAGATAAAAGACAAAATGAAAAGGGGAGCTGGCAGTAAGAACTGATAGATTGATTGATAGATAGGATGAAAGTGACAGAAGTCGGTTATATTTAACTGTGTGTAATTACTACAGTACCAATATAGCGTGGTGTAATGGTTAGGGTGCTCGGTTCACGATCGTAAAGTCGTAAGTTCGATTTCCAGGCCAGGCAGTGCGCTGTGTCCTTGAGCGAGACATTTTATTTCACGTTGTTTCAGTTCACGCAGCCTGCAAAATCCAAGGAGGATGGGGCAGCTTTGTCTTACACTGTGTAACGCTGAATCTCCCTGAGAACTAGAACTATGTTATGGTTGCACATGTTTGTGGAATGCCACTTACACGTTAATTTGACGATCGGGTAGTTCCGTTGATTGCATCAACTGGAGCACTCCTCGTCGGAAACGATGGAGATCCACCACAACATGTATAAATATCTG
>OZ024746.1:15402127-15407127 GCA_964016885.1 Eledone cirrhosa | reverse complement strand
GCTACCAGGCCACAGCTCATTAGTCGTCATCACATGGATGAAACCGTTGTTAAGCAATAACATTCTATTGTGTTCTTCAAGATAACCAATCAATGTATGTTATATATAAATAGGCGGTGGATTGGCAATATCGGTAGAGTGTCGGACACCATGCTTTGACGCAGAGAGTGACGGCCACTCCCATTCTCAGTTCAAATCCCACCGAGGTTAACTCTGCCTGTCATCCTTACGGGGTCGATAAAATAAAGTACCAGTAATGCACTGGGTAATTGCTGGCCTTGTGCCAAAAGTAGAAACAGTTATATATAAATAGATAGATAAATAAATAAATGAAAATTCATATATTTTTTTCTTTTTGCTTCAGTTTTGACAAAAGAAAAAATTTGTTTAGAATCTCTTCATTAAAATTGCTATGAATTATCAAATGGACGTCTCAGACACAGAAAATACTTAGAGACGAAAGAAAGTGTAATTTATCCAATTTTCTCAACTATTTGTAGTGAGCGACTGTTATTACAGTTATTTTCTGCATTTTGGGACAACACTAACGCTTACAACAATATATATTTTAATGTATGGATTCTAAACATTTTTTTTTTTTGTGAAAAAATATACCATAAGAAAAAATATGAATTTTCATTTATTTATATATTTAAAATTGAAATATAAATATAAACCTATATATGATAGTCTAATAATTGTTTCTACTTTTGGCAGAAGGCCAGCAATTGTCTCAGTGTATTACTGGTACTTTATTTTATCGACCCCGTAAGGATTGAAGGCAAAGTTAACCTCGGCGGGATTTTTAGTCTAATAATGGGTCGTATAAACCCACTGAAAAAGATTGATCCGAAGTCTTTTATTTCTATTTCAAAATAGAAATAGAATCTTCGCCGTATTTTTGATTAAAGAAATGTTAGCCTGATAGTTGGGTTTAGAACCCTGTAAGAAATGGAAAAGGATGAGTATTGACGTACATGTACGTCAATAGTCATCCGTAAAAAATATGGCGAAAGCTTCTATTTCTATTTTCAAACTTGCTGTTTCAAAAAAACTTACGTTTCTGTTTCAATTTCAAATTTCGCTCGCAGCTTTCTAAACATACTTTATTTATCTATCTATGTATTCATTATTTAAATATTTATTAATTCCCAGTTTCGACTTTTCAAATTTCAAACAGTCTCAACATTTCGGTAATTCATAAGGTTTTATATACATCGAGCTCAGGGGGTTGGATTTAGACATTTGGGGGACCCGGGGCACTTCATACACAAAAAATTAGAATACACAGCAAGACCCCTCTCCCCTAATTTTACATATCAAAGTTAGCTTGGCGCAAGTAATTGGAATTGAAAAGTTATATATACAGGTATTAAATTCAAATTTTCTAACCATCCTAAAACTAAAGAGCCCAGCTGAGAGCACAAATAAATTGCATCGGCCATCGCTGGTGCCCCCCACCCCCTCACTGCTGGGGGCCCGGGGCAATAGCTTCCCTTGCCCCTCATTAAATCCCGATCGAGCTACGGCTCAAAGCTGTACAGTATAACAGCCATAAAAAGACTGGAAGAGATATCATTCGTCACTTAGTGTAATGGTAACACATATGCTGTAATTAAGACGAGTTCTGTACTACTGAAGAGAACGAGGGATACCTTAATTGGAAATTAACATACAATACTGGAAATATCACATATAACCTCATAGAAATAAACCTGAGATATGAGGCGGGGCTGGGGTTGCCAGAGGCTGAACTGACACAAAGAGAAACGATTAAAAACCAGCACACGGGAAATTTCCTGGTCTCCATGGGATAGGATCACATTTACTTTAATGGTTTCACTTCATCTAGGTATCCTCCCTACACACACACGCACGCACGCACGCACACACACACACACACACACACACACACACACACACACACACACACACACACACACACTTTCTCTCTCTCCATCTCTCCCTCTCACGCACACATACACGCAGACACACGGCGCACGCACACACACATACACACATTCTTCCTTGATACGCCCTTCTCTTTATCTTTGATTCTTAATTCCCACTACACACGCCTTTCCTCGCTCTCGCAAACACACGCACACACACACACGCGCACACGCACACATATACGCACACGCACACACATACACACACACACACACACACACACTGATACTGTTACATACATACACAATCTCTTTCTTTTTATCTCCGAAACCTACACCAAACGACACTTTACCTTCCGAATCCTTCCCTTCCGTCCCTCCATCCATTCTCTCTCTCTCTCTCTCTCTCTCTCTCTCTCTCTCTCTCTCTCTCCTCTCTCCCCCTTTCCCTCTCTCTCACCTCCTCACACCTCACCCCACTCAGATACCTTCACAGTAAAGAATTTTCCGTCTTATCTCTGCCGAATAAAGGAGAAACCTGCTGCTGATGGCGGTGGAGGTGGTGGTGGTGTGGTCGTGGTGGTGGTGTGGAGGGATGGAGAAGGTGGTGGTGATGGTGTGGAGGTTGTGCTGATGATGCTGGTGGTATTGATGGTGGTGTGGAGGTGATGGTCGGGGTGGGGGTGTAGCGGGGGTGCGGAGGTGGTGGTGATCGTGATGGTGTAGTGCGGGGTGGGGTGGAGGTTGTGGTGGCGGTGGTGATGGTGGAGGTGGTGGTGTAGTGGGGTTGAGGAGGTGGTGGTGATGGTGTAGTGGGGATGTGGAGGTGATGGTGGAGGTGGTGGTGGTAGTGGTAGTGGAGGTGGTTGTGTGATGTGGTAGTGTTAGTAATGTAATGTCAGTGGAGGTAGTAGTGGTATTTGTGAGGTGATGGTGATGTGGTGGTGTGATGTCGGTGTGGTGGTGTGGAAACAGGAAGTTGTAAGGGATCTAGGACATATGTTGTGTCCATTAATAACGATGAGGGGAGGGGGAAACACTGTTCTCAATGACTTTGACCATTGTCATGTGACGTTTCCTCCCTGACAGGAACTGAATTTCCAGTAATCTCTCTCTCTCTCTCTCTCTCTCTCTCTCTCTCTATATATATATATATATATATATATATATATATATATGTGTGTGTGTGTGTGTATAAATGTGCGTATATATATAAGTATCATGTATGTATTAATGTATGTATTTATATATATGTCTCGCTCTGTGTGTGTGTGTGTGCTTACAACCAAGCCACATACATATTGAATTCTTACTGTTCGAATCCATGATAAAACCTAGAATGGTAATTGGCTGCAACCCAAACAAAATGTACAACAAAAATATTCAGAAGAGTTTTTGGTTCTTATCTTTTCCCTGTGAATCGTCAGAGGAAAGTGTCTTCAAAATGTCAAAAGGTGTCAGAATGTGTTTTCCAAGAAAAAGTAATTATTAAAAAGTTAAAATGTTTTCTTTGAAAATGAAATATTTCAGGTACGAGTGTGTTCGTAGAAAATTAATTTAATACTGTACAGTATTGAGTAGTTACTATAAAATCTCCAGCATAGGTTCTTGACTTTTCAGATGAAACCATCAGATATCATCGCGTGTATTATTGGACGTATGCAAATAAAGGAGTGTGATCTATATTATGTAATGTATTTTGAGGACAGTGGATTGGCTGGACCTATGCAAATAAGGAGCGAGGTCTATTTTATGTATTTTGAGGGCAGTGAAGTAGCTGGTCTATGCTATATAATATATGCTATATAATATATTTTAAGGACAGTGGATTAGCAGAATTGTTAGTTTGTTGGACAAAATGTGTTGTGGCAATTGTCCTGCTTTTAAAGTTATGAGTTCAAATCCGGTCGAGCTCATTTATCACAGCATAGGTCTACCCGATAGATTAATATGAAGCCATTCCCTAACTCACCCCGATCTCTGGTCAATAAACATACTGTTTCTTCTCCCAGTCTTTTTATCGCTAATACAGTGTCGTTGGTCATCGGATCTTGCGGGCCTCATGGTTCTTGCAGGCCTCACACATCTGTCATGCTTCATGGCAAAACAAATTTAATGTATGGTGTTTCTAGGGCATTTTAAAACCTGGTGGAGCCCATCTCCTCTCCAGATCTGAATACTGCAGATTTCTTCCAGAGAAGAATAGAAAGTGAGAAAGAGATAATGGAAGAATCAACCCCAATACTAGACTGGTACTTTTTGAATGGATGAAAGACAAAATTGACCTCGGCGAGACTTGAACTCAGAGAGCAGAGAGCCGAAATGAATACCGCAAAAATGTTATCCAATGATCTAAGGACTCTGCCAATTTGTCAGCTTTAATAGACCCTAGTACAAACTCGTAACAGAAGAATTTACAAACAGCAAACTTTTCTATAGAAACAAATGCTCAGTGAGAACCACTGCTGCTTAAGGCTATACTCAAACTTATCTTTGGTAGCCAATATGTGATCAGTTAACATTCGTACCTGCTGTTCACATATAATATTGAATAATATAATTAAAAAAATATTCCAATTTGGTCGAATTAATTGATCTTTATATATCAGGCTGGGTGTAACAGCTGAGGAACTGAAAAAACATCCGTTGAAACATCAATAAATTTACACAAATGCAGTTAGACAAATACGTTGTACACATCTTGTGTAGATATTCAAATAAATGACACACTGTCACAATGAAGTGACACCCTGTCCCAGCAAATAATTCTTTCTTGTCTGATGAGCCTGTGATAAACAGGCGAAAGTCTTGAGTAACAAAACTCACTATTTAGCCTTAATAAAATGATTATATATATATATATATATATATATAAGATTTAATATAGAAATGGTTTCTACAGGACTAGAACTGTTTCATTCGAAGGAAATCATTAGAGAAGCTTTCCTGGTATATATATATATATATATATATATATATATATATATAATAAATGTGAAGACTAAAATCCAAAGAAAGTTCGATAAGGATAAATATATATCAAATATATAAGAACCGTAGAGCAAATATTTATTAAAATAACAGATTAAAGTTTAAGCAAAGAATCGC
>OZ024746.1:15389627-15397127 GCA_964016885.1 Eledone cirrhosa | reverse complement strand
GAAAAGTTGATTTGGCAAATCAACTTTTCAAATACAAGTCGATGTTGAACGGTATGTCAAATCTATTTATCTATAAAACTGTCTATATTGTATTTTGTCTGAGGAAGGCATAGCATATTGTTAATATGATATCCCCGAAATATATATAATGAAATAAATATGGTTTTATAAATATAGTTTCCATTTATTTAATATTGTAAATATACTCCAAATACTTGTCGAGTGCTTTTATATCAGTTATAAATATTTACTAGTTGTAACCCAACAATTTTAAATATAACTTTCCATGTATATATATATATATATTATATATATATATAAATGAAAATAGAGAAATTAATGTGAGCAAGAAGCCAACAGTGTATATATATATATATATATATATATATATATATATATATATATATATATTGTAAATGTATGTAGATGGAAGGGATTATAGGGATTACATTGGCACCATAAAAGATGTAATGATATCACTACCTGACGTTACATCCCTGCTTCTAATGACGAATCTTCAAAAGTTTCCATCAACATTAAATCAAATTATGTCTTCCAATTTATACCCAACTGACTGCTGTCATACAGGAAAAAAACTCGTCATATTCAAAATGGCTACTTAGCTATGAGTGTGGTAGATTAGAACAACTAACTCAGTATTCATTTCAAATGTAAAACGATTACCTATCTACTTTTCTATAATTTTATCTAGCCATCTATCTACATAATTGTTTCTACTTCAGGCACAAGGCCAGCAATTACCCAGTACATTACTGGTACTTTATTTCATCGACCTCGTAAGGATGAAAGGCAAAGTCAACCTCGGCGGGATTTGAATTCAGATCGTAAAGGGACGTAACTATGCTGGAAAACATGGCGTCCGACCCTCTACTGATACTTCCAATCCACCAATGCTTTCTGATTTAGGCACAAGGCCAAAATAATTTTTTTTGGGGGGAGAGGGGGTCGATTAAATCGACCCCAGCGTGTTACTGGTATCTTATTTTATCGACCTCGGTGGGATTTGAACGCAGAACGTAAAAGGCCGTGCGTCTATGCCGCGAAGCAGGGTGTCCGACACTCTACCAATACTGTCAATCCACCGCCTTTATAACAATAGTGATAATGTTTTTTACTATAGGCACAAGGCCAGCAATTTGAAGGTGGGGAGAGTCGATTAAATCGACCCCAGTGCGTTACTGGTACCTCAATAATAATAATAGTAATAATACATTTCTTTCATTAATTATTGTTCTTAGGTTTCAACATACTCCTCTCCCAATCATCTCTGCGTCTCATCTACCTGTCACCCACCTTACTCCTCTCCCAATCATCTCTGCGTCTCATCTACCTGTCACCCACCTTACACCTCCCCCAATCATCTCTGCGTCTCATCTACCTGTCACCCACCTCACTCCTCTCTCAATCATCTCTGCGTCTCATCTACCTGTCACCCACCTCACTCCTCTCTCAATCATCTCTGCGTCTTATCTACCTGTCACCCACCTCACTCCTCTCCCAATCATCTCTGCGTGTTATCTACCTGTCACCCACCTCACACCTCTCCCAATCATCTCTGCGTCTTATCTACCTGTCACCCACCTCACACCTCCCCCAATCATCTCTGCGTCTTATCTACCTGTCACCCACCTCACACTTCTCTCAATCATCTCTGCGTCTTATCTACCTGTCACCCACCTCACACCTCCCCCAATCATCTCTGCGTCTTATCTACCTGTCACCCACCTCACACCTCTCTCAATCATCTCTGCATCTCATCTACCTGTCACCCACCTCACACCTCTCCCAATCATCTCTGCGTCTTATCTACCTGTCACCCACCTCACTCCTCTCTCAATCATCTCTGCGTCTCATCTACCTGTCACCCACCTCACACCTCTCCCAATCATCTCTGCGTCTTATCTATCTGTCACCCACCTCACTCCTCTCCCAATTATCTCGGCGTCTCATCTACCTGTCACCCACCTACACCTCTCCCAATTATCTCGGCGTCTCATCTACCTGTCACCCACCTCACAACTTTACTTTTTTCTTTATCGATTACTTATACTATCATACTATTATTAGTGGTAGGGATACCTTCATGACATGCTGTGTATCTCAGGCACTTATACCTGTTGGGGCACATTCCTCACCTGATTGGTACATGTTTCGGCCTTATCAGAACTCAGCAGTGATGAAACAATCACGGAGTAGTTGTACACAAGGAGGCATCACATTTTTGCATATTCAAACAAATAAATCACTAAGCTTAATTACCTATTGATAAATAAACACACACGCACACACTCATACACATATACACACCCCTACACACAAGTATACACTCACGCGTACAAGCACACACACGCACACGCACACGCACACACACACAAACCAGTGAACAAATCTACGAACAAACATACACATACACGAGAAAGTCTAAAGCAACACATTTATGAACACGCCAAAGATGGTTGCCAGTATTTGGTGGTAATTAGTTCTGATCCAGTTGTGTAGCTGTGGATTATCCGGGAAGAAGTTAATCATCCCATCAACAGATCCAAACTAACAGAACAGAGTAACTGTGGATTATCCTCCACAGATAATCCACAGTTACTTTAACGAAAGGATAATCTGTCACTTTCTACCATTTCCTCTCACTTATCACAATATGGTTTTATTGTACTTTTAACTGATTTAACCACAGTTGTTAGTGTTCTGATCACTTTCAGATTGACGATAAACACCATCATCATCATCATCATCATCATCATCATCATCATCATCATCATAATTATTATTATCATTATTGGCAGAATAGGTTGAGCGTCGGATAACATGCTTTTTTTTGCATATAGTTACGTCCCTTTATCTTCTGAGTTCAAATCCCGTCGAGGTTAGCTTTGCCTTTCATCCATACGGGGTTGATAAAATAAAGTACCAGTAATACACTGGGTAATTGCTGGCCTTGTGCAAGAAAGTAGAAACAATTATTATTGTTGCTATTGTTTTTGTCGATTACTTATTGACACGATGTGTGTTTCTTTTTATCGATTCTGGAATTATAACATTTAAAATTGATTTATCTCGATGGATATTGAACGTTAAAGGCAGTAATTACAGACTTTCGGGTGTTTTAGACCTACTCTATACCGTTCCCTACAGCTAATTACCGTTCCTTTAGTTGTTATATATGCAACAAATCGATGGTCCTCCGTCGGTTTCGTTAACCAGTGGTCTGATTATTCGTTCAGCGGAATATTCAACCTGCTTATGAAATTAACGTGGATATATCGCCGAGTATATTACACAGGTGCGAGTAACCATAACGTAAATCTCAGGGAGGTTCGGCGTAAAATAGTGTATGATAAGAGTAGCTCTTCGGAAGCCCGTAAAATAGACTGTACTTCTAATTCGAAGATTAGATAGAGTTCGATCAACAAGATCCCAGACCTCATTTGCATACCGCGTGGGGTGGAACTTGTCAAATCCGACCAATGTAACAATTGGTCTTCTCATTGTTGATACGATCTACAGGTCACAACCGGTATCTGGCAGAATTACAAGTACAGTCCATTCGGTGGGCTTCCGAACAGTTTCTGTCCACCCAATTTCCCTTACAAAGCATATGTCGACCCGAGACTCTATGACACTTTCCCAGGATGGCCACATAGTGGGACCCAATGATTGGGAACTGAACTTCTTTACCGTTCAGCCATGTTAAAGTCCATAATAATAATATATCTGAATTATATTGTTGAATATATTATCAAATATGAGATCACTAATAATTGTTCCTTTATCATCATCATCATTATTTTCTGCTTTATGAACTCCATCATCCTCATTATCATCATCCTTATTACAACATCCTCACCCCCACCACACCCTATCCCACATCACCATTGCTAAGTTATTCCAACGTCTAATTGCTATGAGAAGACATACGGGTGGAGTCAAATTAGTACTAGAACTACAAATAATGAGACGTGACTACACACACACACACACACACACACACACGTATATATAACACACATATACATATATATATACACACATATATACACATATATACATATATATATATACACATATATATATACACATATATACATATATATATACACACACACACACACACACACACACACACATATATATATATATACATATATGAGAAAGAGAAGGAGAGTAATATAGATATGATGGAGGCCCTAGAAATCAGAAGAAAAAAAAAAGAATATTAAAGCTATTTCGTGTATTGTGAATCTCAGCCAATTTAGTTCTCGTTTACATTCCATCAGTGTCAATAATGTATCATCTGTTTCATTCTGTGATGCACCAAACAAACTCCTTTTGCTATTTGCTGCCCTTTCAAATTTACTTCAAAATCTTTGTTATACTCGGCGTCCCTCAGTCACACAGATACAAATAGACAGTCACACTTCTCTACCTAATACCTGCCACTTAGTTTTGATCTAGGTTGTAATTCCCACCACTTCTTCTCTTCTCTTCTCAAGTCATCCCTCCATCAGAGGTGAAGCATAAAGTTCTTGTTCCTGGCTTCACGATCTCTCATAGCAGCAAGAAGATCCCGTCCAGTGAGGCCTGTGTCTCTCGACAACAGAGTCCGGATGGTTATGTTTGGGCGTCCTACTCGGCGCTTTGTATCTAGTGACCAGACAGGAAACGTGACCAGTAAGAGCCAAGCAATAGGATAAAACTTTTGATGAAACTCGCGGCAGCTCATCATAAAGAACTTTGTTGGTAGTGTGACTTTGTCATGAAATGTTGAACAACCCACGTAACATCTTGGTGTTGGAAATGTCAAGTCTCCTTGAGTGAGCGACACTGATAATCCATGAATCTGAATCATTCATTAAGATGGTTTCGACCGTAGCTTTGAAGAATTTGCACTTTGTAGATGTTTGGATGGGAGCTTTCCAGGCTTCTTGATGTAGCGAAATCATGTGGATTAATTATAGATATTCGAACTCCAACGCAATTAATGAACCAAACAAGGAAGACACTTGAATGTTTATTCAACATCAAGTTATTCCTCCAGTTATCATCTTTCAACCAATATAAGAAGTCTAACCACTTTCACATATGATGTTACTGCTTGTATCGTTGTTGCTGTTGCTATTTCTAATATTATTTTTGTTTATCTTCATGACAGCCCAGTGTTGAACTTACCTGTAAGCTAAATAGGCTATATCTTAAGGCCACACGCTCTAGGGGGCCGCATTCTTAAAATATATTTTTTAATTTTATCATTAGTTTTTATTCTTTAACACTAAATCATCAAGAAAACAAAACAATATATATATATATATATATATATATATATATCGAAACGGCAAGAGCTTAGCCGTCGGACTCCGACTCTGATATATATATATATATATATATATATATATATATATATATATATATATATATATATATATATATATTTAATAAAATAACAGATTAAAGTTTAAGCAAAGAATCGCTGCTTTCACCCTTAAGCGATTCTTTGCTTAAACTTTAATCTGTTATTTTATTAAATATTTGCTCTACGGTTCTTATATATCTGATATATATTTTCCTTATCGAGCCCTCTTTGGATTTTAGTCTTCAATTTTATTATTATTACTATTATTATTATTATTATTATTATTATTACTATATATATATATATATATATATATATATATATATATATATATATATATATATATATATATATATATATTTAATTTATTCTATATCATTAATATTAAAATAATTTTTTTTACCCAAAATTTTTTAGAGAAAGGCCTCAAATTTTATATAGCTTAGAGTCTCACCAGGTGAAAGTCCGGTCCTGTGTCACCCATGACCAAAGATGCCTATAATGTATTCCATCCATCTTGCTTCATATTTTAGTGGGAGTAGACCCAGGCATCAATTATTTAATGAATTCATATTTGAAAGACAGTAAGGAAAAAAATTGAGAGAAATTTGGTTGCTATTTCTGGTAGGTTAGCTACCACATAAATGTGACCTCCTAAGCTCGTTTCTTGTAGTGAATGTAGGGTAAGTTAACATTGGCAAAAAGTATTTTCTCTCCAAGTTCCTATGTCTACAGCAGGAGTTGAATTTGGCACATTAAACTAATGAAACTACCACTAAATATATATGAAACTATCACTAAATATATATGAAACTATCACTAAATATATATGAAACTATCACTAAATATATATGAAACTACCACTAAATATATATGAAACTATCACTAAATATATATGAAACTATCACTAAATATATATGAAACTATCACTAAATATATATGAAACTACCACTAAACTAATGAAACTACCACTAAATATATATGAAACTATCACTAAATATATATGAAACTCACTAAGTCGAATACTTTGGTTGTAAATAGCACTGACTCTTTCTTCAGTCGGTTATCATTTCACTGTTCATATAATGAGAATCTTCGTGTGTTTGGGACTAAAACTTGGTTTTGTTTCTAATTTCATTTATTTCCTCCTAAAATACCAGATCAATATATTGAATTATTCTCAGTTTCCGAAGCTAACTAGAATCAACTTTGTGGGTTTTTTCCTTCAGGTGTGTGAATAAGACAATCACCAGTAATACGCGGGTGTCATTTGAAAGTGTTATAGCTCTTGTCTAGTCGTTAGGATGTCGGATTAAAAATACCTCTGTGTTTATTCCGGCTCACTACATTCCCACTGAGGTCAATTTTGCCTATCATCCTTTCGAAGTCTATAAATAAAAGTACCAGTTAAATACTGGCGTGGAGTGGATTCTTCCTCTGTCTTCTCTGGAAGAAATTGGTTGCATTCCGATCTGGAAAATGATAGGCTCCGCCAGGTTTAAAATGCCCAAGACACGCCGTGTGTCACGACGGCACCCATACGACTCTGGTAAGAATTAAGAGCCCTTTAAAAGACAAATCTCTCGTTCAATAAGATAAACCTATATAATAGGACGTTTATCGTTTAAATGTGCAAGGTATCGAGGAATTCAGTTGACAGTTTTGATTCCTGGGAGAATATATTTTACTTCACGACATGAATTTATTATAGAAATGTAGGAACGCCACAAAAACTCAATATTTTATCCCTCACTCGACAATATGTGATCTTTTAGTTTAGTAGAAAATCGTTATAACGGATTTAGACCGTTAATCTGAATCTCCTTGCCTGATGTCAGCTTAAAAGGTCAAATTGTCTTAGACATCATGAAATCACTCGCACTTTCTTATACAACACACATGCACACAACCGACACACACACACACATATATGTGTGTGTGTGTGTGTGTGTGTGTGTGTGTGTGCATACGCTTTAGTACTGATTTAGTCTATGCACACCCGTCCAACCCTTGTTAGCAGGGAAAGCGGACGTTATATATATAAACCGATTATCTGAGTTTTGAACCATCATCCACGGCTATAGATCTATATAATAATCTATTGGTCGTGAACTAAG
>OZ024746.1:15367127-15372127 GCA_964016885.1 Eledone cirrhosa | reverse complement strand
CGCCCTATAGGTAATAATTGTTTCTACTTTAGGCACAAGGCCAGCAATTACCCAGTGAATTACTGGTACTTTATTTTATCGACCCCGTAAGGATGAAAGGCAAAGTCAACCTCGGCGGGATTTGAACTCAGATCGTAAAGGGACGTAACTATGCTGGAAAGCATGGCGTCCGACCCTCTACCGTTACTGCCAATAATGGTTTCTGATTTAGGTACAAGGCCAACAATTTGGGAGGAGGGGAAATTAAATCGACACCAGTGTGTTACTGGTACTTTATTTTATCGATCTCGTAAGGATGAAAAGCAAAGCTAACCTCGGCTGCATTTGAACTCAGAACTTAAAGGAACGTAACTATTCTGCGACGCTCTATCGATTCTTCCAATCCACCTATAGATAACAGTGATGTGGAACTTTATCTGTCGACTTTGCCCCACGATTTGGTGATGGATTGGGTTCTATTGTACCATGCTAGTTAATCTACAGGTTGGCACAGATCGACAGTGTTTAAAATAGACACTCAGTTCACACACACACATGTTGTGGGAGGACATTTCTAGGCATATTTAAAGAAATCCTTATCGCATTCGAAAGTACCAATTTACACACACATATATATATATATATGTATAGCTATATATGTGTGTATGTGTGTGTATATATACATACATACACATATATACGTATGTGTGTGTGTGTGTCGTGCCGCCAGCGCAGAATTTGTGTTGGTTTATAAATCAATTGACTCCTGTAAGTAATCTCTCTCTCTCTCTCTCTCTCTCTCTCTCTCTCTCTCTCTCTCTCTCTCTCTCTCTCTCTCTCAGATAATGGAAGCTTTATTTAAAAGGCCATTTTAATGTTTACTAAAAACAACAGCCAGCCAGCCACCAGAAATGATAGCATTTCTGAAAGTCAAGACACATTCAATGACACAATAGTCCATAGTCTAAAATACCAACTAGTTTTAGTAAAAGTCGTCTTAACAACGGTATTTCTATACAAATGTAACCAATCACATTGTAGTAGTAGTAGTATTAATAGTAGTAGTAGTAGTAGTAGTAGTAGTAGTAGTAGTAGTAGTAGTAGTAGTAGTAGTAGTAGTAGTAGTAGTAGCAGTAGTAGCAGCAGGAGCAGCAGCAGCAGCAGTAGTAGTAGTGGTGGTGGTGGTGGTGGTAGTAGTAGTAGTGGTAGTAGTAGTAGTGTCCACTGCAGCTTTTTTCTTGGTAATGTGGATAACATACTTCAACTACTATATTGTTTAAAAGAATATAATTTAAGAGAATATATGAAATTACTTAAGTATGTGACATAAGGTGGTCTGGTATCCTATCCAGGAGGAGATATGTCTATCATTTGATAAACACCACAAACATTTGAACACATTTCTCAGCCATGTCTACAACAGACATTTATACCCTACCGGGTATGTATGTATGTATGTATGTATGTATGTATGTATGTATGTATGTCTAGGAGAAGGAAAACTCTGATATAACACCTGCAACCCTGATGGTATCCAATGATGTTGACTTGTTCTTCTTTTTGGTAAATATCATCTTGGTTAAGAGAGTGGGACTGGCTTTGTGCAGTGCCTTTGCTCACTATAAAAGCTTCATGGCACAGGCATTGCTTTATATCTGGAGATCTCTCTGCACTTGTCGTCACATGGTACCATTGGCCCAGCACTATTTGTCAATAATTGTCACAAGTGTAGTCTTTGTACCAGAGTTTTCAAGTCGCTGGCTGGACTAAAGAGTCACACTCGTCAAGCGTATCGCTAGGGGTTCTCCTACATGGATATAAAGTAGTGGCCGTACTCGAAAACGAGTTGGCAGCCACCATATATGTATATATAATATATATGGATGTATGTATGTATGGATGGATGGATGGGTGTGTGTGTGTATGTAAGGATGTATGTATGTGTGTGTGTATGTGTGGATGTATGGATGTATGTATGTGTCTGTGTGTGGGGGGGATGGACGGGTAGATGGGTGGGTGGGTGGGCGGACGGACGACGGACGGATGTATGTATGTATGTATGTATGTATGTATGTCCTTCTGGTTTTATAATTTCACAAATTTTTACCAATAGAGAGGGAGAGTCGGTTTCTAACATAGACACAAGACTCTCTCATTGGAATTCACACAACATCAACTAGGTAGATATGTATGTATGCATGCATGTGTAGATATGGATGTTATTGTATGTGTGGCTGTGGATGTTTTGAGTTGTATGGGCGCGTTGTACATGCGTATATGCTGTTATTAGATGCAACATTTTTGGAATGTTTTACATATTTTTACTCTTCCATTAATGGAATGTACTTGTAATTTCCTAACTATTTGTGTTCTTTCTGTTTCTGTGAAGCCTAGCTTCTCAAGATTTGTATTGAGGCAGTTACTAACATATCCCAGTGCCTCAATAATTACAGGCATAAATCTGAAGGTATAGTCAGGGTGGAGTATCTGTAGATTTCTCATTAGTTCTGCATAAATATATTAGCATCTGCTGGGCAGCTAACTTCCAGGTATGTATGTATGTATGTATGTATGTATGTATGTAGGGTCATTCTTGAGTGCTACTGGTAACATGTAATCCAGTACAACCTGTCGCATGGTCGGGTCGTCGGCGACTAAACCGGCAACCCCACCTAGATTACTTGGTGAGGAGGGTGATTTTGGACACCCCGCAGGACAAAAAACAAAACCTGACAAAGGGCGGAAGAACTCATAAGAGTCAATATGTATATACACATGTAAATATGTATGTATATGTGTATATACATAGGTGCATGTGTATGTATATGCGCGGGGACATAGAAATAGTCGTGCTGTTAAACCACTGGGAGTGAAGGACCCCTAGTCTATTTCAGGGCATTCTTCTAGAAGAAGGCAACCCAGGAAACTGGGATAACTCCGATATAAAACCTGCGGCTCAGTAGTTACCGATGATGTTGATCTTTTCTTCTTTTCGGGTTATAGCTACTGTCGCTCAGAGAGTGGGATTGGCTCAGTGCACAGTCTTTCCTCACTTTAAAAAATATCTCCACGCACAGGCATTGCACGATAGAATTAATTAATAATTATTAATAATGGTATAACATGCAATGGCCATACTCGATAAAGAGGGGGCAGCCATCATGTATGTATGTATGTATGTATGTATGTATGTATGTATGTATGTATGTATGTATGTACGTGTGTGTGTGTGTGTGGATGGATGTTATGTCAAGTGGCTCATCAGTACAACCTGTGCATGGTCGGTCGTTGGCGACTAAAGCGGCAACCCCACCAAGCTTTTGGACACCCTGCGAGATGTACGGTAGACATACAATAGATGTATAATAGACATTCATAGACATATGATATGATAATCAGGACTGGAATATATTTGGTAATAGTTCCAATCAATCATTAACCAAAGTTTCACTCTCAAAAACATTACATAATATATCAAATTTTACTGAACTAAGTTAACTAATATTACACTATATTACACTACACCAATCTACACTACATTACACCAAACTACACTATAATACACTACACCAAACTGCATTATACTACACTACACTAAACTACACTATAATACACTACACTATAATACACTACACCAAACTGCATTATACTACACTACACTAAACTACACTATAATACACTACACTATATTACACTACACCAAACTACACTATAATACACTACACTATACTACACTACACCAAACTACACTATAATACACTACACCAAACTACACTATAATACACTACTATACTACACTACACCAAACTACACTATAATACACTACACCAAACTACACTACAATACACTATACTATATTAAACTACTCCAACCTACACTATCTTACACTACACTATATTACACTACACTATATTACACTATAATACATTACACTATATTACACTACACTATATTACACTATAATACACTACACTATACTACACCAAACTACACTATAATACACTGCATTACACCATATTATACAAAAATACACCCACTAATGCAGTGTAAAATACCAATAGATCAGATTAGTTTTATTTTAAATAAATCTCGACACAACTTCATCTAACTCGTTGAAAGCCAGAACTACATTTCTGTAAAGTGTTGAGGTAAGGGCTGTACATCTTATAATGTTTTACTAAATATAATTTGACGGAGATATATGTGGATAGGAATTCTATTTCCTAAATTACTTTTAACTTCAAAGATTCAAATGATAATTCCAAACTTTGTGTCTGAACCATTAAATTCAGACGTAGTACAAAAATTAAAATTAAAATATATAAAGATGTAATATAACGATGAAACAAAAGAATAATTAGACTCAGTAGCAATATTTCCATTGAAAAAACAAAAAAAGAAAAATACAATTTGTGGCCGCAAAATAGCAATAAGGCCCCAAAACCAATAATTTATTTTACGATTTATTGATTATTTGTTTCATCATATTTAGTATGAATTAATTTTCAATATATTTTAGAATTTAGCGCTTCATTCAAAGTGGAATCATCAATCGAAATAGGCAGACGTAGTTTAACGCTAAAGACATTAAACATTGATCTGTAATATAATAGCAGGGATACCGTTCTATGAGGTGGTATTTCTGGTAGTGTAACTATATGTAGGTGATCTGTAATATACTAGCAGGGATACCGTTCTATGGGGGGGGGGGGTTATTTCTGGTAGTGTAACTATATGTAGGTGATCTGTAATATAATAGCAGGGATACCGCTTTTTGGGGTGATATTTCTGGTAATGTAACTATGTGTAGGTGATCTGTAATATACTAGCAGGGGCACCGTTCTATGGGGGGGGGGGGTATTTCTGGTAGTGTAACTATGTGTAAGTGATCTGTAATATAATAGCAGGGATACCTTTCTATCGGGGGGGGGGGGGTATTTCTGGTAGTGTAACTATGTGTAGGTGATCTGTAATATAATAGCAGGGATACCGCTTTTTGGGGTGATATTTCTGGTAGTGTA
>OZ024746.1:15357127-15362127 GCA_964016885.1 Eledone cirrhosa | reverse complement strand
TATAAGATATATAAGAACCATAGAGCAAATATTTATTAAAATAACAGATTAAAGTTTAAGCAAAGAATCGCAGCGACTCTTTGCTGAAACTTTAATCTGTTATTTATATATATATATATATACATATATATATATATATATATAATATATATATATATATATATATATATATATATATATATATATATATATTCTTAAGTGAATAATAATAATGTTAGAATAAGAATAATATTATTAATATTCGGTTCGTTTGCAAGTAAACGGCCTCATAACGCCATGTGTAAATTTAAAAATGTTCATTATCTCCCATGATTTGTGGTTTCCCGGTTGCAGCACCTCATACTCATTCTCTCCCCCCCCCCCCTCTCTCTCTCTCTCTCTCTCTCTCTCTCTGTCTCTCTCTTTATATATATATATATGTATATATATATATATATATGTATATATATATATATATGTATATATATATATATATGTGTATATATATATATATGTGTATATATATATATATGTATGTATATGTATATATGTATATATATATATGTGTATATATGTATATATATATATGTGTATATATGTATATATATATATGTGTATATATGTATATATATATGTGTATATATGTATATATATATATGTGTATAAAAATTATGTATATGTTATATATATATTTATAGTTATGTAATAAACAACATAAGATAATTAATTCATTTACCAGTGGTTTGTTGAAGACAGATATAAATATCTGTCTTCAAGAAACCACTGGTTAATGAATTAATTATCTTATGTTGTTTATTACATAACTAAAAAGCTCTGTAGTCTACATAGAGCACTCTCTTTTCCTTTAACTTTCCTACGGAAATACCTCATTTATATATATGAACTACCTAACGTTGTCTGTGTAATAAACAGTCACACCATGGCCAGTTCTAATGTGAATAATGGTAATCTTTGATATTGCTGTGAACTTAGTGGACGAGGTTAAAGTGTTGGTGAAGTGGGGGGGGGGGGGGTCACTGCATCCGTAGCCAAACGAAATAAAATCCTGAAATCCTATCAAATATGGTAAACTATTTTGACGACCTCTGGCATTTGAGATATTCGTTGGGATAGGGTAGGGCGTTAACTGGGCCGCTAATAATCAGGGTTTTGTCTTTTCCTCGTGGCGATGCTAGGCCATCCTGGTCCAGAAATAGCCGTCGAAACGGCTTTAGCTCTGCCATCGGAGTTAAACATTTTCCTATATATATATATATATATATATATATATATATATATATATATATATATATATATATATATATATATATATATATAGTATTAAGGATACTATTTATGGTTATGTATATAATAATTGTAAGCAAATAAATGATTTAAACTGAACTTTGATTCATGTAATTTCTCTATATATATATAGGAAAAGAGTCAGGACCCTGGGGGCTGAGCTCCGGTCATTTAGATCTAGCTGTCGAAACGGCCGGAGTTCAGCTGTTGGGGTCCTAACTCTTTTCCTATTACCCACTCTACTACCCTAAGTATCGAGTACTCTGGTGCGTTATGGTCCACCGCGTTTCTTACCACACTTTATTTATTATATATGTGTGTGTGTGTGTGTGTGTGTGTGTGTGTGTGCAGTTTATGCAGACCGAACTCGTTAACGACAGACTTGCAGACGCGGAGGCCGAGGCACTGGTCCACCCCGAGGAGTGTGTACTCCTTATCAAGAAGTACTTGCTTGGTTGCGAAGCGGAACAGAGGCAGGCGTGACGGTGTTGGTCCAAGGAACACTCAACCAAGTTACGTTGGGCATCTGTATAATGGAGGACGGTGAGGCTTTCGTTGGTCTAATAGGCCAGAACCGAATCTATTTTTCTGGACACGCCAGGTTCTGTCGTCTTAAGGAGCAGCTTGCTGATGGGGGTGCGGCTTGAGGATATTGGCGACAGATAGTTCGGCAGCACAAAACCTATCAACTAACTATCCTTAAAAATAAATAAGAAAATTGTTATTACTACCTAGACGGGTGTTATAATAAAAAAAATCTGTAAACTTTTCATACATCCCACCCCACTGATATAATGCCTGGGGTTTTATCTATACCTAACCTGCCCTTAGCTTGCTAATCCCCGCATGTTCTAGAATGAAGTTCCTTGAAAGCAATGATAGAAATGTATCCTTTTATAAGGATATAAATATGTCTTTATATAGGATGTCTGTGTGGGGGTTGAAGGGGGTGGGGTGAAGATAAACAGGCAGGAGCATATAAACAAACATCCTCTTGTAAATGAGGACACGTTAGTAACATTTCCAGAAGTTTCCCACGGTGATCTTAAAAAATTGTTTCTGGAGTAAAACTTATGTTTGATTTACGCCGACAGAAGTCGTATTTTCTTCACACGCAAACACACACTCAGACACGAACACTGACACACGCACACACAGACACACACTCACGAACACACAGACCCACGAACACACCAACACATACACAGACATACACAGATATATATACACTGTATATATATATATATATATTGGTAGTATCACTAACATAGCGTGATTCATAATACATATGTACATGAAAGCATATACGATATGTTTATTATGTATATCTCTAATAGTCACAAACACGTGTGTAAATATATATATATATATATATATGCATAATATATATATGCATAAGGAAAGTATATACGTTCAACCATCTGGCAGGAAGGTATACGATGCTGACGATAGCTAATAAGCTTGAAACTAGTACATTGTTCCTGTGTCAGTTTTGAACAAAAAGGTGACGTGGTTGCCTAAACACTGTACGGCGTAATTCGGGCTGTTTGTTTGTTTAAAAACAAACCGAGCATTATAATAAATGTTCGGCAAACCGATACGTGCATATATATATGTGTGCATGTATGTATATATATATATACATACTACTGTACGTCTGTATACATATATGTATGTACGTATATATACATACATTCTTACATTTAAGTAACTGCCGTACTAAGAGTGAGAAATGAAATTTCGTTTCATTCTATTCCATTTATATATATATATATATATATATATATATATATATATATATATATATATATATATATATATATATATATATATATATATATAAATATTGTTATACTTAGGGAGGGTCATATGTGTGTAATATTGCCAGAATTAATAACAGAACACACTCACTGTTTGGTTGGTTTTCGCTTCTCGCTTCTGTGTCTTTTATATCGGATAAAAATGGCGTAGACATACAATACAACAGGAGGAAAAGATAGCACCACTGACGATGTTGCAGATGTGCAACGAAAGATTTATGATAAACTATATATATGTGTTTGTGTCTATATTGTATCTGTATTATTTTTGACCGTCGGTCAGTCAATGGCAATATTGAGGACCGAGTAAGTTAGATTACCGATATAAAAGACACAGAAGCGAGAAGCGAAAACCAACCAAACAGTGAGTGTGTTCTGTTATTAATTCTGGCAATATTACACAAATATGACCCTCCCCAAGTATAACAATATTTGTTTCGACACACGATTTCATATAAAAAAATAAAAAACCTCGCAAAACTATATATATATATATATATATATATATATATATATATATATATATATAGATATATGAAACCTAGGTGTCAAAATATCATTCTATATATATAATATTCGGGTGAATATTATCGGTAACGTAATCATACCAGGGCGTTGAAAATGTTATCCATGGTATCCGGACAGTAATTTCTCAGGAACAACCCAGCCAATCGCTTTTCCTTGACACCCACCACTAGTCCTTTATAGAATGGCTCGCCTGGATGTTTCACCGAACGTGTTTACTAGTAGGTGATGTGATAACCTTCTAACATTCCAAATGCCAGGGGGGTCAAATCTCGGTCTTTGTTTAACATGGGGTTACAGCTCTGTCAAAGTAAGGATACTTGATAAAATACGTACTTGAAAGACCGCGCTTACTATTCATTTTAGTATTTCTGTTGATACTGTTTCACCAGTACATGTCTGCATATCACCAGCCGTGGCATGTGTTTTGTAGCCGAGGAACCGCCTAACCAGTGAAAAGTCTCGTTTCCACATGAAGCCCCCCCCCCCCCCCCCCCCAAAAAAAAAGTGGCTCCAAACTGGTGAAAGAAATTAAGAAGTGTCACTTTTCTTAATGTAGTATAGTTGAAACCGGCTGGAACTATATAAAAAGAAACATTATTTCAATACTGGACATAGTATTATTTAATGTTCCTTTTTAAAATGGATTGCAGTGATTTGAGTCCCAACGTCACAGTACTTGAAATGAACCTCCTATACAGGGCTAAGGAAACTGCCCTCTTGAGTTTGAAATGCTGGGTTAGATTGTCGGCCTGTATTGGAAAGGAGGTGAGCAATGGAGACGGAGGCTAGCAACTTTAGCTTCGTTAATCGAAATTGCTACAAAAAGGATGGCCTGAGAGAAGGCACCTTACAGGGTTTGCAAGCATGAGGTATGGAGATCTCTCGTTGCCCAATACTCCTTAGGGAGTAAAAGGAACTAAGAAAGAAGTAGAGTTAAAAACCAATTATATACATTGTAATATATTTGATATAATAACAATTGTCTAGTGAATGATATGGTCCCGTAACTCCCGAGGGAGTCGGAGGGCGGCCGTAATGGCATTTCCTCCAGGTCTAAATACCAGAGAAGGATAGAAAGTAAGAGAGAGGAAGAGAAAAAGAGATCTAGAAGAATATTCAACCCCAGTACTGGACTGGTACATTTTTTATCGACGTCGAAGGGGTGAAAAGCAAAGTTAACCTCGGCGGGATTTGAACTCAGAGCGCAAAGAGACTGAACAAATAAAACAAACGTTCTATCTGACGTTCTAACGACTCTGCCAATTTGCCGCCAAGTGTATTTAATACACATATTCAAAATGGCGTTGTAGTTTTAATAGAAAATGATATCAACATAATTATTCATGTTATATCTGAGGATATATATAT
>OZ024746.1:15344627-15347127 GCA_964016885.1 Eledone cirrhosa | reverse complement strand
CTGACGTTCTAACAACTCTACCATTCTATCTGACGTTCTAACAACTCTGCCATTCTATCTGACGTTCTAACAACTCTACCATTCTATCTGACGTTCTAACAACTCTACCATTGTATCTGACGTTCTAACAACTCTGCCATTCTATCTGACGTTCTAACAACTCTGCCATTCTATCTGACGTTCTAACAACTCTACCATTCTATCTGACGTTCTAACAACTCTGCCAATTCACCTCCTTAGGCTATTAATATAGGTATGTTATTAGTATAGACACACTAATACTATAGGTATGTTATTAGTAATGACACGCTATTAGTATAGATATGCTATTAATATATACAGTCACGCTAGTATTTATAGTCATGCTATTAATATATTCATACTATTGATAATATAGGTATGCTATTAATATAGAAGCTATGGGTGAACAAAATAGCTCTGGTGCTTTTAAAATACATAACCTGGGGTTCTGAACTCAATTTCAGCGAGGTTCGCATGTCTTTCTTATAATTGCAGGGTTGCTAAGATATGTACATGTCAATGGCTGAGAGTTGCTATAGCTATGTGAATCCTTCCCACAATTACAGGGAGACATCTTCCCACAAGTACTGGGAGTCGCCATAACTGTGTGTCCTTCCCACAAGTACTGGGAGTCGCCATAACTGTGTGTCCTTCCCACAAGTACTGGGAGTCGCCATAACTGTGTGTCCTTCCCACAAGTACTGGGAGTCGCCATAACTGTGAGTCCTTCCCACAAGTACTGGGAGTCGCCATAACTGTGTGTCCTTCCCACAAGTACTGGGAGTCGCCATAACTGTGTGTCCTTCCCACAAGTACTGGGAGTCGCCATAACTGTGAGTCCTTCCCATAATTACAGGGAGTCGCCATAACTGTGTGTCCTTCCCACAAGTACTGGGAGTCGCCATAACTGTGTGTCCTTCCCACAAGTACTGGGAGTCGCCATAACTGTGTGTCCTTCCCACAAGTACTGGGAGTCGCCATAACTGTGTGTCCTTCCCACAAGTACTGGGAGTCGCCATAACTGTGTGTCCTTCCCACAAGTACTGGGAGTCGCCATAACTGTGAGTCCTTCCCACAAGTACTGGGAGTCGCCATAACTGTGTGTCCTTCCCACAAGTACTGGGAGTCGCCATAACTGTGAGTCCTTCCCACAAGTACTGGGAGTCGCCATAACTGTGTGTCCTTCCCACAAGTACTGGGAGTCGCCATAACTGTGTGTCCTTCCCACAAGTACTGGGAGTCGCCATAACTGTGTGTCCTTCCCACAAGTACTGGGAGTCGCCATAACTGTGTGTCCTTCCCACAAGTACTGGGAGTCGCCATAACTGTGAGTCCTTCCCATAATTACAGGGAGTCGCCATAACTGTGTGTCCTTCCCACAAGTACTGGGAGTCGCCATAACTGTGTGTCCTTCCCACAAGTACTGGGAGTCGCCATAACTGTGTGTCCTTCCCACAAGTACTGGGAGTCGCCATAACTGTGTGTCCTTCCCACAAGTACTGGGAGTCGCCATAACTGTGAGTCCTTCCCACAAGTACTGGGAGTCGCCATAACTGTGTGTCCTTCCCACAAGTACTGGGAGTCGCCATAACTGTGAGTCCTTCCCACAAGTACTGGGAGTCGCCATAACTGTGTGTCCTTCCCACAAGTACTGGGAGTCGCCATAACTGTGTGTCCTTCCCACAAGTACTGGGAGTCGCCATAACTGTGAGTCCTTTCCACAAGTACTGGGAGTCGCCATAACTGTGTGTCCTTCCCACAAGTACTGGGAGTCGCCATAACTGTGTGTCCTTCCCACAAGTACTGGGAGTCGCCATAACTGTGTGTCCTTCCCACAAGTACTGGGAGTCGCCATAACTGTGTGTCCTTCCCACAACTACAGGGGTTCACGTCACCACAAGTAAAAGAGGTCACGTTCCCACAGGTACTGAAAGTCGCCATAACTGTCTATGTCCCTGACTACGTATTATTGTTCGAAATCAACGTTTAGTAATCTTTATTTATAAATTACCATTATTATTCATAATGGTAATTGATGTGTGTGTGTGTGTATGGATGTGTGTATGTGTGTATGTATGTGTGTATGTGTGTATGTGTGTTATCTCTTTCTCTTAATTTTGAGTATATTTTTTTGACCGGCCACCTTACTGGTGGCAAGGTTGTAAAAGAAAAGAAATTGTCATCCCTTGAATCGCAAGAATGTTTTGCAAATTTTGAAGGTGCCAGCAATCGCAGCCATTTGCAGACTATGAATTAAGGAGCTGCGCTTTTTGTCCGAAAATCCAAGTTCAGTCATACTTTGGTCCAAGCGGGTTGGTATATAACCCGTAGCTCCAATAATGATGGGTATGAAGCTAAAGGTGTATCTTGGATACTGGATTTGTAAACTCCTCATCAATGGTCCGTAGATGTCCTCCTTCTCCTGTATTTTTCTGACAACGTTTACATCAAGTGGGCAGCTGATCTCCACAACAGAACA
>OZ024746.1:15337127-15339627 GCA_964016885.1 Eledone cirrhosa | reverse complement strand
TTTAACATTCACATGACCTCTACCGACCAATCAAAATTGTTTTGACCACAAGAATTTTTTCATACATCTGGAGCCACTTTTTTTACATAAAACAGGTTGAATTTCCAAAACTAATCAGATTAGAGCAAACATCACGGACGCTCTATCTCAAAATTATTTTTGAAAAGCATTAGAAATGCGCAACCGGTAATACTTAAAACCAAAACTGAATACTAACCAATACTATTACTAATTTTTACTTATTCCTAATTAAACTATTTTTCACTGGGAACAATTTGTCAGCATTTTCCTTTCCTTTTACCAATATATATATATACATATTTATATATATATACATATTTATATATATACATACATATATATACATATTTATATATATATATATATATATATATATATATATATATATATATATATATATACACATATATATACATATTTATATATATACATACATACATATATATATATATATATATATATATATATATATATATATATATATATATATATATATATATATATATATATACATATTTATACGCATGTATGATATGTATAATATAGTTTTGCTGCACTGTTGTCTGCGACAGCAGGTCGGCTGAGAGGTAGAGAGAGGTAGAGAGAGAGAGAGAGAGAGAGTCTCCTGTTTCTACAGCAGCAGGGACCTAGTTTTACAGTGATTTGACGTCACCAGACGGTAAACTGGGAACTATTGTCTATGGTGGCTGTATAAACAGTCAATAGTTGATGGGATAACATAGTGGGAAGACTACAACGGTGATGATGGTGACAGCATTGACGGTGATGGTGGTGGTGGTGATGGTGGTGATGGCGGTGGTGGTGACGGTGGTGGTGGTGACAGCATTGACGGTGGTGATGGTGAGGGTGACGATGATGATGGTGATGATGGTGATGGTGATGAGGGTGATGGTGATGGTGGTGACAGCATTGACGGTGATGGCGGTGATGGTGGTGGTGGTGGTGGTGGTGGTGATGGTGATGATGATGATGGTGATTATGGTGAGGGTGATGGTGATGGTGATAGCATTGATGGTGACGACGATGATGATGATGATGGTGGTGATGGTGATGATGGTGATGTTAATGATGATGATGGTGATGGTGATAGCATTGATGGTGACGACGATGATGTTAATGATGGTGATGGTGATGATGGTGCTAATGGTGATGGTGGTGGTGGTGACAGCATTGTCGGTGATGGTGGTGATGGTGATGGTGATGGTGATGAGGGTGATGGTGGTGATGGTGACGATGGTGTTGACGACGACGACAATGACGGCGATGATAATAATGTCCTTTATAATAAAGATGATGATGATTATGGTGAGTGGGAGGTGATAGCAATAAGGACAGCAGTTGTAGTAAGGTGGTGTAGGTGGTGTGGTCGGTGATTACTAGGGGAGATAACTAAATAATTATATGGGAGAATCATAACATTTGTGCATTGCATGCGATTGTAGCAATGTTCTTGTTCCATATCGGTATGTCCAACAGCCATTGTGTTATCATCCCAAATAGTGATCTTTCTTTAGATACTATTGCAGCACTGGTGGTGAATACTCATGTCTTTCGAAGCGACCGAAACAATAATGATCCCCGAAAGATAGCTGACGAACGGGAATATATATATATATATATATATATATATATATATATATATATATATATATAAAGAAAAAGAGATGAAATCGAAAATGCAACAGAAGTCTTATTTTTTTTTTTTTTTTTAATATATATATTTATTTGGTTCCTTTACCGGTTTCGCAGTTCTTCTGCTTTTCAAAAGGTGAGTTGAGATGGAAGACCAACCAGATGTGAGAAAAACCACAGACCCTCCATCTCAACTCACCTTTTGAAAAGCAGAAGAACTGCGAAACCGGTAAAGGAACCAAATAAATATATATATTTTTTAAAAAAATAAGACTTCAGTTGCATTTTCGATTTCATCTCTTTTTCTTTATACTTTCACTCGTGTAGGACACCTCGGTTATTTTTCATTTTGTAAAAAAAACCTCACTTTCTAATATATATATATATATATATATATATATACATACCTGTGGTAAAGACGGATGCGCGAATGAGTACATAATATCGAAGAAGAGGTTGAATATTCAATACCCATAATAAAGAGTATATATATATATATATATATATATATATATATATATATATATATATATATATATATATATATACTCAAATTTGAAACAGAACGAAAGGATACTAACAGATAAAAAATAAAGTATCCAGTCATTAGCCATCGTTTCCAGGCGCCGATATCGATGACATACCTACAGTTTCGGTATATATTGGATGATAAACACCAAGTCAAATATCTCACAGCAACTAGAAAAAATAACCCAGTAACTTTCCGAAAAACAAATAACAGGACGAAAATTGACTTAACTAAACACATCACTATGCACAACTTAGCTAAACTCAGTGTGTATGTGTGTAGATTCACACACATACA
>OZ024746.1:15329627-15332127 GCA_964016885.1 Eledone cirrhosa | reverse complement strand
AGGGTCTTTGGGGTTCCTCCGATAGGGTCCATAGTTCGAAGATAAGGGAATCACTTCCTGTAAGGAGCTGCTGCTTCTCCAAATCGACAGATCACAGCTCCGGTACTACGGACATGTTAGAATGTCTAAGGGGATAAATCGCTAAACAGATTTTACGGGCAAAGACAATCGAAAAGAGACAACGTGAAAATTGGTTGATCTCGCTTGGGGGTTCCTGCCGGATCAATTGGAGATTCTGATAGGATCCTCTGGAAGGTGTGTTTGGTGACTCTGCTCCCAGGAAAAAGTGAGCGAAGAAGATGTACTAGTGTGTATAGCATAATATATCGTTCTAGTATATATAGCAGGCATGGGCAACCCTTTTGGAGCAGTGGGCCGCATAGGATGGGGCTTATAATATGGTGGGCCGCACTACTAAAAAATTTAAGACAATTTTGGTATTAGGCGTGTCATTCAGAAAGTCGAACTGCATGCGGCTCGTGGGTCGCAGTTTGCCCATGACTGATATATAGTATAATATATCGTACTAATGTATATGGTATGAAATATTGTACTAACGCATTTTATAATAGGGGCGCATATGAAAGCCTATATATGTTTATGTATAATAAACACACAAGAGTCTTGCTATAAGTCTTTTAAGCTATGATCATTTCACAGCCTGGAAGCCAGTGAGAATGCCTGACAGCTGTTTCTGGATATTCATCCTTCATTAGTGGCACATACTCACTCGGGGCTGAGTCAAGAGTAGGATAAAGCCTATTTAGATTTTGCGTATGAAACATGTGCTCGTTTGCATATTGTCCAAATAAAGCACCAACTGGTGATGCTAATTTGCATATTGTGAGAACTTGACTGGCTAGGGCTAATTAGCAGTAGCTCTAACATAACGTGGTTTTCGTATGATTAGGGGGTATATATGACAACGTATACATAAACATACGCTATATACGTTCATATACACACCTATTATTAACCACGCTATGTTAGTCTTACTGCTAATTAATGTATCCTATAGTACTAATCTCTCTCTCTTTCTCTCCCCTTCTCTCTTTATATATATATATATATATATATATATATATATATATATATATATATATATATATATATAGTGTACTAATGTATAATACTATGATAGTGACAGTTAAGGGCAGTATTGGTGGAGTTTAGCGATGGTAGCGGTGGCGGTGAGAAGAGGGCCCTGTCCCGTCCTTCACTACGGGTAGCGGTGGTGGTGGTAGTGGTCGTCGTGGTGACGATGGTAGCAGTGTGCAGAGGGTCCTGTCCCGTCCTTTACTGGTAGTGGTGATGGTGATGGCGGTACAGAGGGTCCTGTCCCGTCCTCCACTGCGGTATATGGTGATGATGATGATGATGATGATGATAATGGTGGTGGTGGTGTACCGAGGGTCCTGTCCCGTCCTTTACTGTGGCATATGGAATCCACGTGTTTCAACATACAGTATTCAGGGAGACATTTATTTCCCCCTTCAATCTATCACTGTCTCTTACCACCACCCCTCCTCCCTACATCTCCCTCCATCACACACCCCTCTCTCTCACATACACACACATACATACACATACACATACACATACATACACATACACATACATATACATACACATACACATACATATACATACACATACATATACATACACACACATACACATACATATACATACACATACATATACATACACATACACACATACATATACATATACATACACATGCATATACATACACACACATACATACACATACACACACATACACATACACATACATACACAACACATACATATACATACGCATACACACACATACACACATACACACATACATACACACACATACATACACACACATACATACACATACATACATACACATACATACACACACATACATACATACATACACACACATACATACATACACATACATACATACACATACATACATACACATACATACATACGCATACACATACATACACATACATACACATACACATACATACACACATACACATACAGATACACACACATACATACACACACATAACCATACATACACACACATACATACACATACACATACATACACACACATACACACACATACACTTACACGTTCCTTACTATCTTATATATGTGTGTGGGTGTGCTTAAGCGACTGTCTCTTTCTCTCGTTTCTTTTTCCCTTTCCTTCAGCCTCTCATTCTTCTATTCACCCCCTCCCTCACTCCCTATCTCCCTCTCTATCTCCCTCTCCCTCTCTATCTCCCTCTCCCTCTCCCTCTCTATCTCCCTCTCTCCTTCTCTCTCACTCTCTTACATCTCTCTCTCTCCTTCTCTCTCACTCTCTTACATCTCTCTCTCCTTCTCTCTCACTCTCTTACATCTCTCTCTCCTTCTCTCTCACTCTCTTACATCTCTCTCTCTCCTTCTCTCTCACTCTCTTACATCTCTCTCTCTCCTTCTCTCT
>OZ024746.1:15314627-15319627 GCA_964016885.1 Eledone cirrhosa | reverse complement strand
CACATATATATATATATATATATATATATATATAGACACATATATATATATATATATATATATATATACATATATATATATAATATATATATATATATATATATATATATATATATATATATTAAAATAGATTAAAGTTTAAGCAAAGAATCGCTGCTTTAACCCTTAACGGGATCTTCTTTGCTTAAACTTTAATCTGTTATTTTAATAAATATTTGCTCTACGGTTTTATATATTTTTCTATATATATTATCCTTATCGAGCCTCTTCAGATTTTAGTCTTCACATTTATTATTATTACTATATATATACCCTAAGTATCGAGTACCCTGGTGTGTTATGGTCACCTGGTATCTTACCACACCTTCTTTGTTATATATACATATAAAAGGAATCAATCTCATAGTGCCTATAACCAGACAAAAGTATAATCCGTTATTTTCCGAGTAATAAGGATCCAAAGAGCCTATTCTTATCTCCAACTCCTGTACCGTTAGTCAGATGAGGGGGCACAGCCTTCCACGTTTTTAAATTGCCCCTCCTCTTTTATTTACAGTTCTATTAAGTGGTCAATTGTAAAAACGTTGTTCATTATCCTAGATACAGTGCTGGAAATATAATAAAGGTTAGTTTCTGTTCTATCGACACGGTAGCCCATCAGCTTTAAATTGATAGATAATTCGAATTCATACAATTGCTCACTTCACAGCAAATATGACCTTCATCTACTGGAGGTGCTTCATAGATAGAATAAACCTCAGTATATTACTGATATATATATTATATTATATATATATATATATATATATATATATATATATATATATATATATCAGCTGATCAATCGCGAAACGCGCGTCGCATAAATTTGACATCGTCCATATTATTGTTATTACACTCTGCTTAGTACAACCCGAAAGTAGTACATATTGGAGACTACACAGCGAGTGTTCAATTTGGTGAAGCTACAATAACTTGAGGTTACAATCCCTAAACTAACTATCTATCTAACTCCCTTTCTCTCTCTCTGTCTCTCTCTCTCTATATATATATAAAATAAGTAAGTCAAACATGTTAAATTTGGCTTCGTTTATTATAAATTCTCTGCTATATATATTTCAGTGACAGCTATTATTGGCTGACCTCATCGGGTAGTACGAATTAATGGAGAGAAAACAGGTAAACATGTTGTTGAAATGTGTTCCACTCTGTCAATACATCGATATGTCCAGCTCCTGGGTGTGTTGTTAGTCCTCCAAGGAACTGGAATCGAGTGCTCCAATCTGCACACTAAGGTGTCGGCAAACAACCAACACATACTAAAAAAAAAAAAATATATATATTATATATATATATATATATATATATATATATATATATATATAAAATTGATTAACGGAGTTTAAAAACTCACATTAATCCCCTATATATATATATATATATAGTTTAGGGGCTAGTATATATATATACAATATTAAATAAATGGAAAACTATATTTATAAAACCATATTTATTTCATTATATATATTTCGGGGATATATTGTAACCCAACAATTTTAAATATAACTTTACATATATATATATATATATATATATATATATATATATATATATATATATATATATATAGATATAAATATGTATGTATATATATATGTTATGTATATATATATATGTATGTATATATATATATATATATATAATATATTATATATATATATATATTCCTTGATGCTGGGCAGATGAAATAAAAAAAAGATGTGAGGTATGGGCAGGATTTAACAGACATAAGTAGTTACAATAATACCACAAAAGACACACGTTATCAGTAGTGCCATTTCCATTGTCTTGTGAGAAACACTTAGAATATTCTACATAAAACTGAAGAGATATTTATACCTTTTACAAAGCCATTAAATGAAGCTTTTTTCAACTGGGAAAAATTTACTTGGAATTTACTTTGTCACCAGAGAAGAGGTGTGGGATTTTTAGGAGTGTTGCGAGAATCTTAGAAACTGTGACATTCATATGGTTAAGGGGAGAATGAAGGAATGAGCGATGTGGGTTAATTGAAATTGTTCTTACTTGTAATCTAACGAGGCCACAAATTCATGGTAGACCCAAGTATTTTCAAATCAATTTTACAATGCTCTACAGTCTTAGGACTACATACATACCTAGGATTCGAACGTAGAGCAAAGATATTGAAGAGATCCGTAGCTCCAAAGAGAGTCGTAGGGACGTCGTATTGACATACAATGTTTCTAGGGCATTTTAAAACTCGGCGGGGCCCATCTCTGACCTCGTCTGAATACAGCAGATTCCTTACAGAGAAGTATAGAGAGTGATAGAATGGAAGCGAGAAAAAAAATATAGAGGAAGAATCGACTCCAGTACTAGACTGGTACTTTTGTAATCGACCTCGAATGAATGGATGACAGGCAAAGTTGAACCAGGTGGTATTTGAAGTCAGAGAGTAAAGCCGAGTCGAATACCGCAAAGAATTGTATCTGCGGGTCTATCGACCCTGCCAATTCCCCGCCCTGAGGCAAATTGAAGCCAGGTTATATCTTATCAATTATACTGGCTCTAAAAGCTATAGGACTTCATACATTGCTAGGACTTTAGAGAAGACAGGTAGTAAAGGAAGGGTTGGAAGGGAAACAAGCATAGATTATGTGACATTCATGCTTTGTTTTAACGGGAATTCCCGACATAAAATGATGTGAAGTGATGTGAAGTGACTGCAAGTAGGAGTTGAAACCGGGTCACGTACTTGATATATCGGGAGATTAGCTCCACTGTACGTCGCCCACAGAGTTAAGTAATGAATGTTATAGTTACAATCGTTTTGAGAAAAGAAAAAAAAACTAATAAAGTACCACCCCTCAGCAATAGACGGGTGGATTGTTAAGGTAGGAGGCTTAAGGCGGGTATTGTGTCAATGTTCTGTATCCTCCTCCTCCTCTAACATCCCATTATATCCCCACCTCTTACCTACCCATTCTCCTATCCAACCAGTAACCCGGCTCTGTTGTTCCCCGTCTTGAAATTTGATATCAGTATTTACGTAAATAAAACGTAACCTAAGTTTTCCACATATCTACCTCCTCTCCCTTCCACTCTCTCTTCTACCCCCTCTCTCTTCCACTCTCTTTCAACCCCCTCTCTCTTCCACTCTCTCTTTCTACCTCCTCTCCCTTCCACTCTCTCTTTCAACCCCCTCTCTCTTCCACTCTCTCTTTCTACCTCCTCTCCCTTCCACTCTCTCTATCTACCTCCTCTCCCTTCCACTCTCTCTTTCTACCCCTCTCTCTTCCACTCTCTTTCAACCCCCTCTCTCTTCCACTCTCTCTTTCTACCTCCTCTCCCTTCCACTCTCTCTTTCTACCCCCTCTCTCTTCCACTCTCTCTTTCTACCCCTCTCTCTTCCACTCTCTTTCAACCCCCTCTCTCTTCCACTCTCTCTTTCTACCCCTCTCTCTTCCACTCTCTTTCAACCCCCTCTCTCTTCCACTCTCTTTCTACCCCCTCTCTCTTCCACTCTCTTTCTACCTCCTCTCTCTTCCACTCTCTTTCTTCCACTCTCTTTTTTCTCCCTATTACTCCACTCAGTCTTTCTTCCCCATCACTCCACTCTCTTTCTCTTTGTTTCCCTCCTCCCACTCTTTCTCCCCCCCCCCTCTCTATATCTCATTCTCTGTCTTTCAGTCCTTGTTTATGTTTATTTATTTATATTTTATATATTCTATTTTTCTTTCTTTCCAACATCTCTGTCTTTCTCTAACACCCCTCCACACTCCACCTCCCTATTTTTCCTACATCACCCCCCCCCCCTCTCTGTTTCATTATTCAGATTTTACTCCTCCTCTCCTCCTCTCTCTTTCTTTCTTTAGATTTTACTCTCTCTTTCACTAACCCCCCCCTTTCTCTCTCCATCTCCTACCTTGGAATTTCAATCTTCTCTCTCACTCAATATTCATTATTCTACTCTCTCTCTCTCTCTCTCCCTCCTTCCTCTCTTCCTCTCCATCCACTCTCTCTCTCTCTCTCTCTCTCTCTCTTTCCTTCATTTAGTTTATCTTTCCGTAATCTTCACTCTTTTTATTCAGCCTCTCCTCCTCCACCTTCTTTCACAATATATGTTCTGGTCTCCCGCCTCTCCCCCTCTCTCTCTCTCTCTCTCTCTCTCTCTCTCTCTCTCTCTACTTTCCAATTTTCAATTAATTTCTTCCCAGCCAACTCTTTCACTCAATAACTCAATTCCCACCCCTGTCTCTCTCTCTCTCTTTCCTACTTTATCTATCCCCATCTCTTTTTCACTCCCTCCATCGGTCTCCCACACTCTCCCTCCATGGCTCTCTCACTCTCATTCCATTGCTCTCTCTCTCTCTCTCTCTCTCTCTCTCTCTTAATCTTCCCCCCCCCCCCCCCCCATCTTTCCATCTCGCTCCCTCCATCTCTCTCACACACTCTCACTCTCTCTCCCTCCCCCTCCCACTCTCTCTCCCTCTCTCTCTCTCTCTCTCTCTCTCTCTCCCACTCTGTCCATCTCTCCCACCCAGTCTTCCATCTCTCAACTCAATTCCACTCTGTCTTCACACCTGCTCTATTTTCTCTGTTGACTTACATAAATACACCCTCCTCTCCGGTATGACATACTGCAGCCTTCTGTCGCCGCCACCACCACCGCCACCACCACCGCCACCAACTTCACCACCACCACCACCACCACCACCATCATCATCACGAGCAGCAGCAGCAGCAGCAGCTGGTGGAATATGGGAGCCAGTGTGGGGTTGGCAGCGTTAGGGAAAGACCAAATGCAACAATGTGTGTATGTATGTATGTATGTGCGTATGTATGTGTGTATGTATGTATGTGCGTATGTATGTGTGTATGTGTGTGTGTATGTATGTGTTTATGTGTGTGTGTGTGGGGTGTGTGTAATGTATGTGTGGTGGCGTGTGTTTGGATGACTGGATTTGAATGTGTGTGTG
>OZ024746.1:15294627-15299627 GCA_964016885.1 Eledone cirrhosa | reverse complement strand
TCATGAAAGTTGAAGCATCCCAAAAGTCAATTACAAAAAAGATAGTTGGCATGACAGGCCTTGACTATTGAGGTCGATTAGAAAAGCTCAAACTTTATTCTCTTCAACGTCGCCGTGAGCGCTACATTATCTGTATGATGTGGAAAATATTCCATCAGCTTAGCCCAAATGATGTTGGCATCATCTTTAGTGTACACCCAAGGCTGGGGCCCCGTGCTATCCGCCCACGACAAAAATCCCACTCGCATCACATAACAACAATACGGCACAATTATTTCACCTCAATTGGCCCTGCACTCTTTAACATTACACCAAAACACATCAAAGCAGAGACAGACCCCATCAAGTTCAAGAAGTCTTTGGATATATTCCTTCAAGAAATCCCGGATAAGCCTCCTACACTCGGATATGCCTCCGTAAACAATAACTCTCTGCTCGAGTGGGCCATGGTGCCCAAACACTAATTTGTAAGACTTCGCCAGGTGGTGCTATTAAGTTAGACATGGCCTGCGCCAATACTGGCCGAAACCTATCAAAGTTATATACGGATATATATATATATATATATATATATATATATATATATATATATATATATATATATATATATATATATATGCATATAGATGTGTGCATATAAATATATGCGTGTGAATGATAGGAAGACAGAGAATCAGGCAACATGCGGCGGGGTGGGTGGGGTGTAGAGGTGGGGTGGAGTTACTTACGCACAATAAAACACTCTTTATTGTTTCTTCGTGTGTTCTAGTAAGTCATAATTAAGCTAAGATAAAAAGCTGAAAACTAATACTCTCCACCCCTCACCACACTTCTCTCTCTCTCCCCCCTCTCTCTCTTCGCATCTCCATTTCCCCAACCTCTCCCTCTTCACATATCCATCTACACCCACCCACCCCCGCCTCATCAACCCCTATAATTCTTTCCCAACCGACTCTTACATGCCAGAATCGCTGCAGCTAGCAACTGACAAGTTACCTGCACACACGTACACACATGCTGATACATACACACATACATACATACATACATACATACATACATACATACATACATACATACATACACACATACATACATACATACCTACATATATACATACATACATACATACATATATACATACATACACACATACATACACATACATACACACACACATACACATACATACATACACACATACATACATACATACATACATATATATACATCTATAAATAAATAAATATATATATACATCTATAAATAATTATATAAATATATATATATATATATATAGTTACGTACATAACATACATAACATACATACCTTTACATACATATTTGTTTGTGAGAATCTGTGTGTGTGTGTGTGTGTGTGTGTGTGTGTGTGTGTGTGTGTGTGTGTGTGTGTGTGTGTGTGTGTGTGTGTGTATGTGTGTGTGTTCATCGTTTACTTATTGGACATATCACTGTCCAAATTATAACACTAGATTTGTCTCACATAAATACTATGTCGATGATGATGATGAGGACGATGATGCCGATGATGCCGATGACGATGACGTTGATGGCGATGATGAGGTGAGCTAGTATGATAATGATCATGATGCTGATGCGGCCGTTAATGTTAATGATGATGATGATGATGATGATGTGGAGGTGGAGAAATAAGGGGGAGGGGATAAGAGTGACATGTTAGTAGTTTTATGTTTGGCGAATGATGGAGCAGATTGTGTAAAATGATCTGAGGTTTTGTGAGAGAGAGAGAGGGGGGTGGATAGTGAAAGAGAGAGGGGTGGGTAGTGAGAGAGAGAGAGGGGTAGTGAGAGAGAGGGTGAGAGAAAGAGAGAGAGAGGGGGGCAGTGAGAGAGAGAGAAAGAGAGAGAAGGGGTAGTGAGAGAGAGAGAATGAGGGGGATAGTGAAAGAGAGAGGGGGGTAGTGAGAGAGAGAGTGAGAGAAAGAGAGAGAGGGGGATAGTGAAAGAGAGAGGGGTGGGTAGTGAGAAAAAGAGAGATAGCCAACTGGAGATTGTAATCGGAATTGTGGCTTCCAATGTTGACGTCACCAAGAATGCCTGGCAAGATGGCAGCCAGTCTTTTGCAGGAATATAACAAATATGTTGGAGTTGTTGTCGTAGAAGAGGTTTTTTTGGTATTGAGTGGAGAGGGTGGGTCGGTGGCAGACGATGGTATGTATGTGTCTGTCTGTAAGTGGTGGTGCTGGTGGTGGTGGTGGTGGTGGTGGTGGTAGTGGTAGTGGTAGTGGTGGTGGTGGTGGTGGCGACGGCGGTGATGGTGGTGGTGGTGATGGTAAGGATGATGGTGGTGGTGGTGGTAAGGATGGTGGTGGTGGTGGTGGTGGTGGTGGTGGTGGTGGTGGTGGTGGTAAGGGTGGTGGTGGTGGTGGTGGTGGTAGCGGTGGTGGTGGTGGTGGCGACGGTGGTGATGGTGGTGGTGGTGGTGGTGGTAGCGGTGGTGGTGATGGTGGTGGTGGTGGTGGCGACGGTGGTGGTGGTGGTGGTGGTGGTAGTGGTGGTGGTGATGGTAAGGGTGGCGACGGTGGTGATGGTGGTGGTGGTGGTAGCGGTGGTGGTGGTGGTAGTAGAGGAAGAGGGAGAGAAAGTGAGAGAGTAATAGTATGTGTGTGTGTGTGTGTGTGTGTTTATGTGTGTCTGTGTGTGTGTATGTATGTGTATATGTGATTGCAAGAAAGAGAGAAATAAGGAAAAAAAGATAGTATACGTGTGTATATGTGTATGTGTGTGTATTTATGTTGTTTGTGTACATACATGTGTGTGTGTGCGTGAAGGTATACATGTATATGTACTTGTGCGTATATATGTATGTGCGTGTGTGTATATATGTATGTGTTTGAGTGCACTTGTGTGTGTATATGTGTGTGTATTGATGTGTTTGTGTGTAGTTGTGAGTACACATGTATGTGTGTATGTCTGTGTATATGTATGTATGTGTTTATGTGTGTACATATGTGTACGTGTTTGTGTGTACTTGTGAGTATACATGTATATGTGTATATATGTATGTTTGTGTGTGTATGTGTGTGAAAGCTTAAGATGGAACAGCGTACTATAAAAATAAATAGAAAGGTTAGCATTAGTGCCAATGAAGAGGATGTTTTCTGTTCACGTGATCACATTAAGTGCAGCCTCCTTCTACCTTTCTCTCCTCCTCCGCCATGTTGTTGTAGTGATTTCTTTGTTTATTACAAATAAAACATAATAGTTACGTTATAGCTTCAAGGATATATTCTGTGTCACCCCACCCACCTAGTTCACTCTGTATGTTATGGTTTCAAGGATATCTGTGTCACCCCACTCCACTCTATCCCACCAGGTTCTGTATGAGTAAATTACATGGCCTATAGGTAATTTATCGATCTAATTATTCATTCGAATGTAAATATCAACCCTGATTACCCAATTAGAAAGACCTTCGCAACAGAGAGAGAGTGATCTTTAGAAGAGACAATACCTCTGGTTTGTCAACTTATAGCTTACCTTGACATTTCAATGTACATGACTACAATCATTATAAAGTCATATACAATATTATTTAGAATAAACCCTGCTAGCTATTATAAACAATACCGCCAAATGGATGAATGATAAATACAACAGAGTAATAAATCCTTATCATCCCTCTAAACAAACATTTCTTATTGAAGCAATCCATCTTGAATGCACATTACTGAATATAAAACACATCGATATAAACTTAATCAATTGGCAAAAGAGAAAAAAACACAAACAAATTTGAAAAATATTATGAACACATTGTTTTACGTGCTGGATCTGTATGAAGGGGGTGGCAGTGCCCTTGAAAAACATTTTGAACACCTAGTTTTACGTGCTGGATCTGTATGAAGGGGGTGGCAGTGCCCTTGAAAAACATTTTGAACACATTGTTTTACGTGCTGGGTCTGTATGAAGGGGGTGGCAGTGCCCTTGAAAAACATTTTGAACACATTGTTTTACGTGCTGGGTCTGTATGAAGGGGGTGGCAGTGCCCTTGAAAAACATTTTGAACACATTGTTTTACGTGCTGGGTCTGTATGAAGGGGGTGGCAGTGCCCTTGAAAAACATTATGAACACATTGTTTTACGTGCTGGGTCTGTATGAAGGGGGCGGCAGTGCCCTTGAAAAACATTATGAACACATTGTTTTACGTGCTGGGTCTGTATGAAGGGGGTGGCAGTGCCCTTGAAAAACATTATGAACACATTGTTTTACGTGCTGGGTCTGTATGAAGGGGGTGGCAGTGCCCTTGAAAAACATTTTGAACACATTGTTTTACGTGCTGGGTCTGTATGAAGGGGGTGGCAGTGCCCTTGAAAAACATTTTGAACACATTGTTTTACGTGCTGGGTCTGTATGAAGGGGGTGGCAGTGACTATGGCCAAACTTCTCGGGCTCTCAGGGGCCAAATATCTTGGCGTAATTCTTTTAGAGATAAACACCACTTCCAACCAAATGTCACCTCTACTCTGTTCCATGTAACATTAATTGGTTTCTGATTTAGGCACAAGGTCAACAATTTTGGAGGAGGGGAGGGTCGATTAAATCGACCCCAGTGCGTTACTGGTGCTTTATTTTATCGACCCCCGTAAGGATGAAAGGCAAAGCTAATCTCGGTGAGATTTGAACTCAGAACGTAAAAGGACTTAATTACATTCCACAAAACATGTTCGACGCTCTACCAATTCTACGGCCATTCCACGCCCTTATTTGGGTTAACAATAAAAGTACAACGTGTATAAATTTTAAAATCTTGCATTAATCTATTAATATAATAGCCCTGTGTATTTGACCGTCGCACACTAGAGATGACTGAGGAAGGAAAGGATGATTGTGTCTAATATACACACATCTATGTGTTGACTAAAGAAGGTGGGGTGAGAAACTCTAGAAGTCCAGCGTTCTAAGATTCGCCACAGCTGTGTTTGTATGTTTGTATCACTTGTGTGAGTGAGCACGAA